>JBAMJV010000661.1:0-511313 GCA_037951105.1 Echinarachnius parma
AGCTTTATACAATGCCCACTCACCATGAAAAGAAGGTTTCAATGAAATACGGTACTCAGTGGGTGAGAACATATCTTTTGTAAATGTTTATCTAGCTGATCGGTGGTTGAATGGTATTGTGATGTCAGAGAAGTCAATTGTGTAGGGTTTTTTTAGGGGTGGATCTTAGCAGGTAGAATAAAAATAATAGAAAAAATAATATAAAAAATATGACAGAAATGTACATGAAATAGTCAACAGATATGTGATGTATTCATTATCATAGATCAACCAAAGCGTTTTTATTTTTTAATTTAGTCACCCTTTAATTATTAATATCTTCGTGAAACACCCCTGGAGTATGCCCCACATTATACTAAAGAATACGCAGCAACTGTTTGAAAAATACACACGATGTAATTAGTTGTTTTGTATTAGTTAAATTTTGAATCGACTGCGTTATTGCTTTTATAATTATAAAGCGCGTTTTAGGAGTTCACTCACACGCCGCACGACTTGTAGCCATAGAAGTATACTTAGAATGACCCCAACCGGTGGTGTCAATTCACAATGGCAGTGTGTTTGCATGATCCTTCACAATTTTGCGACGGTGTGTGTAATTTTCGCATGCGTTCTCGAACATTAACTTTACGCGGAAATGGACAAGAAAGAGTAAAAATGTTATGACGAAAAAGTTAACAAAATTTGAAATTAGGGTAGACCTTTGTATATCTTTGTGTACTTGAAGTCTTGAAAGGACATAGGCGTACTCGGTCTCGGCTTCGAAAACTTTCTACCGACACCCCCCCCCCCCCCCCACCCCACCCCACCCCCTCCGCTTACACGATTCTCAACCAATGGTCTTGGTCTCGGCCTCGAACATCTTAAAGGTACTTGGCCTCGGCTTTGAAAATATTTTCTACGGACACCACCCCCCCCCCCCCCCCCCCCCCTTTCACGACTCTCAACCAATGGTCTTGGCCAAAGAAATTTTGCTGCCGAAATAACCCCCCCCCCCTTTAAAAAAATCCTGGGTACGCCACTGTGAAAGGATATTTGTTTACATGTGTACTTAAATGCAAAAACTAGGGTTATTATCGTGTGCGAAATTTGTACCCATTGTGTAAAAAAAAATGGTCCGGAATCATTTCCTACAAATATACCTGAAACGCCGCAAATAGGGGATCATTTTTCTCTTCGAGAAAGCGCATGATTGTGTTCCACTTTTGAATATGAATTGACACCGACGGAATGATGGACTCCAACCGCCATTGTAACTTGCACTCAACGTAGAGCATGCTATAGTTGCTTTACAGCCGTACTAGTTACATGTACAACATTTGAAAAAAGTGAGATGAAATGGGGACCTGAAGGGTACCTCCAACTCATTAAAGGAGGTAAACCTTGTACTTACCTGTTCATGCAACCAAACAGCGGAGAGCGAATAGGAGATTAAAATCGCGAAACTGAACGTTAACCACACGACAAACTGATGTAATTCGAATTGACTCGTGTACTGGTGGGTGAAAATATAGTAGCTCATGAAAAGTATGCCAACTGTGTTTGTAATAAAAGCTATGGCGAGAATCGGGGAGAATGCGTTGTCGGCGATGTCGACTAGCAGGCAGATGTGGGCATGTCGGCGACGGAACGAATCCAAGATTGAACCGTCAATAAAACTGTTCGTTCGTTGTGCACTTTTGAATTCTTCCGTCAACTCCGAAAAGAGGTAGGATAGGATAAAGCAGAACAATGCAAACATGGTCGGCGAAAAGATGGTGATAACAACGTTATATTGACCGAGTATCTGACCATAAATGAGGGATACAACTTGCAGTGTGGGTAAGTCCTGGTAATTGATAAGACCTTTCAAGTTGCTCATGATCGCGAAAACGAGCCCAATCCCGGCAAAGATCACCAGGCTCCCCAATGCAAAGACCATGGAAACGATTCTAAAGCGTTTCCATGGCAAAGTAACGCCATCTGCCATGTCTGCTCCACGTTTGGCCACATAGGTACCCAAAACTGACACGAATTTTCGAAACCTGTTCTTTGCGTTGCAGTTCCAAAACATAATGGCGTTGTCCACTGTGGCTTGGAACATAAAGCTCAGCATAATAAAATACAAGTCAATGGGAAAATGTGCACGGGTGGTGTCCAAGAAAAATAGCACTGCAACATATCCGAATTGGACGCACAAAATCGCGGTGACAAGGAAATGGTTCATCTGGAGGATTTTGTCGAGGAAGGGACGCTTCCGGCGTGAGGCACTCCGCGATACAGGACGTTTTTCGCTACTCTCCCGATCAACACCTCCACCTACGTCCTTACTTTCAAGATCATCATCAACTAGATAGATGTGATTATAGCCGCCGCAGAATGTAGGAAGCAATGTCATCGGAAACAACATTCTCTCCCACATTTTCCTGACATCCATCTTTCCAATGCTAGCTTCGTCGTTGCTTGAACATGTTGAATGAGCCATTGAAACTGATACAGTCCCTCGCAGTAATGACAAAACCATGTAGCATTAATAGTTATAAGTATGTCTTCTTCTTCTAGCAGAGTCGTTGTAATTGACGTTCCTCTTTGAATGTTGGTTCGTGTTTCCTCAATCTAATTGTTACAATGGCTCCGTCCCATCTTTTGCTAGACTCAAACCCCAAGGGTATCGCCTATGGTCGTACTTGCTCGTATGAGCGAAAGTAGATCATAACTTAATTGGTAGGTAATTAACAGGCGTGTCTCGTAACATGAATGTCAATCTCTTTCCGTTCTCAAATGCATTAGCCATTAACAAAATGATCAAATCAAATGGAATATAATAAATAAACTGTGATTTAAGGTTTGTTTTATTGCTAAATTTTCATGTACTGACAGGTGATGGATGGAAATCCATAGTGGCAATTAACTGTTTTAATTAATGTTGTTAGTGACACACACAAACACACTCACATACAATCTTTATCTGTTTATAGGCCGGGATACACTATAACAAGCATGGCACGTTTTCACGTCTTGATTTCGTCGACAATACCATAACCCTTAATGAGCCATGACAAGATTTTCGAAAATTTAATTTAAGTTCAATTTCCTTTTGGACCATGGAAATGAAGTTAAGATGCGTAACATTAACAAATTAGCAAATATTTGTATGAAAACCGTTTTTAGATTGATTTAGATTGATCCTCCCGTGAGCGCGATATTAGCGTTGAACAATAGGTACCCAGATTAATTTCGATAAATCCCGCCACTACAAACATTACAAACGGAAATCATGTCCATTAGCAATTTGATAGGTCACGATGTAGATGGAAACAGGGAATCTCGAGTGTTCAAAATGTGCTGATGCCTTGTCCATTACCAATCAACACCGCATTTACCATGGGCGTCGATACTTACGTAATACCCATCATCAGGGGGGGATGGATGAATGGATCATCCCCCCCTGATCAATGGGTATCAATGACAGATCGACGCCCGTGGCATTTACCATGTCTTCTCTGAACGCAGTACTCTGGCATGAACACCAGTGTGAACTGTATGGATTTATGTCGTGTCCATGCATGCGTCTACCTTGAACATAAGACTCTGGTATGATAACTAGAGCGAACTGTATGGATGTCGTGTCCATGCATGCGTCCACCCTGAACACAAGACTCTGGTATGAACACCAGAACGAACTGTATATGGATGTCGTGTCCATGCATGCGTCCACCCTGAACACAAGACTCTGGTATGAACACCAGAGCGAACTGTATGGATGTCGTGTCCATGCATGCGTCCACTTTGAACATAAGACTCTGGTTTGAACACCAGAGTGAACCGTATGGATGTCGTGTCCAAGCATGCGTCCACCCTGAACACAAGACTCTGGTATGAACACCAGAACGAACTGTATATGGATGTAGTGTCCATGTATGCGTCCACCTTGAACATAAGACTCCGGTATGAACACCAGAGCGAACTGTATGGATGTCGTGTCCATGCATGCGTCCACTTTGAACATAAGACTCTGGTTTGAACACCAGAGTGAACTGTTTGGATGTCGTGTCCAAGCATGCGTCCACCCTGAACACAAGACTCTGGTATGAACACCAGAACGAACTGTATATGGATGTCGGTTCCATGCGTACGTCCACCCTGAAATCGCAACTCTGGTATGAACACCAGAGCCAACTGTATATGGATGTATTGTCCATTCGTGCGTCCACCCTGAACACCAGAGCGAACTGTATGGATGTCTTGTCAATCCATGCACGGATGCACCCACTCTGAACACAAGACTCTGGTATTAACTAACACCAGTGCGAACTTATAGGTGTCCTGTCAATCCATGTATCCACCCTGAACGCAATACTTGGGGCCTTAGTATTAGGGATATCCAGTACCGATAAACTTGCTGTGATATTGCCTGTACCATCCTTTAAAGGGGTAGTTTTAGTTTTGGTATAGAGGGCGCTGCACGAATTTTTGTGTGTGTGAGATAATGAAAAACTGAGTGTAACATTTGAATGAGCATACAATTCTAATGGCAGAATATACTTTATTTGATCAAAAGCTGTTCAGAAATGCCTGCAATTGGAATAGATCTGGGGCCCAGATTTACTCAATGTTTTAAAAAATGCTTCCACCTTTTCCAAAATTTTCAAAAGAGGTTTTTAAATAGTTGTTGATGATCTCTCTATTTAATCATTATTAAAAAAACAACGTCACGTGCATAATTTTGTATGAAAAATGGTTGAAAGTTGAAACCAATGCTTTTTTTAGAGAGCGCCCTCTTGTGTTTTAATGGCTCTATTTAAATGATAACAGACTTTTTACTTAGTCGTTTGTAATTTTAAATACCTTTCGAGCATGGTGGAGTAAAAACTTTGAGTTTGTAATGTTATTGTGCAGGTTTTGGTTACTAAAGCTCATCCTTACCAAAACTGTACTACCCCTTTAAGAACCACTAACATTACTGTACATATGATAATGGGAACGCTTAACATCTCTTAGCGCTTTACAAAGACAGTTACTGTAATTCACCTCTGCAATAACATGGTACAGACAATGCAAAACGTTCATAATGCTTCCTGAGCACTCTTAATTTTTACCGAATAGTAATTTGTCTACTTTTGGTTAGGAGTGAATAAAATACCTAGGGAAACACTTACCATGTTGGTATGGTCATACTTAGGACCGGGAAAGGCTTAGATCCGAGCAAATACGCCATGTCACTCTTTTTACACCCGACTAAGCGCGTACGTTGAGGGTACCACCACTCGATAATAATATTCCTATAATACTGTATATGAAAGGTAATGTTTTTAGTAAAACCAAAAGGTTCTGAAAAATGGTTTCCAGAAAAGGTATAATTGGAAAACGCATCACCATATTAAATCATGTGTTTGTGGGTCTGCAGACGAAGACTACATTTTGTCTAGGACGAACGCATCGTCCGTGGTTCTATTGTCACTCTCCTAACGTGCGCGTGAATCGAATTGGCGCTCTCGCAGACGTTTGGAGCATACGGAACCATGATGCCATGACTGTTCCGTAAGTGGTGGCAATTGATTGTATTGTTTCATGAAGTACACAACCCTTTTCAAAGTGCTGGACATCACACAACGGTACCTAAACATATAATTATGTGTTGTTATTTGCCAGGTAGTCGTCCCCTTTAAAGGGTACCACCACCCAAAAATATTATTCTTATTAAAGAAAGGTAACATCTTTAGTATTCCATTGCATCAACAAATTCACAAAAATATGTTTCCAGAAAAGATATATAATTGAAAAACGCATCATCATTCTGAATGCGGTCTGAATGAGAAGACTACCGGTGTGCAGAGTCAACGCGCTCTGTGCAGAGCGAACGAATCATCCGGGATATACAAACGGACGCGTGAATAGCATTGGCGCACTCGCAAATGTTTGGCCCGTATGGAACCAGGAAATAGTAGTGGTTCCGTAAGTGGTGGAAATTAATTGCTTTGTTTATGAATTACACAACCCTTTGTAAAATGTTGGGTATCTATTTGATATCACACAACGGTACCAAAACATATAACAATGTGTTGTTCTTTGCCAGGTAGTCGTCCCCTTTAAGCTCATGTTATTCTTATCTTACGAAGATATGAACATATTTATATATTTAGAGTGACCCTTCTAATTCTTTGCGCAACCGTTTCTTTAAAGATTGTCATGTGTGGGGATGTATAATTATGGCGATCTGAACATTCGTCGAGTCAGCTAGTTCGTGAACAGTACATACCTCTGAGCCTGTGTGTATTTCGCACCGTGCGTAAGGCGCTCGTAACATTGCACCGCGCTTTTAAAGGGATAGTTGAGTTTTGGTATAGAGGGCGCTATTTAAAAAAAAAAAATTGTGAGATAATAGAAATCCGAGTGTCAAAATCGAAAGAACATACAATTTTAATTACAGAATAAACTTTATTTGATCAAAATCGGTTCAGAAATGGCTGAAATATCCATAAACATAACCATTCGTAATAAATGTGGGGCCCCACAATTATTCGACAATTTTGAACCAGCCGTTAAAAAAATTTTAAAAATACTTCTTCTTTTCAAAAATTTACAAAAGTGGTTATTAAATAGTTGTTGATAATCTCTCTATCTAATCACTATTTCAACATAACATCACATGCACAATATTCAATTTTAAATGGTTATAACCGATGGGTGTTCAGAGAGCGCCCTTTTGAGTTTTAACGGCTCTTTAAAAAAAAAATGATAACAGGCGTTTTACTTAGTTATTTGTAATGTTGTATTCCTTTCAAGCATATATAAACTATATATAAACTATATTAGTTTGTATTGTAATGATGCAGGTTTTGCTGGCTTGGTACGAACAGTCACGTCACGTTCACGTCACGTCACGTGAAGGTTATGTACCTTTTGTGAAACAGGTCACCCAAATCTACGAAGTGTTGGGTTACGTGACCCAACAGTTTGTAGATATACTATATGCAATTCATGAAAGCTCACGTAAATTGGCGCTTGCGTAAAACAAATTAATGTAAATTGTCGTTGAGAAGAGACTAATTCTCGGTAAATTTAATCGTGAACAAACCCGTCCTACCTATACTGTAAATACCAATTATAGGCGTACACAGGCCTGGGGGCAGGGGGATGGACACCCCCTACCCCCATCCCCACCCCCTTACATAATTCAAGAAATGTCTTGGTCTCGGCCTCGAAATTTGTGACCGGTCCTGGTCTCGTCCTCGGCTGCGGTCATTTTCTACGGACACCCCCTACCCACACCCCCCCGCTTACTTCAATTTGTCTGACGAAATACCCCCCCCCCCTACACCCACCCCTTGAAAAAATCCTGGGTACGCCACTGCCTACAAGTAGCTAGTTCGAATGTCAAATACATTAATTGATTTATTTAATATTGATTGGTTGGTGTGATTGTTTCATTATAATGATTGACTGATTAATTAATTGATAGATTGACTCGATTCAATAACCATAAATAAACACTATTAATCAAATCATTGTTTTATTACTTTTAAACTCATTGATCACTGCAACTCACTCCCGAACTCACTCACTCACTCACTCACTCACTCACTCACTCACTCACTTTCACAGGCATATGCACATACAACGCCGTTAAGGGCCAGTACGCTCAGACGTCGAGCACGGGAACTTCAGGCGTATGCGAACTGAATTGTCCGCTGCGTGTAGCAATTCAGCTGGAAATCAACATTTGCCAAAATCCACGCACGACATGTCTTTAGAAATACTCCAATAACAAGACAAATAATGCAAGTGGTATGGTTGTACATTACCTAAATGACAGAACTGCATATTATCGTCTCAGATTACTCTGAATTATGCATGTACATATTATAAACATAATGATTGAAAAGATTTGATAAGGGGGTATCTGCATTTTCGTCGACATTTTAAAATCTCTTTGTGCGTGTATGTCTAGTCTTAGTAACAAGCGTTTGCAATTTAAAAAATCTTGATTAAACGCTCACGTCACGATTTGGTTAACGCGACACTTCGAGTTTTACCGGCATGGAAAACGACAAATTGTTGGGTCACTTTACCCTACACTTCGTAGATTTGGGTGACCTGTTTCACAAAAGATACAGAACCGTTTACGTGACGTTAACGTGAACGTGACGTGACTGTTCGTACCAAGCCGGTTTTGCTTACTAAAATTCAGTTTGACCAAAACTGTACTCTCTTTACCAGAACTCAACTATCCCTTTAATCTACGAATCTACACCACCTTTAATATCTTGCGAAATCATATTAAAGGCGTTTGTGGATCAATTCTGATAATTTTCCTTGAGGGTATTCTGTGACCACTGATTGTGCACCTCGAAAGTTGCCTTCCTTATACATCACATGTCGTTAAAGCATACCATTCAATACGGTAACATTCGCTTGTCCTTGATCTCTAATCGCTTGGTGTGTATGAACATGACATAATGAAAGAAAAACAATGAACGTGAAATGAATTGTATTTACCGAAAGTCGCTTACAAAACAACATAAATAACCGATAGACATGATTGAAATAATGTTTTATCATTACTATTTAATACATCAAATTAGGGGGGTATAATATCAGAGCATGCCGTCTAATCAATAACCATAATTCAAAGTGCACAGAAGAGTGGTCTTGACAAAGATAAAGCAGTCGAGTGAAAGACAGAGAGAGAAGGAGGAGACGACGGTAATATAGAGACAATTATGTGGGGATGGGTGGGTGATGTGCACGATTCTGATATCAACAGGCGTTAATGTCATCATTCTACTCCCATCTCACTCACGTCACTATGTACATCTAGATAAAACGTAATACTGGATTGCTTGTTCGAGGTAATTGATGCAAATGTATTTTCAAAATAAAAAATTCCACTTCCCTGCTGGTAAAACCAAATTATGATTTACTTCCCTGATATTCATACACTGGCCTTAAAATATTAAATTGTATTTCATGAAATATTTATTCCAAATGAAGCCATGCACAGTTATTGTTCTGTAACGTTCCGTTTACATAGCTCATATACAACACCTGCTCTCTGACCGAATTCCCGAATTCATCGATCATAGGAGCTTTGCTGTGCTGAGGGGGGTAAAGACTAAGGAATAAATATATGCGCCGTTAGACACTGTATATCCTGCTCCACGCATATCTGGAGCGTGCAAATACAGCGGTACCCATCTCACTGTTGTCTTAGCAATGCGTTTCACCCCCTCCACATCATCCGCAGCCTCTCTCCACGCACATGTACAGTGTATGATAGAGCGTGTATGGCGTGCACTCGGTGTTCGATCTGAAACGTGTACAAATTTGGATTTTAAAAATCAATCGACATTAATCGAACATTGTTTGTTCTTAACACATGAGCCAGCTGGAATTCGAGTTGTAAATGTCTTTATGTTTACTATATCCATTACTATCCATCGATTGTGATAACAACAAAATAATGACATGTGCGATGACGGATTGACTGATCATCATATCGAATATAAGAGTCTTTAACGAATTTGACCGTGGCAATTTTTTTCTTCAGATTCTTCGATTTGTGGAAAGCAAGCTTTATACCATGCTGCTAAAGTATGCTCATGAATCGATGAATCGACATTATTTACGATGCAGTTGATTCGACAATAATCGCACGCCATAAGCACGGTGTGTTTACGCATGGAGATGAGATGTTCGCTTATACATGTCAGCTGGGTCGATCGGCGCGTTGCGGAGAAATTATCTACATCCATCCATCTCCTAGGCGATTTATTATGGGAAAATAGAAATGGCGCTCCCCTCTGGCTCGGATGCGTATGCCTTACGAGTCGATGTTCTCGACGTCGTGTTTTCTAACGACGACAGGGACAAATTCCACCCTGGCGACAGCATTTACGGGTTCGTGAGGGTTGTTCTTCAACATGAAAAGAGTCTTCTCGGTAAGTTTGATCACTTTTCTTCATCATTCTTCTCGCGTTGTACAGGTGGTAAGCAAATCGACTGACGTTGATTGTATTTGCTCACTAGTCCGTACAAAAAAACGTTCAACGATATTCGCAGGTGTGTGTTGATATACAATCGATATGAAATGCGAAAAGGTCCCGAGATTTTAGATATCGCAAGTAGTTTTGAAGGATTATAAACTGTTTGTTAAAATGATTGAACAGCTTCAAAGGCAACAAAGGGACCATGCCGAGTACTATGTAATCGTTATTAATATTTTGTAAAAGATATAATCCATTTCATGAGTTTGTTTACGAATCTTCTATTAAAAGTTCGTTGCGATATGTAATGATAAAGATCGCAATGTTTTAAAATAATAATCAGTGGAAATTAATCATTAATGTTTTGTTACAAGATGCTCCAAATACTTATGTATTTCCTAATCACACTGATTTAAGCGCAGTAGAGTATATATTTGTAGTAGCTGCGCTATATGTTCATATTTTTATTATTATTATTTCAACCATGTCCTTTTACTAGATATTAACATCAAAGTGAAAGGGAAATCGGTGACACACTGGGTGCGAGAAGGGCGGTCGTATGGGACTACAGAGTATTTTTTCAAGGATAACTGGATTCTGTTTGGAGATGGTGAGTGTATTTTGATTTAATAAATTTCGTGTATTTTAATACACTCTCATATAACAGATACATAAGAAACGCTTTCATTAAAACACAAATAATATAGTTGTATAATTGTAGACTTATCCAATAACGATGGAAAATAACGATTTTAAACATTCCCTACCAAACCAAACTGGGCAGACAAAAAGAAGAAAAACAAATCAGCACCACACATAATTAGGTAGCATTTCATATATTAATCCATTTTATAAAGGTATTCGGTTACTCTGTTGACATTGTGATGAAATGTGTATGTCGGTGATCTGATATGTCCACTGAGTGATGTGTGATCAATATAACAGAGTAATACTCGAGAATGCAAAAAGAACATTTGCGCATGCTCTTTGACCTTATAACTCATACAAATGCAATACATGTTAATATAAATTTATATTATTATTATGAGTTTTTGTTTGATTGGAAAATATTATGGAATGTCATATCCCATGAGGGCATTTAATACACTCTTTTGCATTTCTTCGTGTTTGATCAGGAAAAAAGCAAATTCATTTATACAGCAATCAATTATGTTTATAATACATGATGACATGGTGTACTCAGTTATGGGTGTACTATATATCCAATGCAATTTTGTTTTAATATTTGATTTTGTTACAATTATCGAAATTCGTCGTAAATCGATAGAACACGTTAATTAAGACGCCGCAAATAAGAATACGATTATATGTATTTTTGTTTGAGTGTGCATGTTTGTTTGTATTTGCATGTACTTATTCACGTTGTTTGGCGTACGTCAGATTATATATCGAGAAGACTTGCACGAAAAATAAATGGAATGTGCTAGTATTTCTAGCACAACTAGTAAAAACGCATACATATATGTCTACTCTGCCCTTTATACTATTGGCATATGAATACATTAAACATTTGTTGTAATTATGATTTTATAATTTATATGTGATATTGTTTATAGTTGTGTTTTAAATTTCCACTTCCTCTTGCTGCCCCTCTTTTAGTATTGTATTTTCATCTCACGTTTATCTATAATGCACTTCATTCTGTATACATATTTTGCCATGTAACTGTTATTAATCCTAATAATATTACAGTAATATTATTTAAATTTGTCAACCAGTGGAGGACAAATGTCTTTGTTTTCTTTATGTGGACAATACAATCTATCTATATATCTATCTATCTATCTATCTATCTATCTATCTATCTATCTATCTATCTATCTATCTATTTATCTATATATCTATATAATCTATCCATCTATCTAGTACACTATAGACAATACATGTATCTTATTATTTTGATAAATTACGTAAACGTGCAAGTAATACAAATGGTAACAAGTAGGCAAACATACAGTCTTGCACTTTAATTTGCGTATACGTTACCCACACTCACGTACACATGATGTTCGTGAGCATACTCAGATAAGGTCAGTATTCCACCGCAGGGTGAAATGATGCGTGGATAATTTATTTTGAGGGTAACGTTTATTGTAGGATGGGTGGCAAGTGATGAAGGCAGAGAAGCGTCCCTAGCGGCGCAGCTATTACATGTATAAGGGTGAGGGATAGGGGCAATGGTCCCCACCCCTATGGGAATAATTACACCTTTTTGGAGCAGAACCTTTAGGATCTATAAATAAGGGACTACAAAGTGCCATTTTTAACGTTTTGAACAGAATGTCAACGCTCATGTCTGTGAACCCTTGCCCCTCTCTTCGTTGCCCCTGACCCTGTCGTCTTCGTCTGCACAGGCTGCAAAAGGTCATTGGTTGTGGTTTGGAGTTCGGGCAAGTGACGTACCTACAGGGGCAAATTTGAAAATCTGTCAGAAAATATAAAAAATGTGCCCCCCCCCCCATAATGTAAATGCCCCCCAAATATTTTCGATTACGCTAATTGTTTCAAGGTGCGTGTCCTTACGAAAAATGAAAAAGATAATATACTAAACAAAGCTGGAAATAAAAGACATGCGCAGGGCACGATCAACGCCTCCCAATTCTTTAGCGACCCCAAACACTATTCCCGAGCAGCTATGCCACTGCCCTATGACTTCCCTAACTATCGCATCCACTTGACGGACTGTGACTCTAGGGCATGGTGGTTGGAAGGGGGTAGAGTGCATGGTTTTGATATAGCAGGTCACGTATGGAGAGAGCTTCATACGTGACTGGCTATATCAAAACCATGCACTTGTCGGTAATTCATGTTTTGAAGAAATTTATATTATGTTCACATAATGTAGCATAGATATGTTACAGATTATTATATTTAGTAACATTGTACCAATCATTTTTGCCAAAGGTTTCCGATGTTTGCAAAAAACAAACGCAAAGTGCATCATAAGATAGCTTCTGATGAGGCCTTAGTTTTACATCTAAATTTTAAATCTACATTTTGATTTATGCCTCCAAGTGCAGATTTAATTTTTTTTTCTTGTTTCACAAGTTTTGAATTAAACAATTTATGTTGTGATTATATTAAAGTTATGTTATTAACATTGTGATGTTGCATTGTCAAATGTTTGTATTTACATATACAAAAGTGAAAATGGACAACACAGAAAAACATAACATTATTATGCGAGATATTGCCACAAATACCTCTGTAATGGTAATCATGTGATGTATTGCTAGCATTATTTTAATATGTTTCCTCATACTTGTAGTTGAAAATTATGATACACGGTAACATTAAAGAATTAGAACAACATCAATCATTTTTTTCTGTGTAGGCAATGTCATGAATGTGCTGAATGCATATATGGATTGTACACCCACGCCTGATTATCGGAACGTTGCCTTGCAATCGAGGTTCGAGACGTTCGCCTGTTCCATACACTATTAACTGTGTACTTGTCATGAATAATACATTTGGGCTGGGGAAGGTGCTTCGGGTTATACGTAAATAATGTATACGATTTATCTGCAAAAAATGGAACTTTGGTGTAGTACTTACTACTTACTGACACATACCCAGGCACGCACGAACATCTTATATAAACATACACGCAACAATGCACACCACACACACACAATCGCACAGATATACACATTCAGATTCAGATTCAGATTCAGATTCAGATTCAGATTCAGATTCAGTTTATTCAAACCATAAAACAAAAGTAACAAATATAAATGGCAGTTTGATAATCAATATACAAAATGGTTTTGGACCCCATAGAAGCCGGAGCTTGTAAATTGGGGCCCTTTTACAAATTATACAAATTCTAGAGAAATAATATGGTAGGTAGGTCATCATTCACACCGAATACACACACCATTCACTCAAGCCCACATCGTGGGCACTGCAATGAATACAAGAAGAGAATAGAAGGAGCGAAGAGGGGGATACGAAAATACGAAGATAAAGAAAAAGGTAAAATAGAAGAGCAAGTGAAAGTGTAACGTAACAGAAAATATGACAAAGAACTTAGTATATAATAGTTGTTGTAGTAAGTCCCTATTTTGCATACACACTTGAATCTTACACACAACAACCATGCAAACACGCATTTGTACACTTCTACACACAAACAACTAATCCAGAAGTACATGCAACAATTACATTATAAGCGCTTAGAGGCTCCTTTGCAATTTATGCTATACAAATATATGTATTAATATAATTTTTATAAAAATGCATATTCCGCACTAAATTTACATTTAGCGTGTATTCAAGGCATGGATTACGTTTATGATGCGATTAAAACAATGTAATACGCACGAACAGTTTAACCTGAACAAGCAGCTCCCCACAAGTAAGACAAATGTACCGGCTGCGTGTGTAACAACAACCACGAAGCTTTATTTAGCAGTACATTTATTGTTTTCTCTTGAAAGAAGATGAAATGCATATTATAGACTTTATAACGCATACTAGTTATCTGTAATTACTCATTATAGCTCATGACGAGAAAAGCACACGGACACTTCCACCTGGGGAGCATCGCTTTCCCTTCACGTACCGGCTACCCAATGTTCCACTTCCGCCTGTCATCCGGAAGAGAGCTGGTGAGGTCAGCTATAGCGTCCGGGTCAGAGTTCAAAGGCCGAACAACAAAACACCACATAAGTTCAAGAGGCCGTTTTACATACAGCGCGATGTTGACCTGAGCACACTCGACCAAGTAATGGTAAGCCAGTCCTTGTGTATATAATATGTTAAACGTGTTACGTGCATGTGTGTTTGTGTGCATAGGCGTACAAAGTGTGGCCTACCCGTCCCCCCCCCCCCCCCCCGACGCGCCTCCCCCCCCCCCCCCCCCCCTCCAAAGATGTTTGAAATGGCGATGTTCAGACTTCAGACACAAACAAACACCGCAGAACCGTGTCATTATCGGGAAAACGCATTTCACATTCGAGCGATCTAATGTTATATTCGGGCAATATCATGTTATATCCGGGCAAAAACGTGCCCGTACTCTCATGTTTATATGTGTTTGTATCCGCATATACATTTGTGAATGTGACTGTATGTTCAGGTTATGGCGAATGTACAAGATGTCGAGTATACTCGTCTTCTACTGCTCAAACGAGACATTGATTGTGATCTACTCGATCTGTGACTGAATGTTCAGGATATATGGCGAATGTACAAGATGCCTAGTATACTCGTCTTCTATATACTGGTCAAACGAGACATTGATTGTGATCTACTCGATCTGTTCACATCTTCATAAGATAATAAATGCCCATGTACGACATCATTAACATATTCCTATGTTCCGATTAACGATGAGTTGGGTCAGTTTTCCGTATAAGAAATGGTTTGGTTCTTTGTGTTCCGACTCATGTAGAATTAATCCAACGTGGTAACGTCTAATCATAGCTTAAAATGTATAATGTGGTTATTTTCTTTGAATAATCCAGGACGTGAACATTCCAACAGTCAGATATTTTTTCACTGATATGACAGACTTTATACTAGATCAATGCCATAAAAATGTATTTCAATCAAATTGAACATTGGCGTAAAAAGTAAGCAACCGTTGACGCCATGTCAGAGTTGGTTCGTTTTGATCGTGTGGCCCAGTCCTTATGATCAAGTGGAAAACTCATAAATGCAGGTGAAAGCTCATCTGTCAAGTATTATAAATATACCAACTTGTATTTGAATAACTTAATTCTAAAATGAGCTAAATCAACTTTTTGTTTTAATTTGGAGGTACATTTAATTGCATTAATTTCCCTAACTTTGTGCACATGTGTATGGGAATATAAAAGTTCATTATTCCATATTTTGTTTACGATTGCGCATTTTGTCTTGAACTTGAATGGGCAGCTTGCTCCGTAGCTTATCATTGCAACTTTGTTATTGACCCAATTTTGATAACAAGTGAAATAAGCGCTTCATTTGTCTCAATATACCCTTCTTGTCTACCATTCCACAGGAGCCCATGATTCGCGAGTGCAGTCAAACGCTTACCTCGTGTTGTTGTACGATAGGTCAGGTGGGTGTTACGGTGGCCATCGACAAGGGAGGCTACGCCATGGGCGAGCCCATCGTCCTGTCCGGGCACGTGATCGATGAGGATGATAGTACAGACGAATACGACATCCACACCACCCTCATACAGGTACGAACACCAACCATGACAAACTTTAAACAGCAAATAACTATACAAATCCACAATTGTATGTCTTCAATGTTGATTAATTGTTTAACTTTAATTCAAACTGATAATGATTATCAGTACAGACTTCTGTGATTTCTACGACGCGATTTATATTCAGGTACCAGTTAGATCTTCGTAAATCGAAATGTTAAGATATCAACGATGGTATTTGTATACAAGGGGAAAGTGGCGTATAGGTTAAGTTTAAAAACAGGGTCCAGAGTTCGAAATAAAATGTAATTTATACGTATATTTTGTTATATGGAAAAGTTGAAGGAAAAAACATCAGATACTTACCCCCGGTATTGTTTTTACATTTAGCAAGTATTTGGATGTGCATGCATTGCTTATCTCTACGTATACCGCACAGCAGAATGAGTACATGAGATTTCATGCAATCTCGTCAATTAGTACTCTCCATACAGGAGTATACAAATGGTTATCTGGTCGGGTCTTAATTAGCTTGATGCATCATCATGGTTTCCCGCGGTTAGTATGGTCCTGAGGAGTTAAAAATGTATGGCACATTATTGTGTCGTAAATTGCTCAAAGATTAAAGATTATAAATGACTTTGTAAAGAAATCAAACTATAGCTTTTTCACGAATAACTTGTGAAGCTTACCTTAATTAATCAAATCTTTTGTCATAACAGGCGACGACATTCAGATCCATGGAGAACACGCTGGTAACCCGAGACGCGGTGGTGACGTCAGTCATGTCAGGCCACGTGACCTGCGAACCCAACCGCCTGTCGACGCAGGCCATCTTCCTACCACGTGACCTCACACCGTGTGCCTTCGAGGGTTGCTCTAACATCAGCATGGACTATGAACTGGAGGTATATACATTGTGGACACTTTATCGTATTTTTTTCTCTTCATAACGTTGTTTCATTTCCAAATCGTCGTCGGCCAGGCAAGTCATATTCTGCCTTTAAATATTACATATTGTGTTATTTATTAGGGATGCCTCAATGTCAGCATCTAATAGGCGTTAAAGGGATAGTTGAGTTCTGGTAAGGAGAGTACAGTTTTAGTGAAACTGAATTTTAGTAACCAAAACCTGCATCATTACATTACAAACTAATAGTTATAACTAGAAAGGAACACAAAATTACAAATGACGTAGTAAAGATCATGTTATCATTAAAAAAGAGCCGTTAAAACGTAAGAGGGCGCTCTCTAAACATTCATCGGTTTCAACCATTTTGAATAAAATATTGTGCATGTGATGCTTTGTTGAAATAGTGATTAGATATAGAAATAACCAACAACTATTTAAATACCTATTTTGTAACTTTTTGAAAAGAGGAAGCATTTAAAAAAAAATTTAACGGCTGGTTCAAAATGTTCTAATAAACCCGGGGCCCCGGGTTTATTACAAATTGTTATATTTATGGATATTTCAGCCGTTTCTGAACCGATTTTGATCAAACAAAGATGATTTTATTGTTTAACCCTAATAAGGCCGGGGGGGGGGCCATAATGGCCCCCCCCTCCGGATTTTTTTTTATTGCTCCAAAACGCTGCAAGATGACGCGCCGCTGCTTGGTGACTTTTTTCTTTCGGGTCTTGCGCACGTTTTAAAACAAAAAATTCGAAAATCGGACACTCCGTTACAAAGTCACGTGACCTTTTGTCTATGCATGTCAGCCCGAAAATCGCTAAATTTCGTGATTTGTGTACAAAACATATGGAAATATCAATTTTCATAAAATGAGGTGTATTATTAGATATTTGGTGTTGTTTACATTTTATATGTTGGTTTTGGGGTTCAAAACAGTTAAATTATAGTTAGAAATAAAATAAACAACAAAAACAATAAAATACATAAGTTAAAAAAACAAAGAAATACATAAGAAATTAATAAAACAATAGAAAACAAAAGGAAGAACCGGGCTCTTCCAATTTTTTTTGTTGTAGTATCATTCCAAATGCTCTAAAGAATATATGTAGTGAAAACCAGAGTTTAATTATGAAGAATATATGATTTATGGGTAAAAATATGAATTTCATGACTTATTTGCATAAATTACCATAAATATGCAAATTAATGAATTTTTCAAAATTAAAAAAAATTACCATTGTATTCTATACACTTCACTTATCACGCGTGCAAATTTTTACGGCGATTGGCCGCTCCGCGGCCGAGATCTTAGGGGGGGGCCATAATGGCCCCCCCCCCGGCCTGCTGAAGACCTCAAATAGCCCGGCCTTAATAGGGTTAAATATTATGCTCTTTCAAATTTTACACTCAGTTTTTCATTACCTCACAAACCAATTAAGTAGTCTAGCGCCCTCTCTACCAAAACTCAACTTTCCCTTTAACTAGCGCTAAATGGCACATTTTAAATTATTTGTTTTTAACGTATAAATTGCACACATATAAACTCTTATATAAATCTCTTATATTTTGTCAGAATTTCATATAATTTAATTTTTGCAAGTAGTTTTGTCACACAAACTTACTACTACATTCACAAAGTAAATGTCCCTTTGTCTCAAATAGACCAAAGCGTACGTGGGTGGTAGCAAGCCGGTCGCTACCCTGATGTTCCCCATCATCATCGGCACAGTCCCCGCACGGAGGTCCCCTCATCGTCCGGCTGAACTTGGGAACGGCATCAGTAGCTTTCGACCACGCCCCATCGATATCGCCGAAGGCCAGTCAGCGTCATCCAATGGTGAGGAATCTTGTAATACTTTAACTTTTTGCGTAATAAATCATTAGCGTAGAGGGCACAACAAAAGAAGGAGAAAACTAAAGTAGTAGACCAAAATCGTGCTAAGTTGTGCAAAAGATTGTCAAACAATGAACATTTGTATTTGTATTCGCATATTTGTACTGGGCAACTCCAGCGTCACGGACATTACAAACAGACATTATTTTCATGACTTTCCAATGCCACTACTAATTCATACCTCTACCTAATGTCTAACTTTTATTTTGATTACAAAGCAATAGCCTGGTTAAGTATGCAAACAAAGTTTAAGAACATTTATCAAATTCGTTACTGAGTAATTCTGCAAAATGTGCGCCGTCACGGACATTACATTTTTTGGACATGACTTTTTGCATCCATATACATCTTTGCAAAAGTCTGTGAGTTCTGAGACCTCACAAAGGTGATTTAGGTATTCAATTATAGACCAGGCAATGATGAATTGAATCCAAGTTGGATTTTGCGAAACGGGCCAGGTATATGTGATCTAGACAACAAAACGTTGCGTCACGGACATTACATTTTCAGCGTCACGGACATTACAGTTTGTCCGGAGGATTTGATTAATTGAAAAATATACTTTAGAGCACTCAAAAGACTGAAATTTTAATTTAAAAAGTACTTTGATTATCAGTCATCAAATTTGGTGCCTTAAATAATAAAAATACCAGAAAATTTGGAAAATATAAGGATTTTCCTGAAATTTGCACAGGGTAGTCCCATGTGTGGAGTTTCATGTATGGTTTCCGTTTCTCCTATAAGGAGACACCCGAGAATAAACAAAATTATGTGAACTGAAAGATATAATCATAGGATCATGTTGTATGAAAACATAATCCAGAAAAAATCAATAGGATTTGAAATAGAGCCAATTGTTTTTTTTTAGTTCATGTCCACTTTTTCGTGGAGTTGCCCACTATTTCTCAGTTCATATGTTCGTGTTATCCCGATTGCAGGCCTGCCTCCAAGCTACGAGACTGTAATGAAAGATTCGACAGGGGGCGCACTACGACCAACATCAAATACAGGACATGAGCACTGCACGAGTGGGACAGAGGAGGATGAATCTTCTTCAGTATCAGATAGCACGCCCTCATCGCCCCTTGTTTCACAGGGTGAAATGAAACATTATGGCATTATATGAAAGGAAGCAGACGTTTCTACTCAAATTTCGGAAGAAACTATGGTAATACTATGGTGTTGGGCCGTTATCAGAAACAAGGGTAGCAATAATCAACATCAATACTAGGGAGGCACGTACGTTCAGTTGCCCCTTGGTTTCAGTCGCGCGGTGCTTTCGGTTATTAGAGCTATGTTTTCGAAAAATGGTCCGTCGCTTTGGTCAGTAATCGTAGCAAGGGTAGCATGAATCAATGTCGCTCTGTTAACTCGGTATTCGCATTTTACACACATGGGACAATAATGGCATTCCATGTACAGTTAAAGGGATAGTTGAGTTCTGGTAGAGAGAGTACAGTTTTTAGTCAAACTGAATTTTAGCAGCCAAAACCTGCACCATTACATTACAAACTAATAATTATTACTCTACAATGCTCAAAAGGAATACAAAAATTACAAACGACTAAGTAAAAAGCCTGTTATCATTCAAAAAGAGCTGTTTAAACTAAAGAGGGCGCTTTAAAAAAATGCATTTGTTTAAACCATTTTAAACAAAATATTGTGCATGTGATGTTTTGGTGAAATAGTGATTAGATAGAGAGATAATCAACAACTATCTAAAAACCTCTTTTGAATTTTTTTTAAAAGTGGAAGCATTTTAAAACAAAACGGCTAGTTAAAAATTATCGAATACTTGTGGGGCCCCACATTTATTACAAATGGTTATGTTTTCAGCCGTTTCTGAACCGATTTTGATCAAATAAAGTTTGTTCTGCCATTAAAATTGTATGCTCTTTTAAATTTGACACTCAGTTTTTCATTATCTCACAAAAGAATTATTTTGTGTAGCGCCCTCTCTACCAAAACTCAACTATCCCTTTAAAATTGTATTTGTGGCCACCTGTCTATAGCAGATAGTTGCTGATAGGATGTTATTTGCGTACGTGAACAATTATGTAGTCTTCCCTTGTCTCTTTGTATTTCTACTTGTAACTGCAAAGTTCTTTCTTTTTTAAGTTCTTGTTTTGGCTACAAAAGTGTCAACTCCACTCCGGTTAAGACATAGATCCTTGCTTGAACTTAAATTCTAAGTAAGACTTAAATTATTTGCTTTGTGGAATGTATACTTTTTGCTTTCAAATCAAATACAACATACATTTTGTTTAAAGTCATAACTATTTTCTATTATCAAGGAGATTCGATTTTCCTGATTATATATATTTGATTATACAAATCGCAAATGTGTGCATTTTTGTTCTTCAATGTTCTTTTTATTCCAAGGGTACAAATGGCTTTCCATAACTTAAGTCTAAGCTAAATTTAAGTTCAACTTAAAATCTTTGGGAAACATTTTCCGATCTAATATAATTAAATCTAACTAAATACTCCTGTATCGATATATCGCGGCTCTGCCATGTTACATACTGAAATATGTTAACATCACATGACTTGGGTGAGCCAATCAATGTTTCGTATTTGACCAAATGAGATAACATTATACATTGGTGGGAGAGGAACATCACGCATTTTGTTTTTAATTGAGGGATTTGAACTACTATTGAGGACAGATTATAAGACCCGAGACGTATTCGAGGGACTTATTGTCTTCACTAAAGTAGCATTTGAAGTCCAGAGGGAACATTTCATGATGTTCCCGACAACAAACTTAACATCTGTTATGTTATATTACTTAGTTTATGTACACAAATAAAACAAATATTTACACCTCTCGCATCTGGGCTCGAATGAACATTGTTTTTTATCTTTTATTTAAGTGATATGTTGAAAAGTAATCTGTCATTGTGACGTCATAATACGTCTCTCTTTGGTTGCGCGTGTCAATTATTGTTAACATCGTGCGCGTGATCGCAAGCTTTGATAAACAAAATTCACTTCCGGGATGAAACATAACACCTGCAATCGATAGCATAACTGAAATATGTTGACATAGTTCTACCAAAACTCTCCTGTATCACTATATCGTGACTCCGAGAGGTATAACATGCTGAATGAAATTGAAATCACGTGACTGTGTTTAGCCAATCAGTGACTCGTATTTAACAAAGCCATATAACCTCTTTTGAAACGGTCCTTTATGTAATTTAAATAGATGAATTATAACTTAACTGGGTTTAACAATAACGTTGCTGAAACACATTGATTTATTGTATAACGCAACACAATGTATGCCAATGATAAACAGGTACAACAAAATATTGTGTAATACGGTAATCATGTCTTCTCATTTATATATTATTTCTTTGTGTAAAATGTATCGATGTATTATGAGAAATATAATGATACATTCATATTAATGAAGATAACTTGATTTATTTATAACATGTCATAAAATATTATTATCATAGCAACGTACGAAGAGCTTTCTTCCAAAAGGCGCTATATCCACTTTTTCAACTTTCGAGAAAAACAGGTTTCTTTGCCCAACTTTGAAAACGTGCCTATGGGAATATGAAAATTGAACTTTCTATATTTTGATCTTGAGTGAGTAATTTGTCGTAAAATGTGGATTCCTAGATAGCTATGTAGCTTATAAATATAGATATATCGTTAACTCAATTTTTATGGAAAGTGGATTTAGCGCCTTTTGGAACTGAGCTCTTATTATTATGCAATGAGGTGTGTGAAGATGGAGGGGAAAAAAGGAAAACGGCATAATAAAACAAACGATTATAACCTAGTATATTATATACTGTACATGTATCATTTTTTTAAATAGGATATTTCACAATTTCATTTTACCTGTAGTTATTATATATAAAACGGTATATACCGGCATACACATTTAATATGCAGCATGGCATAAACATTGAATTACACTTACATTGAAACATTTACAGTATAATATTCCAATTGTTCTTTTGCTTTTGCATATTGAGCACGGATACAGTACTACAATATTGTACCCATTGAATTGTGAGAAAGCCAAACTGAATAAGACTGGGACATTTTGGTATACACCACTTTATTGAATATAGATATATATATCTATAGAGGTTCAGTGGTTATGCCTAGATCGCAATGCCGGGTCCGCATTTATATTAATCTACCTCCGGCGAATTTGCTACGATTTCGCGATGTTGGGACTTGGGATATCGTACAATGTCTGCGGTATCTTTGTGTATAGCAAACACATATTCGCCGGGGAACTTGCGTTGAATGTACGAGTAAACGTAAATATCACGGCTCCCGTGCACACGTGAGCGCTCATACGGACGCACTACGGGACTTATTATGGACATCGCAAGATACTCTTATGATAATTAATACATCTTAAAGTGAGGCATGTAAAGTGTAAAATTCTGCCAAAAGAGACATTTGAGACTTCAATCCTATGTCAATCTCATTGTAATATACAATTGAATGATGTGTGCAAGTTTGAAGGAAAACGAACCCTGTTTACCTCGTGAAAAAAACGAATATTAATATAATTTGTTATCACCCAATTCTGATGGCCTGCCATAGATTTATCGCAGGTATATCGTCCGTTGAAACGATATCCGCACCCTTGCATTAAGACGGTACCGAATTCGCGCGCACAAGAATATTGAGCCAGCTCAGCTCATGCAGTCGACGGTCAGCGCTATATCAGCGCAACTGTACGTATCGCAAGCAAATTGCGACGTATCCAGGCTGGCAGTGCAGTGTAGGCTAGGTACGTACATGTAAGTTACAGCGAGTTGCGACAGATATCTTTTGACGTGTAGTTTTATGGGGACACTAGCCGATATTTCAGGTACCGCAATTAATCGCTTTTGCAATCGATTGCAAAGCCGTTGGGCAACGCTTTTATACTGAAGGATAATCAATGATAATTATCTTCATACTAAAGAGACATTTGAAAAAAATCGAACCCTATTTTATTCTTCTCTTACTATAAGCTAAACAACACGGTAGAAGAGAAACGAGGAAGCTCCAAGAAATGTTCGTGGAGTTAGACACTTTACATGCCTGACTTTAAGACTACCATCAAATTGAGTGGCCCTAAATTTAGTTGCAAAATCGTAAGATCTTCGGACAAATGCTGCAATTTTCGTGCTGGGCTCGTGCGGTGCCCGTGTGGTGTCCGTGTGATGCTGTCTACGACGTGCCTAGAGCTATACGGCCAGTAACAATCGTATAATGAACCCCACGCTATAACAATCCACGACGTCGTACGGCGAAGGAAACTGCCACGGCGACCACAGGATAGCCCGTAAGATTCCCATAAGATTCCCCCCCCCCCCCCCAGGTGACATAATACGGGCACCTTATCCCGAATCGGAGCATTTGTGTGCAGTGCTTTTCATTTGATTAATCTTGTCGTGGACCAGACTCATTAGGACTACGATGATAACGACTATCTCTATGCAGCCGAGCACTTGAAATCCGAGGTCCAGAGACTTGCGGAGATCCAACAGCGCCCCTGAAAAACAGAAGATATAAACGGATAATCATTAACAAAAAATACTAATTGATACCAGATTTTAGTATGTATATATATAATCAGAAAGGTAATGGAATTTTTATTTGTATTTAACTTCATCCGAATGCAATAGCAACCAAATATTCCAAATGTGTTCGTAAAACACAAATTCTTGTTTGCATGAATTTTAAGTTGTTCGCCGAATTGTTCATTCATATTATGATTTACGATACTTTGTTCAAATGTATTGTATAGCATGCAAGGCGAGATCTAAAAGGCAAGCAGTTCAGACCACAGCGATGCCAGATCTGGACCATTTCCGCTGTCTGCTTGCATGGGCCGGTCCACCCCTACAATGTTGTAAGTAACTTGTATAGACTTACCAGTCATCCAACCGCCTATAACTTCTCCCAGTCCTTGGCCAAACATGGACACCGCCAGAGCTGTCGGCATGTCCAGTGCTTGCACGAGTTCGACAGCGAGCAAGAGCTTGAGGACGGTCTTGGCTCCCACTATCATCCCATTGATAGTCGCGTACAGTGCGAGCAGCATGTAGTTCGTACCCGTCCACGTGTTCAAGAAGAATGGGAGTGTGGCGCATGCGCTGTACAACATGAACTGGTTCCGCGCAGTAAAGATGTCCTTGCTGATGTATTTGAAGAGGCTCGGTAAGATCCGACCGATAATGTTTCCGAATCCACCAGCGATTGCCAACTGGACTGCTCGCCTTTCACCGATTCCTTTTGCTAGAGCATTGGGAATGATGAAGATAGTCCAACCAGTATACACTATCCCATGTAATATCGTCACTATAAGCAAATAAAGCAACGTGGGATACGACAAAAATACTATCAGACATTGCTTGGTAAATAGAATTACTGCGTTTCGGATGCTTTTTTGAACAGGTTGCCAGCCGGATCTCATTTTCCCTGCACAGGTGCTTTCGCCTAGCCTATCTTTCGCCACAGTTCCTAACAATAGCTCTGTTTGTTCTACTGGTTCTACATCTTGATCCACTGAGATCAGTTCCCGATATTCAGGCTCGTCTCTCAGAAGCAGAGATGAGTCGGTCATGTCTGGGTCAGATTCATCCAGACTATTGGACCGTTCTGAACTTGACTCGATCCGAGAGTCGGACAAGTGTGGGTCAGTTTCATCAGGAATATTGGACCGTTCCGAACTAGACACAATCCGAGAGTCGGACTCGTCTGATCTGGATTTGACTGGTGTTGACAGGAGAAGAGCGCCGACTGCAACGGCGTGTAGATTGAATGCCCCGAGTATGAGGATGGTCCCTCGCCACCCATAGATCTCCTGTAACATCTGGGTGACCACAGGGAGTAGCATCATACCACAGCCGGCACCCATCAGACTGACAGCGAGTGGCAGCGCGTAGCTGGCCCCAAATAGTGACGTAATAGTTAGGTGACAGGGAAGTAAATTCAGGGCGAAAGCGAGTCCTGCGAAAAAAGGTGAGGTAAACATATTAGTTGAAAATATTACAGAAAGCAATAACATCAGAATATGAAATTGTACACTATTATTTTCAAAAAAATACGATCGTAATTTGTGTGTGATAATATGCGTAATGTTTACAATTTGAGCTTCCGTCTAAATGTAGCTATGGCCTTCACTTCTGGCCTTACCTTAATTGTAACGTAAGGTAAATAATCCTTTGCCAGTATCGATAGGTTCCAAAGAAACAATTAAGTATCCCCTATACATGAATATACAACAACGTAATACTCTCCGGACTACAATCTGTAGTAATTTAGGGGTTCGTGAGGGACACCTTGTCCAATATAATTATGCTAGGACAGCTGTTATCTGGACAACAAACCCTAAAATTCAAGCCAAACGAATCAGCATTCACTTGGATAATTGCAAGCATTCTATGCACCATCAACATATGGCCTTCACATTGACAGACGAGCCAATGCAACGCAACACTCCCAGTTTTGTCTCGGCGGTAAATTCCCAGATGGTAGTCCTGACGAATGATACTGCCGAGTTAACGATTTCGCATGAGGTTACGTGCGGGCTACACAAATTGGATTGCGTTAACGTGAGATGGATAACCTGTGTTAAACAATAGTTATTGAGGTTTGCACTATGCATGTTTTTATATTTTGGCCCACATTTAGGGATAGGGGATTTCCAACAATATCCCCCATTTAGGCGCCCTTGATAAAAAGCATTCTCCCCTCGGCCCTCACCTGATACAGCAAGGCAAGACGCAAACTGACCGCTAGTCTTCGCCAAGGTACATGCCATCAAGCATGTCGACCCGACAAAACCTCCCAGCATGCACAACGATCTAGGAGAAAACCGCTTCACGAGGGCGCTCGTCAGAATACCTGTACAGTACAATAGATACAAACAACATAATACGTGAAAGGAATATTACACACGATGTGGACATCTTCGACCATCCGATAGTTGTATCCTTTATCATTACACATAAAATACATGAGAATATTAGTGTGTGTTTTTTAAATGTTTTAATTACTTTTCATCATAATAGAAGTAAAGCATTGTGTTTTCTTTCGCAACTTGAGAATTAAATGTACATTGTATAGAAAATATATGAAATACATGTTGAATGTAGACATGATAGAATGTCAACTAATATATAATAGGCCTACATATCGAAAATATAACAATAAAACAACAACTGAATATTATAATGATTTTCACAATCATTATACATTGTTTCCACTGACAAAAATGCACTGATACCTTTGTTTTTCTTTCTGTTATGCATTTTTCAAATTGATGAATTAATACAGACGTAAGCAATGAGTGCAATTTGTTTCTCTCATATGGTTAGGTGTGGGGAAGGACATGAAGAAGAAGAAAAAATACAGCACCAAAGACAGCATCAATTGCTTCAACTCTCGGTCGAATTAATAATTTGTTTAGATGAAAGATTATTTGTCTTGATGAAACGCCCAAACAAAGTAATGGGCACGGAACCAACCAATATTGATACAAAATGACAGTTCTGCCGAAGAAAACATTGCATTCCTGTCAAACGAAGGATAAACATACATTTTGAGAAAATTGAACAAATTTGAAATTTTGTGTACAAAATGTAGGTTTATATTCAGTTGGTCTAATACCAGTTGATCTAATTATCAGTTCGTCTAACACCACTTCGGCTAAACCCATTTGGTCTACTATCAATTTGGTCTAACTGGCATTTGGTCTAATCATCACTTGGTCTAATGCCCACTTTGGCCAATTGCCATTTCGTCTAATGACCAAATGGGCTAATTGTCACTTCATCTACTTGTTTTTTCTTCGTTTCGTCTAATTATTATTTGGTCTAATACCAGTTCGTCCAATTCTCAGTTAGGCTACTTTTCATTTGGTCTACATGCAATTCGTCTAATTACCATTTGGTCTATAACCGATTTGGTCTGAATTTCACTTGGTCTAATATCCAATTGGTCTATTTCCATTTCGTCTAATACTTATAGGTCTATTTTCCACTTGGTCTACAAGCAAATTCGTCTTATAGCCATTTCGAAAATTCCTCTTTTTTCTTCTTTGCTCATACGAGATCATAGGGTCAAGCAAAGTTAATTGATTTAGTCGGTTATTTCATCCATACCCCAAATGAATGTAGATATCATAACTGTATAACCCCTATGTCATTGCCGATTTAAAAATTATCTTGATTTTGCCATATTTTGGAAAATAAAAAGGCTTAAAAATGGCTAATATTCATGTAAAAACGCTTTGAAAAATAGTCTGTATTTTTACGCTATAATTTGTATCCTTTTATTTATGAAAAATCAGTTTTTTTGAGATTATATTCTGGTAGATCAAGCAATTGGCAACACTTCTATAACTGTTTGAAAAAGTCTCATTGGGCAAGTTTCAAAATAGATCTGGCGAAAGTTGGTGATCAGTCCCTCTCTTTACAAAAGAATGCAATATGTCATTATGAAAGAGCGATAATTATCATTTAAATCTTTTATTTCAATCACGTTGATTAACGCTTTTGATAAAAAGTACAATTGTCCTAGCTGAGAACATTCCGGAGATTGAACTTTGAGCCGAGCGAGTGCAAATTCCATGAATTCTGTACTACATGTGTAAACATACAAGGGTGCGAATATCTCAAACGGATCATTCATTACTGCGACAAAATGTATGGCAGACCATCAGTATTCGGTGATAAAATATGAACTCAATATTCGTTTTTTCACTAGGTAAACAGTGTTCGTTTTCTTTCAAACTTTCACAAATTTTTCAATTGTATTTTACAATGATATTGATATAGGATTGAAGTCTCAAATGTCATTTTGTGCAATATCTGACACTTTACAGGTATCACTTTAAATATATATAAAAGGATCAAATATTACAATGGGTCGTTTCGCGCTGTGGCAGATGATACATTGTAACCGAAAGGGAGTGCACGTGTAATTTGTATTCAGTGGCGTAGCGACGGGGGGGGGGGGGGGGGGGGGGGCATGGGGGGCACGGGAAAAAACACTAGAAAATATAAGGGGACTTTTTTTGAAAAAATACAGAAATGCATAAGGTGTGCCCCCAATAATTGTACATCTAGGTTGTAGAAGGTCCTATGAACCAGTCTAGGGACCAACCTTTAACATGATGCCATATCCGTAAAGCTTTGTAAGCTTTACGGTGTATCTCTTTTAGGAACTAAATAACTGCCTTAATGTAAAACTTCAGACACATTTTTGTCCCAACTGGGTGGGTAGTCCTGGATTATTATTATATTTGGAGTATGTACATTGATGAATTGTTATGTATTGTGACCCAACCCCCACCCCCTTTCACACAAACACACACACACACATACCTTCCCCTGTATCTGATTCAAGGGGTGAAATATTAATACATGATATTCTGGATGGATTTCGTATCATTTTATAGCAATTAAACACATATAAACCAATCATGACACTAACCACTCACATTATTATGTATGTCATTGTTTTGTATTGCTTATGCTTTGTATTTTTTATTAATTTACATAGTTGATGTCATTGTATAATGCACTTCATAGTAATATCAAATGCTAATCATGTTTGTAAAGATCTTAATATAGCTTATTTGTCATTCTTAAGCATTCAGTTGCCTTTTTACATAAGCGCTGTATACGAAATTTCACGTCCGTGTATGACACATCACGGTGTAACGACGTGTGACACAATAATCGAAGATGCAATATGCTCAACTTGGTATCATACGATGCCCAGGCCTCCAAGGAAGACTTCCATGAAACAACAAGCTTGTATCACCATGCATTGTGACGTAATTGCGCAAAATGTGTGACTGTGTCTTCAAGACCCCTAAGGCTGATACACACTATTTAGCTGCATTAGGGGTGTTTTTCTTAAAACCCGCCCTGTGGACTTCCAGTAGCTTATTAGCGGAGTAGGCCACATATGTTGTGTTCCTAGAAGGTCCTAGAAACCACTTCTGGTGGCCAACCTTTTACAGCAGCCCATGTCTGAAAAACCCCTTTTGCCCCCTGGGTATAATATGATATTGGGTAATGCGTAAAAGTCAATGTTGAATAACACTGATAACACAATGCAAATTTAAATTTTCTCACTCTTTTGTCACGTCTTTGTTATAGGTTGTTTGCATTTGAAATGATCCATGAAATTTCTTTTCAACTTGAATCATTAACATGTCAATAACAATTCGCAATTCTGATTTGCTTGATTGCAACTCATCATCCTAAAACAGAAGCCGTGTATAACTGAAAGGGTTTTGTGTGCGAGTGTGTTAAAGGGATAGTTGACTTTTTGGTAAAGCAAGTACACCTACCGTGGGAGGGGAGATACCCCCCTCCCACACCCTCCCCTTCCTCGGGCTTGGTCGCTCCGCTCCCTCTCATCATTCCCCACTCCTCAAAACAGATATACGCCACTGGAAATTACATTTAACATGTAATTTTTAACGGCAACAAATTTCAGCTGCTCATTACCTCTATAACTTGCACATTCAGACTTGCCACATATCACCAAAGTATGAAGGAAAACAATATTTGTTGCATCTCTTACATGACACGTTCATATACATGTGTAGTTTACTTGGCATAATCTGTATTTCAGGCCATGGACTTTGTAAGATTATATTTCTGCCAGGAATAATTTATGACCAACGAAATTCATCGTATTATAATAGGCCTATGCAAAATATGGCAGGAGCTGCGTTGCTTGTATTCCAACATTTCACACGTTGTATGTATCATCAAAATGAGAAGTAAAAACATTGCTGGTATCTCTTACATCGATCGTTTATATTCATTTACCGTTTATTTAGCGCCATTTGCTATCCTAACCACAGTTCTGCATTTTTTGAGATTATATTTTGGTGAATTTTGATCAATGCAATTAAATGGTGTATTTTTTACTTCAAAATCTGACAGCTGCTACATTACTTGTATCACAATTTAGACGTTTCATATATTAGCAACATTAAGAATAATCAAACGAAAACGATTATCTGTTATATAAATCGTTGCAATTTATTTCGTTTATTATTGTTTGCATTTGGCGACGATTCAAATTAATGATGCAGTTATCTTTATTGCCAAGCATATTTCGTGCAAAAGTTTACATCATCGTAAAGATTTGTATCTTAATCATCATGAAATACTTGAGATAGATTATAATATGATGATACAATCTATGGAAATCTCACCACATAAACTTCATTACTCAAGGCATAATGGTATATTGTATATGCCGTGTAATTACTGCTGCCAGTGATTCAATACATAGGCTCATGTAAGCATGGGGGCAAAATAGTTCATTCATAAACGGACACATCCTCACGATTCATTAAAATTTCCACATACACTATGCATGCTATGGCTGTGCCATTCTGTTTACTGTTTTAAAAATATAAAATTAAATTAACCCATCAGGAAATCTACAAAGAGGTCATTACATTATTTGTGTTTATTGAGTTGTATGTACCAGATTGCATTATTTCGATTAAAAACCCACTTCTCAAAGCAGATCTATGCCACTGCTAGGTTGTAAAAATAAATCTTACTATTCCCAAGTATACATCGAATAATGTAAATTGATAATTGACATTATTAGCTTTCCGTAAGAACGTACAAATCTTAACAGCGTTCTCGTTTCAAAAGTTTTCGACAGTTTATTGTTGGAGAAGTAATTTTGTTAACGTGTCACCTGACAACAAAAAGTGCCCCAAAATATGCCTATTGGTTTTGGCGAGACATCTTACGACCCATCAAAACCCATCGTACGACCGACCATCTTGCTATCACCGTACGACATCGTGTCACGTCGTGCGACCATGGTGTCCTCAACTTTGGATTGCAAAGTACATATACTTGAATGAATCTTACCGCAGCCAATGGTGAGACCATGAGACAGACCAACATACAACCCCAGATCCCCGGTCGTCGCTCCGAAATCGACGACGAGTTGCGGGAAGAAGAGGGAGAGAGACTTGACGGTCCCGACTTCCAGGAACATGACAACGAACGATCCAGCTACGACCAACAGCCTGTGCGCCATCTCGGACGTTCGGATTATGGCTTGTATGACGCTTAATGGCGTCCATGTATGTATGTATCACGATCTGCGCATGCAGAAAATCCCAACCCACTTCTTGTAGAGCATAAGGACTTTGATACTTTGCCACATTAGGTTACTTTACGTCGTGTACGTGTATGGCCCCACGTGTGACCTGTATAGACCGGGGGCCCAGAGCATTTATCTAGTTTGTTTGTTTGTTTGTTTGTTTTATTTTATTTAAACACGGTAAAAAGCCCTCGATCAGCCAAACAGGCTGTTTTTCAGAGAGGCCGTGATACAAAGTAATACAAATAATGTAAACAATAACAATACAATAAAACGAAAACTATCTAACCAAAACTACAACTATCTAATCAAAACTACAACTACACAAAAACAATAAACTATAAAAGAGCTAAACAAATAAAATAATTAAACGGTAACTATCAATATATTGTAAATTTCAAATAAACATTATAAAAGTGAAATTGTACTTAAATCAACAGTCGAACATACAAAAGGTTTTTGCTTAACTAAGTAAAAATATTATCAATTTCATTTTCAAAAGCTATTAAATTATCCAATAATCTTACATGTTCGGGTAAACTATTAAACAACGGTAAAAAGCCCTCGATCAGCCAAACAGGCTGTTTTTCAGAGAGGCCGTGATACAAAGTAATACAAATAATGTAAACAATAACAATACAATAAAACGAAAACTATCTAACCAAAACTACAACTATCTAATCAAAACTACAACTACACAAAAACAATAAACTATAAAAGAGCTAAACAAATAAAATAATTAAACGGTAACTATCAATATATTGTAAATTGCAAATAAACATTATAAAAGTGAAATTGTACTTAAATCAACAGTCGAACATACAAAAGGTTTTTGCTTAACTAAGCAAAAATATTATCAATTTCATTTTCAAAAGCTATTAAATTATCCAATAATCTTACATGTTCGGGTAAACTATTAAACAACTGAGCACTTGAGTAGAGACATCCATTCTTCATATAATTAGTTTTGGGTTTACATAACTTCACAATTCTACGGGAATTACGAAGATTATGTGAGTCTTCTTTAAATATTATTTCATCACATAAAAACCTGGGTAACATTTCATGAATCAATTTAAATATAAACACGACAGCATGTTTTTTCCATCGTAAGTCTGCCGGTTTAACGTTTGTTAGTCTGTATACTTCTTGACTACTAAAGTATAAGAAGCACGTCTGAAAACGAAGTAGAAAACACAAATCGGTCCGAAATGCACCTGTACGTTTACATTATGAAGTAGTTATTTTAGACAAAGTTTGCGAATTTTTATTTTAAATTGATACATGTATAGGTTTTCCCGTCTCATTTCCTACATTACAAGCCAAATTCATGTATGTGCATTCAAATTCATGCAAATTCATGCAAATGTATAGGGTAAAAGGCCATATTTTTGTGGATGGTTTGTGTGCGCTCTACAGAGTGAGTCAGAAAAAATGTGCCATCTTTTAAAAGTTGTCTTGTTTGAAGTATGAACATATAATCATGGGTTTTATGATATGTCTTGGTAGAGTTATCCTCCCAGCATATTTCAGTACCCTTTTCATTTGAATCTCTGCACGCATGACTGAATAAAAGACAATCTTTAAAAGACCGCAATATCTCACTTGCGCCAAGTGGATGGGTGAGGAATAAAACAGTGTTTTGAACAAAGACAGTCAAACAGACAGAAACACACACACACACACACACACACACACACACACACACACACACACACACACACACACACACACACACACACACACATATTTGCACATAATATACACACATACTCATACACACACACACAATCACACACACACATGGATACACACACGCACACACAAACACACACAAGCACACACACGCATATACACACACATTCGTACACACATACAAACACACACATGCACACGTAAACAAATGCACATACACACACACATACATGCATATTTTCTTGATATATGTTATAGCGTACTCATAGATTTAACTTTATACCACAGTATGTGCGGCTGTACTGCTAGTCTAGCATTGGTCGTTTGAAGCTACATTTTTCAAAATTATACCCCTAATTACGTATTCCGAATAGATTTTCTCAAAATGTCATGGTTCGATTACTTTCTTTTTTGACATCAAGAAACTATCTTTATTTATCTATCTTTTAGGACACCGATTCTTAAAAAAAAAAATATGAGATTCAAAAGTGAAATTTCTCTTCCCATAGACATAACACGCGGGGTAGCGCGTTGCATGACGGGTGTAGGCTTATGCATAATTCATTAGGGTCCAAAAGATTGGAAAACCATGCTTTTCAGAAAGATTGGAAAAGCAATCTTGCGCCTGACTGTTTGATGGGCTGTCATGGTTCTCTTAATTAGGCTTATAATAGATCAACGAAATAATAAAGTAACTCAAACTAGAACTTGAATTAATAAGTCTTTAAGAGATCTTTAAGAGAACGATAAATCACATTTCCAGTGAAAACAAATGTTGATAGATCGATGCTTTATATAGTGCAGAGCGGTGATAATTAAGCATCATAAATAACATTCTGCAAACACGTACTTTAAGGTAACCTAAGTGAAAGTAATACATCACATATTAAACGAGGGTCTGGAGTATCATAAGGGGAAAGCATGAATTCCAGAAGCACTTGACCATACACCCTTACCATGCTCGGATACTTTTGCAGCTTCATAAGTAGTGTCCTTTGGTATGTGCCGCCAACATTAACCGTCAGGAAGGATACTGCATAGCACGCTGTCAAGGCGCCTTTTACACACTTGTTGTAGACAATTTGCTCTGTTAAAACTGTACACAATTTGTATGGACATACATACTATCGTGAACATATCGTGAACAGACAATACAGCTTAATTTAGTTAACTAAAAGTATTGGGATGCAGGATGGGTGTTGTGATGACAATACTGTCATTGTTTCTTGTCGTTCAGGGGTTCGCTTCGATGTCGTTTGACTGTGCGAGACGTTATGAACTCGAAACAAACGAGACGGCTGTCAGCGTCCAATGTATCGCCAATGAATTCTTCTCAGCAACTGGCGGACAAACTGTTCACTTGCATCGACCTGATGATACAGTTATTGGAAAGTGTGTTTCACAGGCCTGCAATCCGAGGCAATGCAGCATTTTTTGTACCATTGGAACCACTCAAGGAAATAATTTAAATCTTGAACTGTGTGGATTCATATGTTTTTCCTTCAATATCAAAGCTCCCCTGGTAGACTCTGATTATGGGGAGTACTTCATTTCTGTTATACCTGGTGACAGACATCTCGTGTGGAATCTGACCAAAGAATCAACACTAGGCCAAGTAACTAATGATAACATAACTAATGACACCGTTTTACATCACAATTCCTCATCGACATCAATAACCAAGTTCTCCGGATTGAAGGACGACGAAAGACAACCCAATATTTATGTACCTTGGGAAGGTACAGGACAGGCTATCGTCTCAAAAACCACATATATGACCTATACATCGACTGACGGTGATTATGAACAAACGAGCATGAACATGACAGGCAATGATATAGTATTCATAGTCAGAATCTTGGCCTTGTCTGTTGCAATCATTTGCAGCATTGCCTCACTAAGATTATACCTCTCGAGACGAAATGAGAAAGTGAACAACGACCACCAGGATTCCTCAGGTGCCCCATCTCGATCAACGACGATAGATGCACTGAACATGGCTTCCGTGTCGCTACAACCACCATATCATACTACAAATATACTCTCCGTTAACGGTAACTCTTTAGTAAGGGCTGGTCTTCACACAACTACGTTATGGTAATTTCTTCATCAGACAACGGATTTGCCTGCAAGGGTCTGTAGTGGCAAACCTGAGATAGCAGAAACTAACATTGACCAATGTGACTACGAAGATGTGAGACAAAGCATGGGACACGGAACAACGGACATTGTAATGTTTCCGAAAGCTGGTCATGCTTATTACTTAATAAATCGTGTTTCTAAAGCTTATTCATACGAGGTATTCGGGGTCAAATTAAATCTTTCATAACGAATAAACAGTATTTCCTTCAATTACAGGCGAGGACCTATCAGCACCATTCACCGCAGACGGAGGCGGTGCGACAGCGAGGTCACCAGTCATGTCTGGCACTATCGCTCATTATTACTCCAGAATTGACTTCCCCGACAACGTCATGCACCTCATCGCACTAGCGCCTGAAGAGAACGATATCCCAATGTCAACAGATCATGACTACTGTCACATTGGTCGACGTGGTCGCTACCCAGGTGAAATTTATGCTCCAAGAAATGATGACGGACTTCGCCCTGACCGTTCTTTCCCTAGCCACTCTCCTTTGGTTCCACCGGCGACTGATGATTTTCAAGAGCAATGAAGAGTTGCCATGGCAGATACCTCAGGCACCATCACTCCTTCCGACTCCAGGTAGGACTTCAAACTCAACACTATGCGTCTCCTAGCATTAGAACCCGGAAGGAATGACGAGGCGATGTGAACAGTTCACAACTACATTAATCTCCGTCGCTATCCAGATGAAAAATGTACTCTATGAAGTAATGCTTCCTTTCACCTTTACCAGTTTGTCCTATTTCCACCGTCAACGGGTCATTCTCAAGAGCGAGGTTGGGATGCCCCGGGGGCAAGCGGGGTAGCTTTATGTGAGGCCTCTGGTAGAGTTTCCGGTCAAGTTCATCTGGAAGAGTTTTTTCGATTCATCTGACTACGAGCTATGGGAAGCCTCAGTGTGATCCGGAAATTATTTTATATGTTAAAGTCATACTTGTAGAGTGTCCAAATCCACAACAATTACTTGGAGCTTCCTCGTTTATTTTCTACCGTGTTGTTTAGCTTATGGTAAGAGAAGAATAAAATAGGGTTTGATTTTTTCAAATGTCTCTTTAGTATGAAGATAATTATCATTGAAAATCATTATTTGAAAAGCGTTGATCAACGCATTTGAAAAAAAGTACAATGGTTGTAGCTAAACACGTCGGAGCCAGCACGCGTGGGAAACATTCCAGACGCTACTGAACTTTGATCCAACGTGCGCAAATTCCATGAATTCTGTACAGTCTGTAAACATACACGAATGCGGATATCGTCAACGACTGATTATTACTGCTACAAATCCACGACAGGCCATCAGTATTCGGTGATAAAATATGAACTCGAATATTCGTTGTTTTCACAAGGTAAACAGTGTTCGTTTTCTTTCAAACTTTCACAAATCTTTCAATTGTATTTTACAATGATATTGATGTAGGATTGAAGTCTCAAATGTCATTTTTTGCAATATCTGACACTTTACAGGTATCACTTTAAACAGTAATATTAGTTTATTTGCAAGAAAAGTGGCACTGCACAGCTGCAAAATTCAGGCAGGATGTTTGTGTTCTGTCTTTATTGCAGAATGCATTCGATGACCGGGGTAACACCATCACTGTAAAGCGATTAGAGATGATTATCAATCGTGATAGGCGCCATATAAATTGAGCATATTATTATTGTTATTGTAACAAGTTTTACCTCGAATAAAAATTGTTTGTAACTAGGAGGTGAGAAGACAATATCAGCAAATCGAAACATTTATTACCGAAGGCAATCGCCCAGTTTCAACCCAATTAAAGAAAAGCCATATTAAATGCCCGAGTATGTATTTGTATTACTATGGTATTAAACAAAAGAGTGTAATGCTATCATCTCAGTAAATTACAAGCTACAGGCATAAACTAAAGATGCGAATGCATTTTTATTATATAGATCGATGTTCGCATGGCAAGAGTGACGGAGGTGATTTTAACAACTCCTGCCGCCAGGAGCCAATCGGAGTTGCTGGTCAAATACAGGGTGGCCCCAAAAAACGGAACGGGGCATTCCCCAAAATATAAATGTAGTATGTCCATCGAATAGGGTGTCTTTTCAAATGAACAACGATACCAAGAACAGTCAATTTGGTCGTGTAGTTTTTGATGTTTAGGGCGCTGTTATTGACACCATGTCAGCTTCTCTTTTTTTGTCAATTTGTACCGAGCCAGTGCTTGATACATCACACGTACCGCCTTGCATAGCGTTGAACAAGGCGCGCCATTGTTAGTGTACACTCAGCCGTGTGCCGAGAGAATGGACATGTTCGCACAATGGTATTACGGGTAGGGAGTGCGATTTAACTGGTATTGACTAGGTAAAAATTCACAAAAATAGGCACCTGACATTGTCTCACTCACAGCGTCCTAAAAAAAACTACACGACCAAAATTACTGTTCTTGGTATCGTTGTTCATTGGAAAAGACACCCTATCCAATGGACATAAAGATTCTGGTACTATTATTTGGGACGTACCCCGTTCCGTTTTTTGGGGGAGCCACCCTGAATATCGAGAAGAGTTCCTTGACCCGTGTGACAATGAATTACTGAAGCTGCACATTTGTAAGAAATTACACTTTTAAAAATTGACTTAATATCTCTATAAATTATGTTTTCATTATACAAGTTTATGTAGGGCTTCGTTGCACTCGTAATATGAAACACAGCATCGATATTATAGTCTTTTTACTCTTCCTAAGACATGTAAGACATGTTGAAATGTTGTGCCTATGGTAACCTGGTTTTAATCAATCAAGAAAAGAAATTATCAAGTAACCCGATAACATTGTATCAAATACTATTCATGATAATGTATGATTATTTATAAGATTGTATTGTAACAGGAGTTTAACAAATTAATATACAATATACGGTTAATTTATAGGAATATTAAGTATCTCAATTAAAGTGTTCATTTATAAAATACCTGTATATTTGTTCATACTTTGACCATGTGTTAAGGTCAACTTTGTCAGTGAAATTAAGACGTTTTGAAACAAACGTATTAATCAATGTATACTAATTTACAGGCTATATCCAAAACAGGCACTACATAATAAAGTATATTGCATTCACAGTAAACCTACTTAAAAACTAAACAACCGTTTCGGAAAACATTACAAAAAAGGTTTTTGAACCGAATGTCGTTTATAGAATGCATTTACCCAGTATAAGTCAGATTATTATTGACCTTACATTATTATACTTATTATTATATAAGTCTGGATTGTAATACGATCGCAATTACATTTTTGTAAATAGTAATGATTTATTGTGATGTTTGTATAATAGTCTGTTCGCACTTCTCTCATGATCGTCTTATTTCACAAAAAAGGAATAAACATTGCTATAAGTCTTGATAGTCTTTTTGTTGAAATTGCGATTGCAATGTTTAAATAATTATAATCTGATTGCACGTTTGTCATATTCGTCCTTAATCATTACGATGAATTTTAGAATATCTAAAAAGTAATGTTAATTATATGCTTATAATTTCTATCGCCAATGACTACAGATACGGATTTACAAATCACTGACGATTGTAATACATTCAATTATACTTTAATTCGTATTTGTATTTAGTTCTTCGTATATTTTTGTTGCTAAATTTGTGCGTGTATGTGTTTTGGTGTTTGTTTGTAACTGCAGGTACACAACCACTAACGATTTAACGATTGGCAATACAAAGAATATCGAAGGTATCTCTCAATCTGTGTATAGAGTACAGAAGCCATGACGTCATAAAAAACACTTTTTTAGAATTTTCAAATTTGGACATCATTTTCAGAAAGAGCATAACAAATAATGTCCAAATATCGAAAATCAAAGGAATAGGTTATGTATTGGCTGAGATATGCCCATCCGAATGAATTTTACTTCAATGGACAATCAGTGTTATAGTGCACTGGTTCCTAAATTTAGGAACCAGTGCACTATAACACTGATTGCCCATTGACAACAAATATCATTCGGATGGGCATATCTCAGCTAATACGTAACCTATTCCTTTGATTTTCGGAATTTGGACATTATTTGTTATGCTCTTTCTGAAAATGAAGTCCAAATTTGAACATTTGGAAAAAAAATGTTTATGACATCATTTATGACATCACACTTCACCACTCTATTGTGATATGAATGCCTTTCAATCGAAACGTAACAAGAGAGCGCGTTTTGAGACACAATTGTTTACGAGTCATAAATAAATATAAGTGTGGAACTACGGGAACCAAATGGGTTGTGTACAAAGTCTATGGAGATTTCAGAATTGCGTAACACCGTTATCACAACAGTTTGTTTGATCAGAAACCGTCAAGATATACATGTAGGTGGAATATTCATACATAATCATTTTAATAAACATCGTGGACGTAGAAATGTTTGCAATCTGTTGGGGTGTAATGATTCTACTGGTTATGCTAAACCATGAACAAATAAACCAAATCAAACTAAACCTTGAATTAATAATTTTTTACAAAATCTGTAACAGAAGAATATTTCACATTTCAAATAGAAACAAGTTTCACATAATGGAAAGTGGCAATACGTAAGGTTCATAAATAACATTCTCAAAATGAAATCCATACAATAAGCAAACACATTATTTCAAGGACTGGTAACCCAAATAAGAGCAATACATCACATACTTGAGGACGGTCTGGAGAATTATAAGGGGGAGATCATACATCCCAGTAGCACTTGACCATAACACCTTACCAGGCCCAGATAATGTTGCAGTTTCCGAGGCATTGTCCTTTATTATGTGCCGCCAACATGAGTACACAATTATATGTTATCGTGAGCAATAGCGAATACAGCTGGATTTAGTTAACCAAGAGTAATGAGATGCAGGATGGATGTTGTGGTGGCAGTTTTGCAGTTGTTCATTTTCGCTCAGGGGTGTGTTTCGATGTCGTTTATGTGTACATATTAGGAACTAGTAACACACGAGCATCTATAGCTTCTGGAAAGCCAAACACTCTCATTTTGGTTATATTAAATTACATTTAAAGGCGTATTAGTATTCATTCCTTCGAAATCCTTTGTAACTAAACGATTACGTGTTTTCGTTTTGGTGTTCATTTGTGAGTGCACGCTAAACACTACAACAACGTTTTTAATAATCGTATACTTATAGATTTGCCCTGAAAAAAATAATATCGGCACTTTCTCACAATCTGTCTATTATGATACAAATAATAATAAATGGCTTCAATTTAAATGAAACACGAGAGGGCGTTTTATGAAACAATTGTTTTGCGAGTTAAAAACAAAGCTACACGTGGTAGTTAATCATTAACGTCATCGTAACCAGTGAGAGAAAAGGTCCCATTAAGGAGATCTCCTATACGGGGTATACTCAGCGTACGGACGCAGGATTCATAGCTCAACGCACTGAAAGTTGGCATACACTATGGTATACACACGCAAGAACCACAATGCTTTCGTCTCTACTACCGCGCTATAGCGAAAGTTCAATGAACCGAGGCGCTCGGGTAACTTATTTGGCAGGGCTAAAACTGTGTTTATCTCAATCAAGGGTCTGATTTTAAAAGAATGACCGTGGCAAATTAGAATTTACCGTGCCGTTTTCAAGAAATTTAAGGAAATATAAAGATACTAACATGCGTAAGTCATTTTGAAACGACTGGTAGACTCCGCTCTAGTCTCCCCTGTAAAGGCATGCCCGATCAAAAAAGGCGCGCAGTGCAACGTACAGTCCCATGGACTTTGCCCCGCACGATGCGAGTCGAGTGTATGAGCGTAGCACATGGCGATGCATGTGTGCCCATGATTGTGTGTAACGTAAATGTTTCACATTCGTCCATTCGCCTGGTCTGATCTACTCCCAGTGCGTCTGTTAATCATGTTGGCTATATATTCCATTTCGTTATTTCGTATATATCAACGATTTCAGAACTCAGAAGATAAAGTGGATCTTGGCTTTTAGGACTAATGGTTTGTAAAGGGTTAGGATAATATTAGTTTTATGTTTGGTTGGGTATTATTATTAGGGTCAAGTTCGAGTTGCGGAACTTAAAGCCTGTTAAATGGAGTCCCATCACGAACTAGGCATAACGAGACGTATAACTAATGGGTGTAGACCAACGTGACCAAGATAACGCGCTCCATTCCAGGGCGGAGATATTTTCCCACGGTCAGTCACAGGCATATCATGTAACGTAGGGGAAGAGGGGGGGGGGGGGGGGGGGGGGGAGGATTTCCTTGTAAATTGTGATTGTTATCATTACTGTTGGTCGCTATTTAGTGTTTCTTACAACAATACTCTCTTACAACTGAGAGCGAGAGTAAAAACGTTCATTTAAATAAAACAATCATTTTATTCCAAATATATATTTTAATATACCTGTTCATGTACTTGCTAAGTCATTCTTCAATACAATATTGTATATACAAGCACGGTCGTTATAAATAACTTGAAATGTGTTGTTCATGTTACATGATCACGCAAAGATATGTACACACATGTTTTTTGTAAATATTAATTTCAATCCCCCTTCCCAATCGTAATGATTTTAAAAACGATGATCATGATATTAGTTTGATATAAACTGATCAGTAAGTATGCTAATTTCGAGAAAACAATTAACACATTCTGCTAAGCTAGCTAGCGCGCTCTCCTCTGTGTGATATACATGATCGGCTTCGCTACGATACACATACTGAATTACGCGTAAAACGACTCAAACACATCTAGTCGGAGCGATTAGTTTGCTCGCTCAAGTGGCTGAAATATGACACCTGCGCCTCGCCAGCGTACGTGATCTCCGTTTGGGGGGAAAGCTAGTATCTCCGTAATGGGACCCTTTCCCTCACTGGTAACAACAAAACACATTTTTGTTTCATCAGAAACTATCAGGAAATAGATGGAATATTCATGAATAAATCCATTTCGATAAACAGCGTGGGCATACGATTTGCAATATGTTGGGGTGCCATGATCAACTGATTATGCTTAACCATGATATAATAAATCAACTCAAACTAACACTTAAACTCATAAGCATTTAACAAATCATTAACAGAAGGATAGTTCATGCAAAGTGGCAAAGAGTAAGGTTCATAAATAATATTATAACATGAAATCCATAAAACTATTCAAGCACATACATTATTTCAAGATGACCAAAGTGAAAGCAATACATCACATATTTAAAGAGGGACTGGAGTATCATAAAGGGGAAAGCATACATTCCAGTAGCACTTGACCATAACACCTAACCAGACACAGATACATTTGCAGTTTCCTAAGTATTGTCTTTTAGTGTTTGTCGACAATAGTCAGTGTCAGTAAGGTTGATGGATGTCATGCTATCACGGCGTCTTTTACAAAAATTAATTTAGACGATTTGCTCTTTTTTAACTTTACTCCATTTGTATTTACATGTCGTAAACAATAGCAAATACAACTCAATTTAGTCAACCAGGTTATATGAGGTGCAGAATGGGTGTTGTGGTTGGAATACTATTGTTGTACCTAATTGTTCAGGGGTGCGCTTCGATGTCGTTTGAATGTGCGAGACATTATGAGCTAGAAACAAACGAGACAGTTGTCAGCGTTCAGTGCATCGCTAATCAATACTTGACAGCAACCATCATATGTGTTGAACTGATTGGAGCTCGTGATAAAGTGATTGGAAATTGTGCTTCCCAGGGCTGCTATCCGAGGCATTGCAACATTTGGTGTAAAACTGTACATGGAAATCATTTCATTCTCGAACTGTGTGGATTCAAATGTTTCTCTTTCAATATCAAAGCTCCACTGCTTGACTCTGACTATGGTGAGTACTACATATCTCTCACCCCTGGTCACAAACATCTCGTGTTGAACCTCACCACAGATTCAACCATTGCTCAGGAAACTAATGAAACATTTAGTGATGACACCGTTTTAAATAAAACTTCATCATCGACACCAACAAACACATTAAGCGGAACAACACGACTGGTAAGGGAGGAAGTCATTCAATCCATTAAGACTTTACCGTCTAAAAATACAGAACAAACTTCCTTCTTACAGACACTCATTCACAACATGAAGGTCAAGGATGTGGTGTTCATAGTCATAATATTGGCCTTGACTGTAGCCATCGTGTGTATTATAGGCTCAAGATTATATCTTTCTACTCGAAGTAAAAGATTTCACAACAACCATCATAATTTATCAGTTGCCATGTCGCGATCAAATACAATAGACAACATTGCTATTGCATCGTTATCAGCGCAACCAGCAATACCATCTTTTCCAGGTCGTCAGGTAATCCCAGTTACTGGAAACACTTTGGTAAGTGGCCAACAAGTTGGACTTTCCACAGCCATGTCGTGTCCACCTCCTCATCTGTCTCCAGAGTTGCCTCCAAGGACCTGTCGCGGTAGTACTGATATGACGGACATTAGACAATCACCAGAGGATGATTGCACGCTATATGAAGCAAGTGAGACATACCCCTTGACAACTGGAAGCTTTAATCGTATCCTGGTTATCCAGGATGATGTCAATGACGGTGTAACTTCAACGGTAGTCAATCTTCAGACACTTGGTGCAGACCTGCAGAACGAGGACACGTACAGTACGGTAGATGAGTGTAAACGCTACGACATCAACAACAATGACCGCAGTCGTGATAGTCAATGTGTTTTGCCTCAAGTACCGGTATCATTCGATGAGGACAACTCGGCAGACTGCAATACCTACGATGATGATATGCTGCAGGCCTTGTATGCCAAACCAGATAGGACAAGCAAGGTCAAACCACACAGTCCCACTGATGATACAGTGTTTTATTACGCTTTGAATCCTGACGAGTGTGACTATGAGGATACGCGACAGATCGTCGGAAACGGTACGGTAAGCATGTTTGTGATGCAAATATTTGGAATTGCTTAAAACGCTAAATTAACGATGTTTTTCAATTTGTTTTAATGAAATTGTCGATGACAAAGAATATCTTTTTACCATTTTACAGTGGGTATGAGATATTCACATTTACTCGTAAATGAATGTAGACGTGAAAGGGATAGTTCAGTGTTGGTATAGAGGGCGCTGCACGAAATGATTGGGTTTGTGACGAAATATAGGTCAGATGTGAAAGAGCATACAGTTTGAGTGACATAATAAATTTTAGTTGATCAAAATCGGTTAAGAGACGGCTTTAGTATGCATACATATAACAATTTGTGGGGCCCCACAATAATTTAATAATTTGCAACCAGCCGTTGGAAAAAGAAAAAAAAAAAACGCTTACACATAACAGAGCATCACATGCACAATTGTTTGATTTAAAATGGTTGAAACCAATTATATTTTAGAGAGCGCCCTCTTTAATTTTAATGCTTTCTACTTAGTAGTTTGTTATATGTTATACATTTCGGGCATGGCGGAGTTATAACTATTAGTGTGTAATGTAATGGTGCAGGTTTGGGTTATTACAATTTAGTTTGACCAAACCTGTACCCTCTATACCGAAACTCAACTTTCCCGTATAATAATCATGACTCTTTTGACGACCGGCTTACAACATATTTACCCTTCCTTTTTAGACAAAGATCCATCAGTACCGTTCATCGCAAACAGTAGCGCTGCGCCAGCGAGGTCACCAAATATTTCAGGCGCCATCGCTCCTTCTGACTCCAGGAATGACTTCCCCTACAACGCCATGCGCTTCGTCGCATCGGCGCCTGGGGAGAATTACGAATCGATGTCAGCAGATGATGAATATTGTCACTTTTCTCACCATGGTCGCTATCCAGGTGAGGTTTATACTCCAAGAAGCGATGACGGGATTCACCCTGATCACGCTCACCTAGGTCAGTCTTCCATTGTGACACCGGCGGGTGATGATTCTCAAGAGCAACGACGGGTTGCCTTGACAGCAAGCAGAATATATCCGAGGCAAAGTTACCTGGATGAGTTCTTTGATTCTTCTGAATATGAGCAGCAGAACCTGCGCATCGGTGATGAGTAATATAATATATTTGAGAGCAAGACCAGAAGTGAAAGACGCATCTTGGTAGAGTTTCACTTGATCCCAATTGGGTAATTAAGATTCCGACCACGCTGTACTCTTCTGACTATCGAAATGTGTGTCTGAAGCAGTATATGTGACATTTATTAACTTTTGTTTCCATTTATTTTGATGAAGTATATCCATATGTTTAATCTCACTAATGTAGATTATTTACCTATGTGATGTCGCGTATGCACATAGTAGACTTTTCAGCATGTAAGGTACACACAGTATTGACACAAGAGTAAGTCAATGTACGATAAGTAATAGCATTCTAGTGAGAATGTCACAAAGGTCAATATCAACAATACGAATTGATTCATGTAAGCTAACAGTACACACTAAGAAAAAATGGGTCAATCTTACACCTATATAGGTGCAAACCGTTGCCACACGTGGGAGCACCTATATAAGTGCAAAAGTTCACCTTTTGGTAAAGGTTCAGATTTAATCCTTCACCGTTTGCACCTTGAGGGTGCAATATTGTATATTTAGGAAAAGGTGCAGAATTGCACCTAAAAAAAGATACGTGTAAGCGTAAATTTAAGTGTAAGTGTAAGTGTAAATATAAGTTAAAGGTGCACAGTAGCACCAGTGTGGTGCAACATTGCACCTTTGAGTTAAGTGTAAAGATGCACCAAAAATGGTTACAAGTTAAACACCCCTTTCCTGCGAGTGCATGTTTGTATAGTCCTATCCTCCTAGTCCTAATAACCTATGATATAACCTATACATACTTTGCCCTAAGCCTATACCTATCATTCCTAACCATCGGTCATTGTTCACGTTTAGCTTATAAGCAGGTTACAACACGATGTATGTTTTTTAGTGGTTAGTAATTAAACACAGACGTTAAAACAGTATCGCCTTAATTCATTTCCACCCAAAATGGTTCACAAGAATCCACTGATAATTAATTGTTACTAAATTAGATTCAAATGCATTCTGATAATTAGTTCACAAAATAACGAACATATGAACAGATTAAATGTTTGTTTTGCAAAAGCACAACCTAGCACATGAATATTCATGAACCTGTTACAAATTACTGCAAATCGTGCGGTTTTATTTGTATTAAATGTCAACAACAAACGAATACGCTGTTTTGACCTGGATTCATACTATTCAATTGATATAAATGCGATTCAATACGTATACTAATCGTACACAAATCAGCTGTTGCTGTGTCGGAAAAACCTGAAAAGCTTTTCAAATTGCCATGAGCAACCATTGATGATAGGCTACGCATAAACTGGTCTTTAGATCATCGAATTAATGATGTCGCATTATTTTATTATTACTCCGGTTATACTGTATACTCTGCATCGTTGTCAAGTCTGCACCTTCCAATTAATGTTTTTCTTTGTGTGAATAACGTGCGATATCTGAGCAAAAACAAATTACCAATCAGAGGGGCTGTAACGAAACTATTTTTAAATTATAACTATTATCTTTATACTTTATTTCCTTCATGCATAATAAGCAATCATTTTACAAAAGAATCATAGAGTAGTGATGGATATTAAACATTTTGCATTAAAACACTAAATGCATATTTTGTCTCTCTGTGTGTTAATTATTTCTCTCGGACCTTGTAATTGGCTGACTGCCTTGCCGTGGCCGTAGTTGTCATTTATTTTCAGACCAATTTCAATAATTTCAACAAGTTAATATAAAAAGACAGTTGACACATGTTCATTATAAAACCATAAACTTATACACTCGTTATGGTGCACAATACTTTTGATGTTGGCATAGAATTTATCAATGGTATATTTCTCAGAAAACCACGTGTGCAGTAGGACCGTTGTATAGGAACAAGACCAAGAATAGTGGGTCTTTGTGCTTTAGCAAAAAATCACCTAAATAGGTGCACAAAATGGTGCAATGTTACTCCTTTACCAAGTCTGCACCTTTCGCCGTTACTTTGCACCTTGTTTGATTCCCGCTTGGAAGCTTATCAAGCAAATGACCAATCAAAGGGGCTGTAGTGAATCTACGTGTGAAGAAGAACTATTTTCATATTACGTTACTGCCAATTTTTCTGTTTTTAAAATCCCTGCATGCATGATGAGCTATTATTTCACGCAAGAACCAATAGAGCAGTGATGTAAATCAACAATTTTGCATTTAAACACAAAATACATGTGTTTTCTCTCCGTGAGTGAATTGTTTCTCTCGGACCCTGTAATTGGTTGATATCCTTGCTGTGGACGTAGTTGTCATTAATATGATTGTACAGACCCATCTAATTCTTTTCAAGATTATATTAAAATATAATTGGCACATATTCATTCAAAACCATAAGGGTATACATTCATAATAGTGCGTGATATATTTGATGATTGACATAGAGTGTACGAATCTTGTATTACCAGAGGAGTGCAGTAGGACCATGGTTTAGGAACAAGACTAAGAAAGGTGCGACTTTGCCCCTTAGCAAAATGCACCCTAAAAGGTGCATAAAATGGTGCAACTTTAATCCTATGCCGAGTCTGCACCTTTTTTCGTTACTTTGCACCATTTATCAACCATTTTTTCTTAGTGTGTATATGCGAGTAAACAAATAAAAATGACATCACGATTATAGAAAAGTTACTCGCACTTAGCATGCTTAGCTTCATAGATCTACTAGCAACCGCCGATGTTGATCCTTGTTTTACTATTAGACTGATGGACTTGATGTACTGCTTGTACTTGAATGATGAATATGCCATATTTAGTGATTATGTAGGCAATCTAGCTTGATGTTAATTCATGTTTGTATTTTCAACGGCATTGTTACATGTGTTCAATGTTCTTGTGTATAATGTAATTTATACGTTTGTTCTGTTTTGTTTTCTAGAGTCTTGAACAAAAAAGAATTTTACTTAATTAAATGTAAGCGTTTAAGGAAATGTATATGTACATAATTATAAATAACACGTAATCAATATGTCACAGTAGACTTGAATTAAGCCTAGTTTGTTGACGTGTGTATGGGCAAGGACCCCAGCACGTGCACGCCGCGATGATGCTTTGTTATGGAACCGGGTATTACCCGGGTATTATTACGTTGTGTCGCTCCAGTAGGCAGCGCTGTTGTAACTTGTATTTGATTATTGGATTGGCCGGCAGCGAATTTTTTTTTCGTACTCGTAAGAGCAAGGAGTTACCATCGATGGAGTCACAACTGTCACTTATCCCTGTCTTTATTCTAAAGGCGAACAAAAGGAGAAGTGGGGCTTTGCGGTTTATTTGAAGTTCGATCTTCAATGCCGCCGAGTGAAACCAACGACTTGCTAATTAATTCCTGACGATTTTTTAATTTCATGATAATTCAACGAATTTTCATTTATTTGTGACTATTGCATGATTAGTAGTAGACTTGATGAACGCGTCGTCAAATAGAGATGTAATTGTAATAATTTCCTACATGAATTGAGAAAAAATCCAGATATATCTTGAATTAATATGATTCTTTGAAGCATTGTTTATCCACTTTCGATCATTTTCGACAAATTGACATCAACACAAAATAATCTTGAGATATCACTCTAATTGATAAGATACGTCGCAATAGTGCCAACGCATGCCAACTACGTTAATTTTCATCATGAATATTTCAATTTCCACACATTTTTTTATTTCGCGCGCATTTGCTATCTATAATAAAGAAGTACTCGAATTAGTTGAGTTCGGGTTTGCGAAAAGTTATTATAATAACAAAGCACACCTCTCTTTGAAATGTCCCAATGCGTATGTAATCAACCGAAACTACTTTGTGTTTCCACCTGCAAGTTAAGTTCAGGTCCCATTCAAATGAGCACATTCACTGCATAGTTTACTGTGGCGGCATCGAACATCTAGTAAAGGATTTGAATCTGTTGTGACTCCATCTATATAATAGCTCTTTGGTAAGAGCGAATTTTGATTTCTTTTGCGTAATCGTACTCGATGTTCGGAAATTTTGGCTTTGCGCATGCGCAACACGCAGAAAAAAAAATCAAAATTTGCTCTTACGAGTACGAACAAAAAATTCGCTGCCCGGCATAGTAGCAAAGCTGTTTGTTGATTTACGGGATAGCGCGATCGCGTGCCACACCGTGATTACGGTATTTTCACAAACCTGAAGACGACGAGTAGTGGGGTGGTTAAGGGGTCCATGACTGCATTTTGGGGTACGATTGTTTTACTTGGCATACATACTCCTTGGATCAAAAAAAGAAAATTCGTCAAAAGAGACACTCTGTATCTATAATTGATATACAGAGTGTCTCTTTGGATAAATTTTCTTCTTTTGATCCAAGGAGTTTGTATGCCAAGTAAAACAATTGTACCCCAAACTGCAGTGAACACCAATATTTGTGGCCCCTACTAGAAGAAATGACGTCATTTAGGCGAGAAATTACGTCACTTACGTTCTCTCTCGTCGTCTGGCCAATCTGAGCACTAGTTCATGCCCGATTTCAGGTTCGTCGGAAAATCCAGTGCACCGTCTTCAGAATTACGTAATCAGAGAAGTATCAACATGTATATGTGTGTGTGTGTGTGTTTTATACGTGTGTATGTGTATGTGTGGTGGATTATGTAACTGGTGTATGCGTGTGTGTTTGAATGTGTGCGTGTGTGGCTTTGTGTACGTGTGTGCGCATTTGTGCGTGTGTGTGTGTTTGTGAGTGTATATGTGTTTGTTTGTGTTTGTTGGAATGCGAGTGCATGCGTGCGTGTGTGTATCTGCGTATGTGTACGGGTATGGGTTTTTGTTTGAGTGTGTGCGTGTGTTTGTGTTTGTTTGAGTGCTCGCGTTGATGAGTGTGCGTGCGTGTGTTTGTGTTTATGTGGATGTGCGTTTGTGGGTGTTTGTGTGCATTTGTGAGTGTGCATTCATGTGTTTGTGTGGGTGTGTGTTGTGTATCTGTATGCGTATGTGTGGGAGTTTTATTAATGTTGTGTTTGTGTGTATACGCGTGTGTAAGGGTTTGTGTTTGTGTGAGCGCATGTGTGGGGTGTTTGTGTGCATTGTTGTTTGTTTGAGTGCGAGTGCGTGCGTGCGTGCGTGCGTGCGGGAGTGGATGTTTGTGCGTGTGAGTATACGTGTGTGTAAGTGTGTGTGTGTTTTGTGTGATTGAATGCGTGTATGTGTGTGTGTGTCTGTGTTGGAGTTTGAATAATTCAGTCGGGTCGTGTGTTTGCGCATGTGTATGTTTGAAAGTGTAAGGTGTGTGTGAGTGTTTGTCATGATTGTGTGTAGAAGGGAACGACGTCATTGTGAACGCGCGTTAACTAAAAACGAAAATGGTTCAAAGGCAGCGAACCGGTAGTGAACAGCACGGGTTGACTACATCCAATAGACCGCTTCTGTGATGTATGCAAATAATATTCGTATGACGTATAGACTCCCCGTTGGCAAACTTAACAATAGTAACTAGGTTCGGCAAGATAAGTATGCCGGAGCTTACCGGACCTAGTTACTATTGTTAAACAGTGCCAACGTGGAGTATTACGTCATACGCATATTATTTGCTTATACAGGGTGGCCCAGAAATAACGGAACGGGGTACTTTCCATTATAAAGAAATATACAGACTAGGTTCACTGGATAGATAATCTTTTAAAAAGAACTTTGATATCATCAACAGTAATGTTTTTGTTTGGGTGTTCGGAATAACGAATTTCTTTTAAAAAGATTATCTATCCAGTGAACATATTATCACAATGGCAAATACCCCGTTCCGTTATTTCTGGGCCACCCTGAAACGGTCGTGCTAGGACGGGAAACTCGTTCTCGTTCACATAAGCGAAAACTCCCTATTGGTGCGCACGATCGGACACCGCACCCAGTTTGGGTTTGCTGAGCTGTAACTCGGGGCTGTGTTTTGCATATAAATGTTTGCCGCACCTAGGCTAGGCTCGTAGTTTATTTATTTATTTTTATTTATTTATTTATTTCAATATATTTTACCAGGGTGGCCCATTCAACAATAAGTTGGTCTCCCATGGGGCCCTGGAATACAGTATACAAACATGTTGTTATAAAAACATGACTTTTAAACATCGTTACAAAAACATTTGAAATGAATTTTACGATTGTACATAAATATATAAATGTTTACATTAAAAGAATAAAAATATCAAGATACTGCAATTCATATACACACATTTTGAAGGAAAAAAAAGTCTAATAGGGTTTATTCATAATATAAAAAAACAACATAAATGTTGCTCACATAATTATTTCATCACTTAAATAACAAATATAAAAATACTGAACAATACTTAATAGTAAGATATCACTCATTACAATTTTAGACTATATGGCAAGGTTTTTGAATAAATATTGTTTCATTTTCTGTTTAAAAATATTCAAGGAATTTGAAGTTTTAATTTCAATGGGTAAATTATTCCAGAGGAATATAGAAAAATAAAATAAAGAATGTTTATATTGTTCTGTGCGAGCCCTAGGAATAATCAAATTCAAATTTGCCGCGTGTCTAGTATTAAATGAATGAGTATCAGAAACAAAAACAAACGAATCATAATAAAAATTAGAGGAAAGGCGATGAATACATTTGTACATAAATACACATTTAAAATATGTCACACGATCATTAAATGGTAGCCATTTTAACTGATTAAACATTTCCTTGGACGGGGTATGAAAATTACAGCATAAAATCATCCTTGCGGCCCTTTTTTGTAATTTAATAATACGTGCTGTTTGATGAATAGAATGAACCCCCCATATCTCGCAACAATAATCTGAGATTGAATCCACATAAATATAATAATTTCATAGTACCTTTTGGAACATAAGGCTTTATTCTCCTTAACATACTTAAACTAAAAAATACCTTTTTTACATACATAATCAACATGTTCTGACCAATTTAAATGTTCATCAATAATTACTCCGAGACATTTAATACTTTTACATTGTTCAATAATTGTCCCTTTAAATTTTATTTGCACATTTCCCTTATCAATTAATCTTTGCGGAGTACCTATAAATATTAATTAAGTTTTATCAACATTTAATGTCAATTTATTAGCATAGAGCCATAATTTAACATTATATCTTCTTGTAATCTATTTTGAATATCTATTCCAGATGAACTACTGTAATAAAGGGTTGTTTCATCAGCATACATGGTTACCTGACATTGTTTCAAAGCCATCACTAAATCATCAATATAAATCAAAAATAAAAGAGGTCCTAATATGGACCCTTGTGGTACCCCGAGGGATAGAGACCTTTCATCTGATAGAGTGTCACGGATTATAACTCTTTGACTCCTGTTATTTAAGTAGGAGTTAAACCAATTTATAACAGGGTCAGAGCAGCCTATCTTACGTAACTTGACAAGTAGGATTTCCGTATCGACAGTGTCAAAAGCGCGTTTTAAATCAATAAAAATATAACCTATTACATGTCCGCTATCAATAGATTTCAACCAACTATCAGTCAAAGAACCAAGTGCTCCTGACGTTGAATGGCCGGGTCTAAATCCAAATTGAGAGTTATTCAAAACACTATGTGAGGATAAGTACGTATAAAAGCTGCTTATGGACTATTCTTTCTATTATCTTGCTTACTACTGGTAATATAGATATAGGGCGATAGTTGTCTATTTTTTGATTTGCACCCTTTTTATACATAGGTCTTACTTTTGAACTTTTCCATTCATTTGGGTATATTCCAGAATTTAATGATAAATTAATTAATGTTGTTATACTTTTCAATATTTCATTTTGTGCAAGTTTCAAATGCGAAGCACTAATACCATCAATGCCAGTTGCTTTACAAGGGTCTAAATCTGAAAGTAATTTTAGTACATCATTTTCATTTACATCTTCAAATACAAACAATTCACTAGAATCTGTTTCCAATATAACATTTATAGACTGTATATCAACGTTAATATTTTGGTTCACAGTCCCCTTTTTGCCTTCATTCAAATCATTTACACATTCATTAAAAACATTAGAATCAATAAAGAAGTCATTACATGTATTCGCAATGATATCATCATTATTACACATGTCTCCATCAATTTCAAAAGCTACGGGGAGAGCTGAATTTTTATATGGTAATAGCTCTTTTAAACAAGACCACATTCGCTGTTTTCTTCAATTTTAGACACAAAATAATTTCTTTTTTCTTTTTCTAATAAAATGCTTACTTTGTTTCGAACCTTTTTATAATCCTTCCACATCTTCAAACATAATTGACTTTCTTCATAATTGAGCATATGTTGTTTCCTTTTCAATTTTAAAAATGTTCTATGTATAATATCACGTTTATTCATTAATTTTCTAATATCTTTTGTAATCCATGAATGTGACTTATCGCGAACTCTTTTCATTTTAACAGGTGAAACCTCATCAATAATTGAGACAAATGTCTCTTTCCACAATTTCCAATATGCATTCGCATCAATAACTTCATCGAGATGCGATCAAGAGGTAGTTTGCAAGATACATAATAATTCAGTCATATTCTCTTGTTTATTTAATCGATATTTTATCACTTTACCTTTTTTAGTAGGACATTTATTTAATTATTTTATTCTACGAATAGCATACACAGAAAAGTGATCACTCAAAGATGTATGAATACATCCATGCTCAATTATATTCTCGTTTCTAGTTGTAAATATTGTGTCTATCAGGGTACTCGATTGGTGTGTTACACGAGTTGGTGTATCAATTAACTGTTGAAAATTATACAAATTCATTAAAAACATCATGTTTGAGAACAATGGTGTATTAACCTTCCCTACAAAATTGCAATTTAAATCACATAAACATAAAATTTCATTAGTGTTCTCTCCAGTAGAGTGCACTGATTCAATGATTTTTCTAAACTTTTCAACAAAAGACAAGTCGTAACCTAGGGGTCGATATACACAAAATAACAGCATATCTTTTTGGAATGGTAAATATATTTGCAAACAAATCAGTTCTAAATCAACATTTTCAAATTCTTTTCGTCTAACGTAATGTAAAGTAGTAGAAATATAAACAGCTACGCCACCACCTGAGCGCGTTCTATCTTTCCGTTCAATACATAGACCATTAATAAGCAACTCTTCATTTGTAATTGAGTCATCACAAAATGTTTCAATTAAACATAACACATCAATTTTATTATTTGAGAATAAATCAACTAATAAACCAAATTTACTAACAAGACTTCGAATATTCATCAATACAAATTTGAGTCCTTTTTTCATTGGGGGAATTTTCCCTTCACTTAATGTTATAATTCGACTATTAGTACATATTTTAGACGAAGATTCGGCATTGTCCTCTTTGCCTGAGGCCTAAAAGTGTGTATTAAGTTCACAAAATTTCGATTTATGTCCGAATTCTCGACATAAAAAACATTGAATTTTGGTACCATATCTGCAATGTTTCTGTTTGTGGTTTTTCTCGCCACAGTTGTAGCAACCACTTGTAGGGCCAATGGTGGGTGAGTGTTAAGTCACATGACAGTATGGTGATTGGTGATTGGTGATTGGGTAAATTAATGATTGGTGCGAGACGAATTTACACTTATCAGTTGGTGATTGGGTGAATGGTTTTGTACACTGCTGGATGTGGTGATTCGGGGAATGAGTTTTGGGGCGCTTTGGTGAGATGTCAGAAGCCATTAAGATCTGATTGAGAGCGGACCTGTTTGAGCCACCAATAGGAGGCGTGGCTTGAGACATGGCGGAGTTCTGGGAGAAAGTGTACTTTGCTGTTGAGAGCAAGTGTGTTTCCCCGTATTCATAGCTGCCAAGTAGTCGGGCTGTAAATGCAGACTGTGCAGACGACCGTGGGAGAGACGAAATTCCTCCGGGAGGGCAAGCATCGGTCCACAGCTTCTCACGGGCTTCTCAATCCAAGGATAGCTCCGCATTCGCTTAGGCGGAATTGGGATTCCGGTCACCGGGCATCGGGACTCGGGAGAGATCACCGACGGACAAGGGCTACGTCGCCACCGTGGACAGCGGGAACGTGGGCGGTTCTTTCGCGCCAGATGACCATGCGGGTATTCGCGAGCAGGGGATTCGCGCACAGCGTACGGTCACGCGTCAGGACGTCGACATCGAACTGGGTTCGACCAGCACTACCACGCGTGGGGCACTCTTCCGCGGGAGATTCGGTATCACATGAACTATAGAAACTAGCTGTTAGCTTGAACTTATGAATACTTTTATAATGATCAATGATTTGAACAATTACTTGTTATTAAACTCTCACTTTATTTCTTAATACCGGCGTACCTAGTGCTTTAATTCACTTGTACTGTGGTAGGCCGCAAAACCTTTGACACAATATAACTAAAGAAAAACATGTTTAGATAAACTAGCGCATGCATATTGCACTATATCCTGGACATCTGAACATTTATAAATCAATACCTATCATAACGTTTGTAAAGCATTTCTAAACAAGTATTTCGCGTTCAGCTTATCATATTATTGTAGTCTTAAAGAATGTAAGGAAGCTTTTGAGAAACACATTCAAATTAAATGTGCGTTTCTATGATCTGTTACTTATATACACTGCATATGATCCAAAAATATATCGTAAACAACAATGTAAGTGTTTTAATGATAACAAACTATCTTGGCAAGAAAGACAAATCGTCAATATAATTTGATTACTTTGCTGACTGACGATTCAATTTTCTAAACGTTCCCTATCTACGATATAGATGTATAATTATAGTCTACAACATTTGTTTTCCCATTAAAACTCGAATAATCTCATTTACAAAGGATACAATAATATTTCAGCACAATATTGTACATTTATTCCATTTACATGTATTGATTCTTCTAGGACATCAATAAACTTGATGATTATTTTGTCAATATATTATTTACATTTTATGTTAAGGATGTGATGCGATGAGGTATATGTTTGTACGTAAAGATTAATAACACTTTGAAAACCAGATCGAAGTCTGTCAAGGGTAATTTCAAGGTGTCTTTCAGGTGTCTATGTGGCAGTGTTGTATCCGAGTCCACCCAATCCGAGTCCAAAACCGAGTCCGAATCCAGACTGTCCGAGTCCGAGACCGAGTTCGAGTCCAGACCGTCCGAGTTCGAGTCCTAGTCCAGACCATCCGAGCCGAGTCCGAGTCCGAGTCCAACTTTTTTTTTTTTTATTAATTTAATTTCAAATTTATTCATTTTTTTAACCAAAGGCAATTTATCTATCACTCAATCAAGTGATTAACCCTAGATATGTGTCACATATGCACTAATTCAGGGCTCCACACTCAGGTGTTTTTTACTGGCCTTTTTGGGCCAGTAGATTCTTCAATTCTTCAAAAAACAAAGAAAAACATTACAAAATTTGTCATTTTTTTTCTAGGACATTTGTATGGAAGCCTTTGGCTTTCTCGATCTCTTCCTTTATGTTTACAATTACATGTATGTTGAATTTATGTAAGTCATGAACTCAGAACATTTATCTAACTTTGCTTATTTGGGAGAAAACTGAAATAAACTTCAAATAAAATTATGCAAATACTCTGTGTCTATGTCTGTTTATTTCTTCATAAGAATTTTAAGAAATTTACACATATAAAGTTCTACAATCTACATGACCACGAAGGCAGTTCTGTACAACTTCTTAATTCAAGTATGTTACATAATTGTCTACTGTTTGACTTTTTGTTCCTGTTTACATTTTACCATTTTGCCTTTTTTTGACATTTAAAATTTTGATATTTTGACATGTAAGAATTCAGTTATGAAGGAAGATTAAATAGAAAGTAAAAATATAAAAGGAATCAACATCATTATAAGATAAGAAACCGGCAAAAAAGGAAAGATAATGTAACAAATTAAAAACAAGCAAAGACTGGACTAGAGAAAGACAAGTACAATAACCAGAACAGCATTTAGAAGTTGATGATTATTCTAACTTGAGCTACTCCCATCGAGGCTTGTTCGCCTTGCCGAAAATTTGCAGAATCGCGGTTTTATAAAAAAAAGTATGAAATGAAAGCATACCTATGAAATATAAGCTTGGGCTATTTGTTATGGAAATATGTCAATTTGGTGGTGTTTCGTTTCCAAAATCTACGAAGAGAACAAAAATAACAAAGTCACTTGATATGATGGAAAGTAAACATCTCAGAGGAATTAGCATGCTCATAATGAGATAAGACAGACTTTAAAAATGTATAGAGAATAGAAACAATTTATAAAGCAAGCAATAAACGGAGACAAATACAACAAGACCAGAACAAAAATAGTGATGAAATTGACCGATATATGCCCAAATCTAGGCTGAGAAAATAAACAAAACATTTTAGAAATCTGATACAAAAATAAATTAAAAAAGGATATACAAAGCTAAAAAAATAGAGGGAAATATAGGGAAATAAAAGGATGTTATTGTAAAGAGAGGTGTGATAGGAATAAGTAATGGATGTTGAAATCCAAACCGGATTACTCAAAGTCAATCACCATGCATGCAAAGTGCAATGGAGCTATAGTTTTTAATGCACACTACACCTAGCCCCTTCGTCGGCCACAACTCTAGTACCTTGGCAGTGGTAGGCTGGATGCTGGAGGCTTGTTAAATAGCCAAACATTTTCAGAATCGCAGTGTCAAATGTCATAAAAAAGACAGTATAAAATGAAAACATACCTATGAAAAATAAGCTTGGGCTATTTGTTATGGATGTATGTCACTTTTTGGCTGAACTATGAGCAAAAATGCAAAGTGATATGCAGTCTTATTGTTCTTACTTTGTACACGGTATGAAATTATCCCGTAGACTATTTAATATTTAAACACTTCAATCGTAAATATCTTTTGAACGAAATGGATATTTGAAAAACCAAAACCTGTCCCGCGCTTTATTGTTAATATGAATACAACAAGGTATGCGGGAACCGCTAAAATTCTAATGTGATTGTGAGGATGTTGGACAATGTTACTAAGTCCCTTTACAATTAATTAATATTATCAACTTACTTTGTTCTTTATCCTAAAGAAATGAAATTCCGAATTAAGTTAAATAACGTTTTTAATAACGTGTTAGTTGTTACTACAGTTTTCTCTCCCAATTATCATAGGCATACATGCAAAAGATTAAACATTTCAATCAAGCAAATATTCACGCAGTAAATACAGATTGCACAATTTATATACCTATACAGGTCCACACTATTTGTAAAATAATTTCAGCTATAGAAAAATATATCTTATTATTTCAAATACATCGATCAGGATTGTTAGACCGGTGCTCTACGAAATGGGTTATTCACCCTTGCACTGGTATTCGTCTCCGAAACTCTTTCAAGACTTGACCTATACCTTGACTTATATGTGATAATATTTGCATTCATTTGCATTCATAGCAGCTTTCAGCAGTTTTTTACATTACAATTTTAAATTGTTATTAACAAGTTAGGTACTCAACATTTATAGATATACAATTAGAAGATATATTGCAAGCAAACTATTAAGTTAACCTCATGTATATCGAAACAACAGTTTGAGGAAACCTCGCAAACAAATTTTCGATTTGAATGCTGATACAAATTATATTTCATACATTGCCTGTAAATCTAGAGGGACATTCAATAATCAATTATCAAAGCTTGACTTATGGACTCAACTAAATGCAGTTAACGTGATTAGGGCGTTATGACATGAGTTAATAGGACAACACGGTCATTCAATTATCTGCGAGGGCGAATTATATGCTTATTATTCTTATTTGGCGTAGAGAAAAAATAAACTGTTTTCACCACGTTGTTATCATGGTTATGAAGTCTCTCTAACTAACATTATCTTGATGGCTTTCTCGTATTATTTTTTGCTGATTTCCAAAACGTCTCGGTGTCTCTAATTTGATATATAAATACACATATTTTACCCCATGTTTGTAGCTTATAATGCAGGTTATATCGTAGTCCTGCATATACAATAATAATTGTAATTCAATATATTATTTTGTGTAAAATTATGATGTCGATGTTTGTAAATTGTCTACATGCACTTTTTCACATTCCTCGTATTTATTAATGATGAAACAAAACAAATACAACAATCAAGGTAATGTAGTGCTTATATCACAATGCCACTGGATTGGGAAACACTCACGCTTTTATTACATTGAATCAAATTTTAAAGGGACTAAGTAACATTGTCCAAATCCTCAAAATCCAATTGGAATTCTAGCGGTTCCCTGATACAATGTTGTATTCGTACTAACAATAAAAGCATGGGACAGGTTTCGGTTTTTCAAGTTTCCCTTTCGTTAAAAAGCTATTTACGATTGAAGTGTTCAGATGATAAATTATCCACTGGATCGTCAGAACCGTGTACAAATTGAGTGCAATAAGTTAGTGAATATCACTTTGCATTTTTGCTCATTACTCGGCCATATATTGTCCATTTAACTTGAAATTTTCACACAACACCCAGTGGACATATCAGATAACAAAAATATACATTGTATCAACCACTTATCACTTATTGCACACGTCAACAAAGTTACTCGATCCCTTTAACTCGTATTTATATTGAGTTTTTTGTATGCCGGTGTTACTGAGGCTGCATGATACCCATAGATACGTGTTTGTGATTGTGATTGGCGGTGACGTAAACAAATATTTTACTGTTTCTTAACGATAGATTTACAATCAAAGCGAACACACACATTTACAACAATATCGAAACTAGTTCACAATATGTGTATTATAATTATACGGATCTACGGGGGGGGGGGGGGGGGGTTAGGGGGTTTAAACACCCCCCCCCCCCCCCCCCCCCCCCCCCCTTGGGCTGCCAAGTGAAAATGTGATGTGGAAAACATCACTTACGGGGGTTCAAAATAGCAAAATAAAATCGCCGCTTCGCGGCTCGTGGTGATTTTAATCTCCACGGGGACGACCCACATGATGTTCAACGGTTCCTGAGTCTTCTGGACGTGTCTGAACTATGCAACCATGTGCAAGGCCCTACCCATAGAAGTAGTCACACACTTCACCTTGTTATTTCCCGAAGGTACAATGATTTGGTTTCAGATGTATCAACATGTGAATCATTACCCTCAGATGATCGATGTATTACCTATCGTTTATCGATCGCACGTCCTCCACCAGCAACACGTTCAACAGCCATAAGGAAATCCGCGGGCATAAACTCTCAATCATTTCAGCAGGACATTGGACAATCACGACTTCTCACAGACCCACCGGAGGGATGTAATGACCTAGCGGATCTGCACAATGAGGAGATGCAGACAGTATTGGACAAACATGCGCCACTTGAGGAGAAGGAGTTCATCCTTAGACCACAAGCCCCCTGGTATACTGACGCTCTCAGAAGGGCAAAGCAAGAACGCAGACGAGCTGAAAGGGCAAGAAACAAGTCTGGTCTTCATATTCACAAGGAAATCTATCAGGACAAATGCAAATCTTATTTTTCCCTTCTCCGACAGACTAAAACAAACTACTTCCTGAAGCTGATTGATCCCCGTGATCAAGGAAGCTTGTACCGAATGGTTTGGACCTTGTCAGTACCCAAGTCTTCGGCCCAAATACTTCCAAGTCATGAGTGCCCTAGCCAGCTTGCAACGTCCTTTGCGAAGATCTTTGACGAAAAGATCAAGCGTATTCGTCAGAAGCTGGATACCTCTGTCTACGATGATCTTTCTGTTTCTGTTCCAACCCGACGCCCGCCACAGCTGACAGAATTCAACATGGTTTCGGAGGATGATATCGTCAGCATTGTTAAGGCAACTTCCAATACTTACTGTGATTTAGATCCGATGCCTACACATCTGCTGAATACATCACTTCACAGTCTAACCCCAGCACTGACCAATATAGTGAACTCAAGCCTGCATAGTGGATGTATGCCAAGTTGCACGAATCATTCATTAGTAAAGCTGGTCCTTCTTGATTTTAGTGTTGCTTTCGATACGATCGACCACGGACTACTGCTAGAAAGACTCAAATCATATTATGGCTTTGGGGGACTATTCTGGAGTGGTTCTCATCGTATCTCAAAAACAGAACACATGCCGCCCCGATTGGTAACACCCTCTCCGATACCTTCAATGACGATCATGGTGTCCCGCAAGGATCCGTCATCGGGCCCCTTATCTTTACGATGTACACAGCACCGATTGAGGACATCACCAAGGCTCACAACGTTGACTCAATGCTGTACACGGACGATACGCAGGTTTACATTATGTTCAAGACTGCAAACCGAGAAGACTCGCTACACAGACTGTACACTTGTCTTTCCGATATCAAGATTTGGTCAACTCAGAACAAACTATCGCTCAACAGCGATAATACGGAAATAATCCACTTCACGTCAAAGTTCCGACAAGAACCTCGAGCTATACGCGTCAATGTTGACGGTGAACACATCAATCCTGCGCCACTGGCTAGGAATTTGGGTGTCCTATTCGACCGACACATCAACATGACAGAGCATATATCAAGTGTGTGCAGATTAGCGATGGCAGCAATCAGATGCATCAGTCAGATCAGAAGTTTCCTGACTAAAAAGACAGCCCTCATTTTGGTTAATGCATTTGTCACCAGCAGACTGGACTCTTGCAACAGCTTGCTGTTTGGTCTTCCGAACACATATTTGCAAAAACTTCAAATGATCCAGAACATTGCAGCACGATTGATCTCCCGCACTCCACGTTCACACAGCATCACACCTACTCTCATCGAATTGCACTGGCTCCCAGGTACCAAACGAATCACTTTCAAACTGCTATTACTGACCTACTAGGCCCAACATGGACTCTCTCCTTCGTACCTAGCTGACATGATGAAACCGTACACACCGGGCCGTAACCTCCGCTCCAGCAACCAACACTTACTAGATGTCTCCAAATGTAACACCTCGTTGTATGGCTCTAGATCCTTTTAACATGCTGGCCCCGTAATTGCTATTCGACAATCCACATCCCTTGGTCAATTTAAATCCTCACTAAAACCCCCACCTCTTTCGCTCTGTGTAAAATGAAGACAGTACCCAAAGTATAATGTAATGTTTGTTTGTATGTTCTAGCTGTATAAGACGCAATAATTTGTATTTTAATTTGTTTAAGACTTAAGTACTGAATTGTAAAATATGCAACATGTGTAAAGCGCGTAGAGAATATATGTATATTATTACGCGCTATAGCAGAAATGTCTTATTATGATTATTATTATGATACAAAACTAGGCTTGTTAATTAATAAATTAACTTGTACCATTTGCACAACAAAACAATTTTTTTTTTTTTTAATCCTAAACCATCAGGAAATAGATGAAATATTAATAAATCTGAATAGACATTGTAGCCAGAGTCATGTTTGCAATATGAACAGAGTTATATTTGAATACTACACATTGGCGAAATATTATTTTTTTAACAAATTTACAGATATTATATGGCTCATGTATTGTTTGTAATAATCATTAATACCATTTTATTTCTTAAAATTAAGCAAAACATTTGACAAGTTGACAAGTATCACCTTGCACCTTTCACATGTCTGAATAACATCCTATTGCGTTCACGGCTTCTCTTTGTGAGCATAGCAGCCTGAGTAGTTCAACAACTAGTTCTACTACTGTAATTGAGCCTAGTTCAATAATACAAGTCTTAGTGAATACGATTTAGTTTCACCATGCGTATTCGTTCCCTTTGCAGATAAACTAAATTCCAAAACACGCATGATGCTCACTCATTGAAAATGAACATAAATCATATTATGTATGAATATATATAACACATATAGTTTATGACTGTACAAATAAACTTACGCTTTCATTGATACGAAAGTGAAATTAGTGAATCATTGATTAATGCTGCCACTGTTTTTTTTTTTAATACAAAAAAGAGAATTTGACATTTGGTCTGAATAACGCACGACGATTGCAACAATTGTCAGTGGCATCTCTTTATCATTTGTTTCAAAATTCTAGAAGCACGCTAACTAAAAATAACACTGTTATCAATATAACTTCATAACACTTGCCGTCAATATTACAACATGTTGTATATGTTTTTAGATTCCTCTGCTGATTTAAAAATATGGTTTATCAATCAAACTCAAATTTTAATGCAATCAATCAAATCATTACGAAAATGAAAATGCTAAAGGACATTTATAGTGGAAACGAATTCAAATAGACCCAAGCTTCATACTATGCAACGTGGCAATAGATAAGGTTAAACAATAACCTTCTAAAATGAAACTCATAAAACTAAGCAAAACATATTTCAGGGCACAACAAACTGAAAGCAATACATCAAACGTTTAAGGAGGGTCTGGGGTATCATAGAAGGGAAAGCATAAATTCGAGTAGCATATAACCATAACACATTGCCAAGCCCAGATACCTTTTAGCTTCATGAATATTGTTCTTCAGTATTTGTTGCCAATAGGCAGTGTCAGGAAGGATGCTTGATAGCATGCTGCTGCCACAGCGTCTATGACGATATTAATGTAGAAAATGTTCTCGCTTGAACTTCACTCCACTTTCTTGTACATATAATATGATATCGTGAGCAATAGCCAATATAGCTGATCATAGTTAAACATGAGGTATGAGGTGCAGGATGGGTGTGGTTGTGGGAATATTTTTGATGTTCCTTGTCGTTCAGGGGTGCGCTTCGATGTCGTTTGAATGTGCGAGACGTTATGAACTAGAAACAAACGAGACGGCTATCAGCGTTCAATGCATCGCTAATCAATACTTGCCAGCAACCAACGTAGTTGTTGAACTAATTCGACCTGATAATACTGTGATCGGAGATTGTGCCTCCCAAGCCTGCGAACCGAGGCATTGCAATATATGGTGTAACACTGAACAAGGAAATCATTTCATTCTTGAAATGTGTGGATTCAAATGTTTCTCCTTTAATATCAAAGCTCCACTGCTTGAATCTGACTATGGTGAGTACTACATATCTCTCACACCTGGTCACAAGCATCTCGTGTTGAACCTGACCACAAATTCAACTATTGCCCACGAAACGAATGCAACATTTAGTTATGACACAGTTTTAAACCACGATTCCTCACCGACACCGACTACAACCTTCCGCGGAGAAACGCGACTGAAACATGACGAAATCAAATCCACTAAGTCTGTATCGTCGGAAGATACAGGACAGGCTATCTTCCCACAAACACCATGTAGTACCTATACATCGACTGTCCGTGTAGTTGAAATGACGGTCATTGCTGTCGTTTTCGTCGTCAGAATATTGGTCTTGTCTGTTGCAATCATTTGCAGCATTAGCTCAATATTCTATTTTTCTAGTCGAAATAAGAGACTGAACATCGACCACCAGAATATCTGTGTTGAACTTTCTCGATCAAACACAAACCAGGCGCTAAACATGACCTCCTTGACGCTAAATGAAAGCAATACATCACATATTTAACGAGAGTCTGGAGTATCATACAGGCGAAAGCCTCAGAAGCACTTGACCATAACACCGTACCAGGCCAAGATATGTTTGCAGTTTCGTAAGTATTGTCTTTCAGTGTGTATCGCCAAAAGTCAGTGTGAGTAATGTTGATGGGTATCATGCTATCACGGTGTCATTATGCATTATTCTTTTTAGACGATTTTCTCGTTTAGACTTTACGCAACTTACTATACATACGTATGATATGCTGTCATGAACATTAGACAAAACAGCAAAATTTAGATAACAAATAGGAATGACATGCAGGATGAATGTTGTTGTAGCAATATTGTTGGTGTTCATTGTCGTTCAGTGTTGTGCTTCGATGTCGTTTGAATGTGCGAGACGTTATGAACTAGAAACAAACGAGACGGCTGTCAACGTCCAATGCATCGCTAATCAATACTTGCCAGCAACAAACGTAATTGTTGAACTCATTGGACCTGATAATACTGTGATCGGAGATTGTGCTTCCCAAGGCTGCGAACCGAGATATTGCAATGTATGGTGTACCAATGGAAATCATTTAATTCTTGAACTGTGTGGATTTAAATGTTTCTCCTTCAATATCAAAGCTCCACTGCTTGACTCTGACTATGGTGAGTACTACATATCTCTCACACCTGATGACAAACATCTCGTGTTGAACCTGACCGAAAATTCAACCATTGTCCAAGTAACTCATGCAACATTTAGTTATGACACAGTTTTAAACCACGATGCCTCACCGACACCGACTACAACCTTCCGCGCAGAAACACGACTGAAAGACGACGAAATAAAATCCACTAAGTCTGTATTGTCGGAAGATACAGGACGGGCTATCTTCCCACAAACAACTTGTATGACCTATACATTGACTGACCGTGTAGTTGAAATGACGGTCATTGCTGTGTTTTTCGTCATCAGAACATTGGTCTTGTCTGTTGCAATCACTTGCAGCATTAGCTCAATATTATATTTTTCTAGACGAAATAAGAGACTGAACATCGACCACCAGAATACCTGTGTTGACCTGTCTCGATCAAACACAAACGAGGCGCTAAACATGGCTTCCGTGACGCCTCAACCACCACAACCCAATACAAATGCACACTCCGTCAACGGTAACTCTTTGGTAAGTGACTCAGGGGTTGGCCACAACTACGTCATTGGGTGATTTCAAGTATGGTGTTTAAGGCCGGTGTTAGTGTTAATTAAAAACAAATATCGGCCTTAAACACCATACTTGAGATTATTTCGTGCTAGGATGGTGTTCACTGACATTGGGTGATTTCAAATATGGTGTTTAAGGCCGGTGTTAGTGTTTAATAAACACTAAAACCAGCCTTAAAGGGGTAGTTTAGTTTTGGTAGAGAGGTCGCTGCACATCACATTTTTTTGGTGAGATAATGAAAAACTGAATGTCGAATTTGAGAGAACATGCAATTTTAATGGCAGAATAAACTTTATTTGGTCAAAATCGGTCCAGAAACGGCTGAAATATCAATAAATATATCCGATCTGATAATTATTTGGGGCCCAAATAATTAGATGATTTTTTTTCAAAAAATTAAAAAAATGCTTACACTTTTTCAAAAAAATTCAAAAGCGTTTTTTAAATAGTTGTTGATGATCTATCTACTTAATCATTATTTCAATAGAACAGCACATGCATTGTTTTGTATGAAAAATGGTTGAAACCAATGCCTTTTACGAAAGCGCCCTCTTGTGTTTTAATGGCTCTCTTTGAATGATAACAGGCTTTTTACTTAGTCGTTTGTAATTTTGTATACCTTTCGAGCATGGTGGAGTAATAACTATTAGTTTATAATGTTACAGGTTTGGTTACTAAAGTTCAGCCTTACCAAAACTGTACTACCCCTTTAAACACCATACTTGAAATCACCCATTGTCACTTCTTCATCAGGCACTAGAATTGCCTCCAAAGGTCTGTTGTGGCAAACCTAACATTGTACAAATGAACGAATGCCACTACGAAGATGTGAGACAAAACGTGGGACAAGGTACTGTTCGCATTGTAGTGTTGCCAATAATTACTTAATAAATCGAGTTTCCCAGGCCTTTTTATATGAGGTAGTCGTTGTTAAATATTTTAGGATTAATGTTGTGACTTCACTCTCTGTCGTCAATGAGCCAAGAAAAGTCGTAATGCAAACTACTTGTTATTCATCTGAACTCTGTCTATTTTACAGACCGACTTTCAACATGATTATCCTTCAATTGCAAACGAGGACCCATCATTATCATCCATCGCAGATGGAGGCGCTGCGGCAGCGAGGTTGCCAGACCAGTCAGGCCGTATCGCTCATTCTGACTTCAGGCATGATTTCACAAACAATTCCATGCGCTTCATCGCATCGGGGCCGGGAAAGGATGACGTGTCGATGTCAGCATATCATGGGTACTGTCACATCGGTCGACGTGGTCGCTACCCAGGTGAAGTTTCTGTTCCAAGAAGTGATGACGGAATTCGCCCTGGTCGTTCTGCCCCCAGCTGCTCTCCTTTGGTTCCACTGGTGTATGATGATTTTCAAGAGCAAGGAAGGGTTCTCATGGCAGATCACTCAGGCACCATCACTCCTTCCGACTCCAGGAATGACTTCTATATCAACACCATGCGCCTCATCGCATCAGCACCTGAAGGGAACGACTAGTCGATGTCATCAGATCATGGCTACATTAACCCCGTCGCTATCCAGGTGAAAAGGTTACTTCAGGAATTAGTGATGGCTCTAAAGGGACTTATTCACATTTTTAAAATTATCAACATCCAATTGGAATTTTAGCGTTTTCCTCATACCTTTTTTTAAAATTTGCATTAACAATAAAAGCATGGGACGGGTTTCGGTTTTTCAAATTTTCATTTCGTTCATAAGATATTGACGATTGAAGTGTTCGGATATTTAATGATCTACTGGACATTTTCAGCCGTGTACAAAGTAAGTGCGATGCGTATATAAGTGCATATTATTACTTTGCATTTCACCCATTTCTCGGCAAAATAACATCCAATTGAAATGTTCACACATTACTTTCTGGACATATCAGATCACACCAATACACATTTTATAAACCACGCATCACTTTTTGCACTTGTCAACAAAGTAACTAGATTACTTTAAGCCTCATCAGACTGTCCCATTTCCACTGGCAACTGCTCATTCTCAAGAGCAAGGGTGAGCTGCCCTGGGGGCAAGCGGGGGCAGCTTTACTTGAGACGAATACAAAAACACCTCCAGATAAACTTTACCGGGAACTCTGCTCCCGGTAAAGTTTATCTGGAGGTGTTTTTGTATTCGTCTGATTACGAGTTGTGACAAGAGTCAGGATGATCCGGAATTATAGCCTCATTTGAAAGAGTATCAGGAGTTTATTTGCAAGAAAAGTTACACCGCACAGCTGTAACACTCAGTCAGGCACTCGGGGCAAGTTTTACCTAGAAGAGAAATTTGTTTGTACATGCATAAACCTACTACCTAGGTAGAAGGTTCATGGTACATGCAACGTGGTCGTGGGTATAGACAATATCATACAATCGAGAAATGTATGCTCGAAGGCAACGTGCAGCTTCAATCTATTTGAAAAGCCCAATTTAAAGCCAAATTACAAATTGTCTTAAAAAGTATTACTGTGTTTAACCACAAGAGTGTAATATTACCTCGGTAAACTATAATGTACTGGCATTGACTGAAGATGCAAATGCATTATAATATATAGATGTTCGCAAGCGTCACGCGTGATTTTTGAACAACTCTCATCCTCTGGAGTCTTGGGCGAAGCTGTAGGTCAAATGTTTCGAATATGAGCTGCTGAGGTTGCACATTTATAAAACATGACAATGACACATTAAATAATTTACTTATTATCATTATCTGATTATGTTTACATTAGGCAAATTTATAAGGATTTCGTACTACTTGTACTATTAAACGCAGTACCTATATATATATATATATATATATAAATAAATTTAACTTAAAAAGTCCTCGTCGATGAAATAAATATTTAAAAAAGTCAATAAAATAAACTCGGAAACACGCTAGAATTCCTTGGTTAAGTCTTTATTCACTTACTTTCGACCGGTTTCTTTCTCTTCAAAAAAGTAAATGAAGTTAAAAGTTAAAAAACATGTTGAGGGTCAGAAGACATCGCATAATGTTTTGACAACGCGTAAACAATAATAACAACATCACTATGAAAAGCGCATTGTAATGTGTACAATGTTTTGACAACGCGTAAATAATAATAACAATAACAACATCACTATGAAAAGCGCATTGTAATGTGTACAATGTTTTGACAACGCGTAAATAATAATAACAACATCATTATGAAAAACACATTGTAATGTGTACAACGCGCTTCATATTCTATTGTTGTGTGATTGTCAAACATTTTCGAATATAAACAAAAACATTTTGGTTATCTTTTATAAACAAATCAATACAAATGATTAGATAAACAAAATAAAAAAGCAGAGCATGTAAATATAACGGAATCTTTCAAATATATATATTATATTTATGTATTACTCTTCCTGAGACATATATAAATATTGCATTATGGTAACCATGTTTTAATCAATATAAACAATCATCAAGTAACCTTCGTCGTGAATACGTTTTATGACTATTTATGTTTTTCTTTTTTTATTGTAATAGGAGGTCAACAATACTGATGGTTTATCTAAAAGAATATTAAGTACATGTATTACAAATGTTCGCTCATGAATTACCCGTAATTTTGATCATGTTTTGAACACTTCAGGTCACCTGTGTCGATGAAAGAACTGTCTTGACTATAGTTATTATACACAATATGGACAGATATATATCCGACACAGACAAAAAATAAGATAATAATTATTTCCTGTAATGTTAACCTATTTAGTTTTGGAAAATATGAGCCAAAAAACTTCACAATTTGATTGCAATGCGGTAGTCTACAGCTACAAAACACTCACATTCCATTAAATTATATTTCAATTCTTATTTGTATTCCGTTCTTCGTATTTCTTTGTTACTGCATGTTTGTGTGCATGTGTTTTCGTGTTCCTTTGTGAGTGCATGTGAAACATCAACGATTTTAATAATCTGTACCCCTATAGATTATCAATGAAAATCAATACTATCAAAACTATCTCACAATCTGTCGATTATGATATAAATGGCTTTACATCAAAACATAATAAGAGAGGGCGTTTTAAGAAAAAAATGTTTGGCGAGTTAGAAACAAAGCTAGGTGTGGTAATTAATAACGCTATTTGCACAACATTACAACGTTGAGTTGACCAGAAAACGTCAATACTTTGCTGGATGATAATTAACGCCGTTATCACACGAAAACAAAGTTTCGTTTGATCATAAACCGTCAGGAAGTAGATGGAATATTCATAAATAAATCACTTTCGATAAAACCGTAGCCGTAGACATGTTTGCACTTTGATGGGGTGTCATAAGCCTCTTGGTTATGCTAAACAATAATAAAGCAAGTCAAAATAAATCTTGAATTTACATTTCTTTTATAAATTTAAGAAGAATAATTCACATTTCAAGTTGAAACAAATTTAAATAGACCCAAGCTTCACGTACTGCAAAGTGGCAATACAAAAAGTTCACAAAGAACCTTCTTAAAGGAAAATTCTGGACGATTTATAAAAAAGAATATACTATATTGGAAATAAATCTAGGGATGTGCTTGAATATTTTCAGGATTTGACTCACTTTGGTTGATTTCTAAGAGATTTTTCTAATGTCATTAACTCTGAGGAAATAACGAAATTTACCGCACACAATAGACATTGTGTTCACACACAAACATTTTCATCCCTTAATCATGATTAAACCAAACTACCTCTTACGTTCACACACACCAAGCCAATATTCCACAACAGCTGGCTTCCAGGTGGCTTCCAGGTGCATCGAACATCAGGTTTCCCTAGGGCCCTGTGCGCGCGAACGTTCACGTTAAGCCACGCCCAGTTAGTTACGAGTCGTATAGCTAATCATGCTTAAGCGAGCAATCCTTGTTCACACACGAAATGAGCGTGATTCTATAGTTAGCTCTCGTACGAAACGACGATAAAACCCGTGTTTCGTTAGTCATGACTAACGATACATCGTTTCGTTAGTCAGCGTTCAGACACATCGGGCATGAGACCCTTACGTAGCACCCTCACTTTGCTCAATTTCTTGAGTAGGCTTGATTCCGGTGCCACTGCATTGTGATCACTGCATGTGTCATTCATAATAGCCGGTTCAGGCAGAGCCAGCAAATTCAATAACCACGTTTAAAGAACTGTGTGTCTATTAAAATTCCAATGAAAGCCAAACGTGTTACAATATATGTGGCAGGCAAGTATTTTCAAACGGTTCAACAATACCGTAATGGTAATGCTCAAAGACACGGTCAGTGGCGCAGCGTAGACTAAACTATTCATGATCGAGCATTGTACTGGTCCGATCAAAATAACACATTCGCTGCAGTGAGAAAACATAAATAGACGCATATTGAATCTCGCACGTCAGAAATTGGTGCATTGTGGGAGAGAACAAGCTCGCTCGCGAATTTGTGTTATTAGAATTTCAAAACCAATTATAAGAACCCACAATCATACTTTTTTCATTCAAAATTGTGTTTAGTGACCTAGAATATCTGTCTCTCAATCATTTGAAGTTTGAATTCGTATGGAAGTCCCCTTTAAATGAAACCCACATAAAACTAACCAAAACAGATATCAGGGCAACCAAACTAAAAGCAATTATTCACATATTTTAGGAGGGACTGGAGTATCATAAAGGGGAAAGCATATATTGCAGAAGCACTTGATCATAACACCTTACCAGGCCCAGTTACTTTTGCAGTTTCCTAAGTATTGTCCCTCAGTATTTGTCGCCAATAGTCAGTGTCAGTAAGGTTGATGGATATCCTGCTAGCACGGTGTAATATGCAGTATTTTTCATACGAATTTTTCGTTTAAACTTGACACCACTTTATCATACATAGTTATAATATGCTGTACGGTACCGTATCGTACCACTATATACCGTACCGTACGATAATCAGATCTTCTCGCAGCCTCGCAGGCACTAAAATCAAACGAAAATCAGCGATTTCCAGTACAATTTGATCAGATAATCACCTGATTAACACAATCTAAGGAAACAATCAACACATATTTCCGATATAGAAATGCAGTGATCGGAACATGTTGAGATATTAGTGCGGAGAGAGGCGAATTCAATACGAAAATCGACTGTATTGTGCATAGGCTATGTACTGTACTGTGTGTTGTGTTGTGTTGTGTTACGAGATGTGTGTGTGTGTGTGTGAGTGAGTGACGTGAAAGTCCAACGTCCACGAAACGGATTTTTTAGATGATAGTCACAGATCATAGTCAGATGATATAACAGTTGTTAACTTTGTTGTCGGGAAAATCATGGAATTTCGTGAAGAAAATAAGTCCCTCGACTACGTCTCTGGACTTATTTACCCTTCCCTCAATAGCATTTAAAAGCCCTCGGATGGAACATTCCGTGATGATCCCTCTACCACCAGTTAACAACTGTATAATGACACAGTTTTATACCACGATTCCTCACCGACACCGACACCAACTACAACCTTCCGCGGAGAAACACGACTGAAAGACGACGAAATAAAATCAACTAAGTCTGTATCGTTGGAAGATTCAGGACAGGCTATCTTCCCACAAACACCATGTAGGACCTATACATCGACTGACCGTGAAGTTGAAATGACGGTCATTGCTGTGGTTTTCGTCGTCAGAATATTGGTCTTGTCTGTTGCAATCATTTGCAGCATTAGCTCAACATTCTGTTTTTCTAGACGAAATGAGTGGCTAAACACCGACAACCAGAATACCTGTGTTGACCTGTCTCGACCAAACACAAACGAGTCGCTAAACATTGCTTCCGTGACCCTTCAACCACCACACCCAAGTACAATTGCACTCTCCTTTAACGGTAACTCTTTGGTAAGAGACCCAGTGGCTTGCCTTCACTCAACTACGTCAGTGTCACTCCTTCATCAGACGCTGGAATTGCCTCCAAAGGTCTGTTGTGACAAACCTAACATTGTACAAATGAACGAATGCCACTACGAAGATGTGAGACAAAACGTGGGACAAGGTACCGTTCGCATGGTAGTGTTGCCAATAATTGGTCTTGCCTATTACTTTAATAAATCGTGTTTTCTGAGGCTTATATATATGAGGTAGTCATGGTAGTGGTAGTTAAATATTCCAGGATCAGTATTATGACCTTACTCTCTTTCGTCAATAAGCCAATAAAAGACGCAATGCAAACTATTTGTTATTCCTCTGAACTCTCCCTCTTTTACAGACCGACTTTCAACATTGTTATGCTTCAATTGAAAACGAGAACCCATCATCATATATCGCAAATGGAACTGCTGCGGCAGCGAGGTTGTCAGACCAGTAAAGGCCCAGTCCCATACTGGCGATTTTCACGGCGAATCGCAACGATTTGACATTCGTCGAGAAAATCGCTTAGGTCGTGTTGCATCGTGTTACATCGTACCGGTTCTTCCCCCAAAACCGTTGCGCATCGCGAGGAAAATCGTGAAAGCGGAGCCAAAATCGCCGTCTTTAACTGTTCAAAACAATCGCCACGCCACGACGATTTTGAAAAAAAAAAAATCATTGTATTTACCGTTGCATATTCGTGTCAAGTCGTTCCACATCGTTGCAATTCGTTGCGACTCGTATCGCTTCGTTGTGAAGATCGCCGCTTTCCGTTTTTGACTGGCCATAGGCGTAACGACTTACGTAATACCTATTCATCACGAGAGGGGTAGGGGTGAATGAAAAGATCATCCCCCTGTTGAATTGTATAAATGACAGATCTACGCCCATGGAACTGACTCAAACAAGTCCGATTGTTCATATGGTGCACTGCCCTATTGTTCCATAAAATGAATGAAAGGAAATCGTCGCGACATGGCGATAGTTTTGAGCAGTCCCAAAACATTCGTTGTGCTAACACGATTCATGGGGTTCTTTGCGATGCGCAACGGTTCGCAGAACGAATTACAACGACTCGCAACGAACTACAACGACTCGCGACGACTCAAGCGATTTTCCCCACGAATGATAATTCGTTGCGAGTCGCCGTAAAAATCGCGACTATGGGACCACAACTTTTTTTCTGCCACGATGTTTCTACCGCAATGGTTAAAGACAAAAGAAGGACAAACTGACTCGTCGAACAACGACGAAGAACGAACATTCGTCTTGAGTCGCCGTACGATTCTTCCCAATTCGTTGTTAAATCGTGGCTAAATCGAGTCGATTCGTTCTAGTAAATCGTTGCGAGTCGTTGCGAGTCGCCGTGGAAATCGTCAATATGGGACTGGGCCTTAAGGCCGTATCGCTCATTCTGACTTCAGGCATGGTTTCACAAACAATTAGATGCGCTTCATCGCATCGGATCCAGGAGAGGATGACATGTCGATGTCAGCATAGCATGAGTACGGCACATTGGTCAACGTGGTCGCAACCCAAGTCCTCTGGTTCCTCTGGTTCCACCGGCAAATTATGACATGCAAGAGCAAGGAAGGGTTCTCATGGCAGATCACTCAGGCACCATCACTCCTTCCGACTCCAGCAACGACATGCGCCTTATCGCCTCATCGCATCAGCGTCTGAAGAAAACGACAGTCGATGTCAAGTCATCAGATCATGGCTACATTAACCCCCGTCGCTATTTAGGTGAAAAAAGTTACTTCAGGAAGTGATGATGGCTCTAAAGGGACTTATTACAATTTTTCAAATCATTAAAATATAATTGTAATTCTAGCGTTTTCCTCATACCTTTCTTTATTTGCATTAACAATATAAGTATGGGACTTATTTCGTTTTTTCAAATTTCCATTTCGCTCAAGATATTGCCGATTGAATTATTTGGATAATTAATAGCCCAGGTAGCAAGCCAACGTTGGACCAACGTCGGAAACTTGCAAACTCGTTGGAACTCGTTGGACGTTGGACAATCTCGTTGGATCAACGTTGGACCAACATCGGTAACTCGCAGTGAAAAAGAAGTTGGACAATCTCGTTGGACCAACGTTGGATCAACATCGTTAACTCGCAGTGAAATAGACGTTGGACAATTTCGTTGGACTAACGTTGGATCAACATCGGTAACTCGCAGTGAAAAAGACGTTGGACAATCTCGTTGGACCAACGTTGGACCAACATCGGTAACTCGCAGTGAAAAAGACGTTGGACAATCTTGTTGGACCAACATTGGACCAACATCGGTAACTCGCAGTGAAATGGACGTTGGACAATCTTGTTGGACCAACGTTGGATCAACATCGGTAACTCGCAGTGAAAAAGACGTTGGACAATCTCGTTGGACCAACGTTGGACCAACATCGGTAACTCGCAGTGAAAAAGACGTTGGACAATCTCGTTGGACCAACATTGGACCAACATCGGTAACTCGCAGTGAAATGGACGTTGGACAATCTTGTTGGACCAACGTTGGACCAACATCGGTAACTCGCAGTGAAAAAGACGTCGGACAATCTCGTTAGCCCAACGTTGGACCAACATCGGTAATTCGCAGTGAAATGGACGTTGTACAATCTTGTTGGACCAACGTTGGACCAACATCGGTAACTCGCAGTGAAGAAGACGTTGGATAATCTCGTTGGACCAACGTTGGACCAACATCGGTAACTCGCAGTGAAATGGACGTTGGACAATCTCGTTGGACCAACGGTGGACCAACATCGGTAACTCGCAGTGAAATTGACGTTGGACAATCTCGTTGGAGCAACGCTGGACCAACATCGGTAACTCGCAGTGAAAAAGACGTTGGACAATCTTGTTGGACCAACGTTGGATCAACATCGGTACCTCGCAGTGAAAAAGACGTTGGACAATCTCGTTGGACCAACGTTGGATCAACATCGGTAATTCGCAGTGAAAAAGACGTTGGACGATCTCGTTGGATCAACATCGGTAACTCACAGTGAAAAAGACGTTGGACAATCTCGTTAGACCAACAGTAATGAGTGGACTCAAGTAGAATTACAATCATAAATAGAAGTGCGCCATCCCCGGCGAATTACCATATAGGATCGATATGTATATTATCGGGTGTCAAGAAACCATGTATGATTTGGGCCATCGATCTACAAGCAGTTAATAAAGTAAGCTTTCAACTATACTCGTGTGCCTACTTGTATCATGGTGTCTGAAGTGAAAGTGACATATGTCTGATTCGATTCGCCATGACCTGTGTTGTAGAAATGCTAATTTGAATCCATTTTGGGAGGCGAGCTTCACGGTTGATGTGTGACCGGATATACCATCCAGAAAACGCTTTATTGAGAACTGTACTGTTCGTTATCAACGGTGCATAGCTAGTAGGAAGAAAGAGCTCCAGAAGAGGCAGAAGCGATACTATGACCAGGGTGCCAAGTCGCTGCCGGTGTTGAAGTCTGGAGAACGTGTGTACTACCAAGTGGGAAAAGAATGGAAACCTGGCGTAGTGACAACTCAAGATTCAACGCCCCGCTCGTACCACATCCAGAGTGAGAAAGGTGGGCGGTATCGCCGGAACAGACATCTAAAGAAGCGTCGCGCGTACCTGAAGGTAACATCCATGTTCCAGTAAACGAGGAAACGGAGGTCCCAGAAGCGTGCTGGAGTGAGGTGAAGCCGCCCTCGCAAGAACGTGACAGACGCTACCCACTTCGACGTCTCAGACCCCCGGATAGATTATATTTGTGATAGAGATGAATACCATTTAGGGCAGAATAATCCCTTGGTATCATCTAGGCGTTGGGTAGACCACCCTGGCACTAGCACGTTAAACCATTTTGCATTAAGGTACATGTCGGTCTTACATAGGGGATGACAACCGTACGAAAGGGGCAGAATAATCCCCTGGTTCCATCTTCTGGGTGTCGGGTAGTCTACCCTGACACTCAAGTTTGTAATTTACCAGTATTTATTATTGTTATGCCAGAGTTACACATGGCATTTCGCCTACTTGTATTATATTACAACACCAACGATGGATCAACATCGGTAACTCAAAGTGAAATGGAGGTTGGACAATCTCGTTAGAGCAACGTTGGATCGACATCGGTAACCCACAGTGAAACGTTCGTTAATCCAACGAGAATCCAACATTTCACATCTGTTGTTCACTACATGTAGCTGTTATGTTAGAAAAGGTAATTTTTTTACTCGTAGCACAGGTGGTCAAAACCCCCTTGCATAATAAAAGGATTTAAAATTAGCTGCTGAAAGCAGGATGTATGCCATCGTTGGATCAACGTTGGTTCAACGTTGGATGAACGTTGGTTATTATTCATGAATATTCATGAGTGGTTATCATTGACTGCAAAAAGCATTAATAATCATGTTATTTGATTGTTCAGAATGAATCCAATGTTATTATTTACTCATTATTTGAAATATATGTAAGTTATTTATCTACAAAAACATTCTAAAGGTTTGTTTCCATGATGTATTTGTGTAAATTCTTAAAACTTTATCCAAACATTCAACTTTATCGAAATACCAACCATCAAACAAATATTAACACAGAAGCTAGGTTATATAAAGCTGAGTGGATGATGTAGATGTAGTGAGTGTAGGAATAGGAATAGGACTATATGGATAGGAATAGGAATAGGATTAGGGTTAGGGTTAGGGTTAGTCTTAGGTAAAGGGAAAGCTAGGATAGGATGTTCTAGATATCACCAATAGGCGTGTCATATGAATATTAATTTAATTTTTTTAGTACGGTGAGACGTTGGTCCAATGTTGGACCAACGTTGGACCAACGTTGGATCAACGTTGGACCAACGTTGGACCAACGTTGGAGAAATGTTGGTGAATTACGCTGGACCAACGTTGGATGCTTGTTGGAGACATGTTGGATGCTTGTTGGAGACATGTTGGATGCTTGTTGGATGAGTGTTGGAGACATGTTGGATGCTTGTTGGAAATATGGTGGATGCTTGTTGGACACATGTTGCTTTGACGTTGGATCAACGTTTGCGTACGCCCAACCAACGCTGCTCCAACGTTGGCGGATACAAAATACCAACCTTGGATCAACGTTGGAAAAGCGTTGGTCCAACGTTGACAAATGACAACTTTCCAACGATGGACCAACGTTGATCCAACGTTGGTATTTTGTTTTCGCCAACGTTGGAGCAGCGTTGTTTGGGCGTACGCAAGCAACGTTGGTCCAACGTTGCCGGACAACGTTGGACCAACGTTGCCGAAAAAATTGGACAACGTTGGTCCAACGTTGGACCAACGTTGGCTTGCTACCTGGGTAGTTGTTTTGGTACTATAATTGAATACCAATCATACTCTCATGGGGTCTGATATGTTTCTGTAATTTGAGAACAATGCAATTAATTACTACGACCTACGGAACCACGGCTATTTACTGGTTCGCGCGCGCGACTTTGTTTGCACGACCGCTCAATCAATACGCGTACGTTATTATGGTAGTATGCGATTTATCGCATAGCCCGTGCGATAGTTAGTATCGTATGGCATGCAGGCAATTCACCCGTGTGTGCTCTCACTTTGATGTACACACTACAACGGCAGTGTTGGAGTCATGGTACACACAATGCCCAGCGCCACCGCACCATGCATAATACAATGTAGATATACTCTGAATGCATGCAACCGTACAATGCTTGTATATATAGCGCTACGCGTGTATACGGGATAGATGTTGTTTCTGAACGCCAAGTTGATTTTTTTTATTCGCTGCACTACACAAGAGATTTTCGAGATTGTCTCTGCTTGCTGCGATATATCGCAGTTGCTTCCGATAAGAGGATCGTTAAGTGATATCGTAATCGGAACTGCGCTGACAGAATGATTGATAGGTGATATTAAAAATGATTATCTGGCGATGTAGAAATACTTTCAGGATCACAGACTTGTTTTGTATGTTCATTTAAGATATGTCTTTGATGTTAGAGAGCTAAATCTCTGCCTGGTGGTACCCTTTAATTCATCATTGCGCAAGTAGTCAGAAGTTTTATAAACCTGACATAAACCCGAAGCGGATTAAAATCAACTTGGGGATAAATGCGAGAGATCGCCGAAGCGATACAGCTTTTTGTAATAATTAATTCAAACATATAGCGAAACTGACCAAGAATATATTGTGATTAAAAGTGAGCAAAGAAAAATGGGATTCCAACGGGATTCGAACCCGAGACCTCCGGATTGCCAGACCGGTGCTCTACCGACTGAGCTATAGAAAACCCTACGACGGCGTTCTTCCCAGAAACCCCTAATTCATCATTGCTCAAGTAGTCAGAAGCTTTATAAACCTGACATGAACCCGAAGCGGATTAAAATCAACTTGGGGATAAATGCGAGAGATCGCCGAAGCGTTGGAAACCCATTTTTCTTTGCTCACTTTTAATCACAATATATTCTTGGTCACCCAGGTAGCAAGCCAACGTTGGTCCAACGTTGGACCAACGTTGTCCAATTTTTTCGGCAACGTTGGTCCAACGTTGTCCGGCAACGTTGGACCAACGATGGTTGCGTACGCCCAATCAACGTTGCTCCAACGTTGCCAAAAACGAAATGCCAACGTTGGATCAACGTTGGTCCATCGTTGAAAAGTTGTTATTTGTCAACGTTGGACCAACGCTTTTCCAACGTTAATCCAAGGTTGGTATTTTGTTGGAGCAGCGTTGATTGGGCGTACGCAAACGTTGATCCAACGTCAAAGCAACATGTGTCCAACAAGCATCCAATATGTCTCCAACATGCATCCAACAAGCAGCCAACATTGGACCAACGCTTTTCCAACGTTAATCCAAGGTTGGTATTTTGTTGGAGCAGCGTTGATTGGGCGTACGCAAACGTTGATCCAACGTCAAAGCAACATGTGTCCAACAAGCATCCAATATGTCTCCAACATGTCTCCAACAAGCATCCAACGTTGGTCCAGCGTAATTCACCAACATTTCTCCAACGTTGGTCCAACGTTGATCCAACGTTGGTCCAACGTTGGTCCAACATTGGACCAACGTCTCACCGTACTAAAAAAATTTAATTAATATTCATATGACACGCCTATTGGTGATATCTAGAACATCCTATCCTAGCTTTCCCTTTACCTAAGACTAACCTAACCCTAACCCTATTCCTAGTCCTATTCCTATCCCTATCCATATAGTCCTATTCCTATTCCTACACTCACTACATCTACATCATCCACTCAGCTTTATATAACCTAGCTTCTGTGTTAATATTTGTTTGATGGTTGGTATTTCGATAAAGTTGAATGTTTGGATAAAGTTTTAAGAATTTACACAAATACATCATGGAAACAAACCTTTAGAATGTTTTTGTAGATAAATAACTTACATATATTTCAAATAATGAGTAAATAATAACATTGGATTCATTCTGAACAATCAAATAACATGATTATTAATGCTTTTTGCAGTCAATGATAACCACTCATGAATATTCATGAATAATAACCAACGTTCATCCAACGTTGAACCAACGTTGATCCAACGATGGCATACATCCTGCTTTCAGCAGCTAATTTTAAATCCTTTTATTATGCAAGGGGGTTTTGACCACCTGTGCTACGAGTAAAAAAATTACCTTTTCTAACATAACAGCTACATGTAGTGAACAACAGATGTGAAATGTTGGATTCTCGTTGGAATAACGAACGTTTCACTGTGGGTTACCGATGTCGATCCAACGTTGCTCTAACGAGATTGTCCAACCTCCATTTCACTTTGAGTTACCGATGTTGATCCATCGCATGGTGTTGTAATATAATACAAGTAGGCGAAATGCCATGTGTAACTCTGGCATAACAATAATAAATACTGGTAAATTACAAACTTGAGTGTCAGGGTAGACTACCCGACACCCAGAAGATGGAACCAGGGGATTATTCTGCCCCTTTCGTACGGTTGTCATCCCCTATTGTAAGACCGACATTTACCTTATGCAAAATGGTTTAACGTGCTAGTGCCAGGGTGGACTACCCAACGCCTAGATGATACCAAGGGATTATTCTGCCCTAAATGGTATTCATCTCTATCACAAATCTAATCTATCCGGTGGTCTGAGAGTAGACGTCGAAGTGGGTAGCGCCTGTCACGTTCTTGCGAGGGCGGCTTCACCTCACTCCAGCACGCTTCTGGGACCTCCGTTTCCTCGTTTACTGGAACATGGATGTTACCTTCAGGTGCGCGACGCTTCTTTAGATGATGTCTGTTCCGGCGATACCGCCCACCTTTCTCACTCTGGATGTGGTACGAGCGGGGCGTTGAATCTTGAGTTGTCACTACGCCAGGTTTCCATTCTTTTCCCACTTGGTAGTACACACGTTCTCCAGACTTCAACACCGGCAGCGACTTGGCACCCTGGTCATAGTATCGCTTCTGCCTCTTCTGGAGCTCTTTCTTCCTACTAGCTATGCACCGTTGATAACGAACAGTACAGTTCTCAATAAAGCGTTTTCTGGATGGTATATCCGGTCACACATCAACCGTGAAGCTCGCCTCCCAAAATGGATTCAAATTAGCATTTCTACAACACAGGTCATGGCGAATCGAATCAGACATACAGTCACTTTCACTTCAGACACCATGTTGTAATATAATACAAGTAGGCACACGAGTATAGTTGAAAGCTTACTTTATTAACTGCTTGTAGATCGATGGCCCAACTCATACATGGTCTCTTGACACCCGATATCGATCCTATATGGTAATTCACCGGGGATGGCGCACTTCTATTTATGATTGTAATTCTACTTGAGTCCACTCATTACTGTTGGTCTAACGAGATTGTCCAACGTCTTTTTCACTGCGAATTACCGATGTTGATCCAACGTTGGTCCAACGAGATTGTCCAACGTCTTTTTCACTGCGAGGTACCGATGTTGATCCAACGTTGGTCCAACAAGATTGTCCAACGTCTTTTTCACTGCGAGTTACCGATGTTGGTCCAGCGTTGCTCCAACGAGATTGTCCAACGTCAATTTCACTGCGAGTTACCGATGTTGGTCCACCGTTGGTCCAACGAGATTGTCCAACGTCCATTTCACTGCGAGTTACCGATGTTGGTCCAACGTTGGTCCAACGAGATTGTCCAACGTCTTCTTCACTGCGAGTTACCTATGTTGGTCCAACGTTGGTCCAACGAGATTGTCCAACGTCTTTTTCACTGCGAGTTACCGATGTTGATCCAACATTGGTCCAACAAGATTGTCCAACGTCCATTTCACTGCGAGTTACTGATGTTGGTCCAACGTTGGTCCAACGAGATTGTCCAACGTCTTTTTCACTGCGAGTTACCGATGTTGATCCAACGTTGGTCCAACGAGATTGTCCAACGACTATTTCACTGCAAGTTACCGATGTTGGTGCAACGTTGGTCCAACGAGATTGTCCAACGTCCATTTCAGTGCGAGTTACCGATGTTGGTCCAACGTTGGTCCAACGAGATTGTCCGACGTCTTTTTCACTGCGAGTTACCGATGTTGGTCCAACGTTGGTCCAACAAGATTGTCCAACATCCATTTCACTGCGAGTTACCGATGTTGGTCCAACGAGATTGTCCAACGTCTTTTTCACTGCGAGTTACCGATGTTGGTCCAACGTTGGTCCAACGAGATTGTCCAACGTCTTTTTCACTGCGAGTTACCGATGTTGATCCAACATTGGTCCAACAAGATTGTCCAACGTCCATTTCACTGCGAGTTACCGATGTTGGTCCAATGTTGGTCCAACAAGATTGTCCAACGTCTTTTTCACTGCGAGTTACCGATGTTGGTCCAACGTTGGTCCAACGAGATTGTCCAATGTCTTTTTCACTGCGAGTTACCGATGTTGATCCAACGTTAGTCCAACAAAATTGTCCAACGTCTATTTCACTGCGAGTTAACGATGTTGATCCAACGTTGGTCCAACGAGATTGTCCAACGTACATTTCACTGTGAGTTACCGATGTTGGTCCAACGTTGGTCCAACGAGATTGTCCAACTTCTTTTTCACTGCGAGTTACCGATGTTGGTCCAACGTTGATCCAACGAGATTGTCCAACGTCCAACGAGTTCCAACGAGTTTGCAAGTTTCCGACGTTGGTCCAACGTTGGCTTGCTACCTGGGCAGTTTCCCTATATATTATTTGTTATTATTTATTTTATATACAAACTTATTTGTTTTTCTTTTGTTTGTTGCAACTTTTATGCGTGAACAATATTTTACCCATCCCCGTAGTCCTGTCTCGTTTTTGTTTTCTTTTGTCTACCTTTATGTGGATGTGGTGTGGCAAGATTGGTAGAGCGCGCGCTTTCCGATCATAAGATCCCGAGTTCGAACCCTGCCCACGGCGTTTGTCCTTCAGCAAGACAATTTATCCACTATTGCTGCTCTCTACCCAGGTGTATAAATGGGGACCGGTAGGAGGTGAAAGCCTTCATGTGAACGATCTTCTTGAGCCCACTGAGCGCTTGGAAGGAATACTCCCCAGGGAGTGGAGATGGTGCGCACAATGTGTGCTGGTTTGCATTGTATCCTATGACCGGGGTAATAATACAATTGTAAAGCGCTTAGAGATGATTATCAATCGTGATAGGCGCTATATACCCAGGTAGCAAGCCAACGTTGGTCCAACGTTGGACCAACGTTGTCCAATTTTTTCGGCAACGTTGGTCCAACGTTGTCCGGCAACGTTGGACCAACGATGGTTGCGTACGCCCAATCAACGTTGCTCCAACGTTGCCGAAAACGAAATGCCAACGTTGGATCAACGTTGGTCCATCGTTGAAAAGTTGTTATTTGTCAACGTTGGACCAACGCTTTTCCAACGTTAATCCAAGGTTGGTATTTTGTTGGAGCAGCGTTGATTGGGCGTACGCAAACGTTGATCCAACGTCAAAGCAACATGTGTCCAACAAGCATCCAATATGTCTCCAACATGCATCCAACAAGCAGCCAACATTGGACCAACGCTTTTCCAACGTTAATCCAAGGTTGGTATTTTGTTGGAGCAGCGTTGATTGGGCGTACGCAAACGTTGATCCAACGTCAAAGCAACATGTGTCCAACAAGCATCCAATATGTCTCCAACATGTCTCCAACAAGCATCCAACGTTGGTCCAGCGTAATTCACCAACATTTCTCCAACGTTGGTCCAACGTTGATCCAACGTTGGTCCAACGTTGGTCCAACATTGGACCAACGTCTCACCGTACTAAAAAAATTTAATTAATATTCATATGACACGCCTATTGGTGATATCTAGAACATCCTATCCTAGCTTTCCCTTTACCTAAGACTAACCTAACCCTAACCCTATTCCTAGTCCTATTCCTATCCCTATCCATATAGTCCTATTCCTATTCCTACACTCACTACATCTACATCATCCACTCAGCTTTATATAACCTAGCTTCTGTGTTAATATTTGTTTGATGGTTGGTATTTCGATAAAGTTGAATGTTTGGATAAAGTTTTAAGAATTTACACAAATACATCATGGAAACAAACCTTTAGAATGTTTTTGTAGATAAATAACTTACATATATTTCAAATAATGAGTAAATAATAACATTGGATTCATTCTGAACAATCAAATAACATGATTATTAATGCTTTTTGCAGTCAATGATAACCACTCATGAATATTCATGAATAATAACCAACGTTCATCCAACGTTGAACCAACGTTGATCCAACGATGGCATACATCCTGCTTTCAGCAGCTAATTTTAAATCCTTTTATTATGCAAGGGGGTTTTGACCACCTGTGCTACGAGTAAAAAAATTACCTTTTCTAACATAACAGCTACATGTAGTGAACAACAGATGTGAAATGTTGGATTCTCGTTGGAATAACGAACGTTTCACTGTGGGTTACCGATGTCGATCCAACGTTGCTCTAACGAGATTGTCCAACCTCCATTTCACTTTGAGTTACCGATGTTGATCCATCGCATGGTGTTGTAATATAATACAAGTAGGCGAAATGCCATGTGTAACTCTGGCATAACAATAATAAATACTGGTAAATTACAAACTTGAGTGTCAGGGTAGACTACCCGACACCCAGAAGATGGAACCAGGGGATTATTCTGCCCCTTTCGTACGGTTGTCATCCCCTATTGTAAGACCGACATTTACCTTATGCAAAATGGTTTAACGTGCTAGTGCCAGGGTGGACTACCCAACGCCTAGATGATACCAAGGGATTATTCTGCCCTAAATGGTATTCATCTCTATCACAAATCTAATCTATCCGGTGGTCTGAGAGTAGACGTCGAAGTGGGTAGCGCCTGTCACGTTCTTGCGAGGGCGGCTTCACCTCACTCCAGCACGCTTCTGGGACCTCCGTTTCCTCGTTTACTGGAACATGGATGTTACCTTCAGGTGCGCGACGCTTCTTTAGATGATGTCTGTTCCGGCGATACCGCCCACCTTTCTCACTCTGGATGTGGTACGAGCGGGGCGTTGAATCTTGAGTTGTCACTACGCCAGGTTTCCATTCTTTTCCCACTTGGTAGTACACACGTTCTCCAGACTTCAACACCGGCAGCGACTTGGCACCCTGGTCATAGTATCGCTTCTGCCTCTTCTGGAGCTCTTTCTTCCTACTAGCTATGCACCGTTGATAACGAACAGTACAGTTCTCAATAAAGCGTTTTCTGGATGGTATAACCGGTCACACATCAACCGTGAAGCTCGCCTCCCAAAATGGATTCAAATTAGCATTTCTACAACACAGGTCATGGCGAATCGAATCAGACATACAGTCACTTTCACTTCAGACACCATGTTGTAATATAATACAAGTATAAGCACACGAGTATAGTTGAAAGCTTACTTTATTAACTGCTTGTAGATCGATGGCCCAACTCATACATGGTCTCTTGACACCCGATATCGATCCTATATGGTAATTCACCGGGGATGGCGCACTTCTATTTATGATTGTAATTCTACTTGAGTCCACTCATTACTGTTGGTCTAACGAGATTGTCCAACGTCTTTTTCACTGCGAATTACCGATGTTGATCCAACGTTGGTCCAACGAGATTGTCCAACGTCTTTTTCACTGCGAGGTACCGATGTTGATCCAACGTTGGTCCAACAAGATTGTCCAACGTCTTTTTCACTGCGAGTTACCGATGTTGGTCCAGCGTTGCTCCAACGAGATTGTCCAACGTCAATTTCACTGCGAGTTACCGATGTTGGTCCACCGTTGGTCCAACGAGATTGTCCAACGTCCATTTCACTGCGAGTTACCGATGTTGGTCCAACGTTGGTCCAACGAGATTGTCCAACGTCTTCTTCACTGCGAGTTACCTATGTTGGTCCAACGTTGGTCCAACGAGATTGTCCAACGTCTTTTTCACTGCGAGTTACCGATGTTGATCCAACATTGGTCCAACAAGATTGTCCAACGTCCATTTCACTGCGAGTTACTGATGTTGGTCCAACGTTGGTCCAACGAGATTGTCCAACGTCTTTTTCACTGCGAGTTACCGATGTTGATCCAACGTTGGTCCAACGAGATTGTCCAACGACTATTTCACTGCAAGTTACCGATGTTGGTGCAACGTTGGTCCAACGAGATTGTCCAACGTCCATTTCAGTGCGAGTTACCGATGTTGGTCCAACGTTGGTCCAACGAGATTGTCCGACGTCTTTTTCACTGCGAGTTACCGATGTTGGTCCAACGTTGGTCCAACAAGATTGTCCAACATCCATTTCACTGCGAGTTACCGATGTTGGTCCAACGAGATTGTCCAACGTCTTTTTCACTGCGAGTTACCGATGTTGGTCCAACGTTGGTCCAACGAGATTGTCCAACGTCTTTTTCACTGCGAGTTACCGATGTTGATCCAACATTGGTCCAACAAGATTGTCCAACGTCCATTTCACTGCGAGTTACCGATGTTGGTCCAATGTTGGTCCAACAAGATTGTCCAACGTCTTTTTCACTGCGAGTTACCGATGTTGGTCCAACGTTGGTCCAACGAGATTGTCCAATGTCTTTTTCACTGCGAGTTACCGATGTTGATCCAACGTTAGTCCAACAAAATTGTCCAACGTCTATTTCACTGCGAGTTAACGATGTTGATCCAACGTTGGTCCAACGAGATTGTCCAACGTACATTTCACTGCGAGTTACCGATGTTGGTCCAACGTTGGTCCAACGAGATTGTCCAACTTCTTTTTCACTGCGAGTTACCGATGTTGGTCCAACGTTGATCCAACGAGATTGTCCAACGTCCAACGAGTTCCAACGAGTTTGCAAGTTTCCGACGTTGGTCCAACGTTGGCTTGCTACCTGGGCTAGCTTCTGTGTTAATATTTGTTTGATGGTTGGTATTTCGATAAAGTTGAATGTTTGGATAAAGTTTTAAGAATTTACACAAATACATCATGGAAACAAACCTTTAGAATGTTTTTGTAGATAAATAACTTACATATATTTCAAATAATGAGTAAATAATAACATTGGATTCATTCTGAACAATCAAATAACATGATTATTAATGCTTTTTGCAGTCAATGATAACCACTCATGAATATTCATGAATAATAACCAACGTTCATCCAACGTTGAACCAACGTTGATCCAACGATGGCATACATCCTGCTTTCAGTAGCTAATTTTAAATCCTTTTATTATGCAAGGCGGTTTTGACCACCTGTGCTACGAGTAAAAAAATTACCTTTTCTAACATAACAGCTACATGTAGTGAACAACAGATGTGAAATGTTGGATTCTCGTTGGATTAACGAACGTTTCACTGTGGGTTAGCGATGTCGATCCAACGTTGCTCTAACGAGATTGTCCAACCTCCATTTCACTTTGAGTTACCGATGTTGATCCATCGTTGGTGTTGTAATATAATACAAGTAGGCGAAATGCCATGTGTAACTCTGGCATAACAATAATAAATACTGGTAAATTACAAACTTGAGTGTCAGGGTAGACTACCCGACACCCAGAAGATGGAACCAGGGGATTATTCTGCCCCTTTCGTACGGTTGTCATCCCCTATGTAAGACCGACATTTACCTTAATGCAAAATGGTTTAACGTGCTAGTGCCAGGGTGGACTACCCAACGCCTAGATGATACCAAGGGATTATTCTGCCCTAAATGGTATTCATCTCTATCACAAATCTAATCTATCCGGGGGTCTGAGACGTCGAAGTGGGTAGCGCCTGTCACGTTCTTGCGAGGGCGGCTTCACCTCACTCCAGCACGCTTCTGGGACCTCCGTTTCCTCGTTTACTGGAACATGGATGTTACCTTCAGGTGCGCGACGCTTCTTTAGATGATGTCTGTTCCGGCGATACCGCCCACCTTTCTCACTCTGGATGTGGTACGAGCGGGGCGTTGAATCTTGAGTTGTCACTACGCCAGGTTTCCATTCTTTTCCCACTTGGTAGTACACACGTTCTCCAGACTTCAACACCGGCAGCGACTTGGCACCCTGGTCATAGTATCGCTTCTGCCTCTTCTGGAGCTCTTTCTTCCTACTAGCTATGCACCGTTGATAACGAACAGTACAGTTCTCAATAAAGCGTTTTCTGGATGGTATATCCGGTCACACATCAACCGTGAAGCTCGCCTCCCAAAATGGATTCAAATTAGCATTTCTACAACACAGGTCATGGCGAATCGAATCAGACATACAGTCACTTTCACTTCAGACACCATGTTGTAATATAATACAAGTACCCAGGTAGCAAGCCAACGTTGGTCCAACGTTGGACCAACGTTGTCCAATTTTTTCGGCAACGTTGGTCCAACGTTGTCCGGCAACGTTGGACCAACGATGGTTGCGTACGCCCAATCAACGTTGCTCCAACGTTGCCGAAAACGAAATGCCAACGTTGGATCAACGTTGGTCCATCGTTGAAAAGTTGTTATTTGTCAACGTTGGACCAACGCTTTTCCAACGTTAATCCAAGGTTGGTATTTTGTTGGAGCAGCGTTGATTGGGCGTACGCAAACGTTGATCCAACGTCAAAGCAACATGTGTCCAACAAGCATCCAATATGTCTCCAACATGCATCCAACAAGCAGCCAACATTGGACCAACGCTTTTCCAACGTTAATCCAAGGTTGGTATTTTGTTGGAGCAGCGTTGATTGGGCGTACGCAAACGTTGATCCAACGTCAAAGCAACATGTGTCCAACAAGCATCCAATATGTCTCCAACATGTCTCCAACAAGCATCCAACGTTGGTCCAGCGTAATTCACCAACATTTCTCCAACGTTGGTCCAACGTTGATCCAACGTTGGTCCAACGTTGGTCCAACATTGGACCAACGTCTCACCGTACTAAAAAAATTTAATTAATATTCATATGACACGCCTATTGGTGATATCTAGAACATCCTATCCTAGCTTTCCCTTTACCTAAGACTAACCTAACCCTAACCCTATTCCTAGTCCTATTCCTATCCCTATCCATATAGTCCTATTCCTATTCCTACACTCACTACATCTACATCATCCACTCAGCTTTATATAACCTAGCTTCTGTGTTAATATTTGTTTGATGGTTGGTATTTCGATAAAGTTGAATGTTTGGATAAAGTTTTAAGAATTTACACAAATACATCATGGAAACAAACCTTTAGAATGTTTTTGTAGATAAATAACTTACATATATTTCAAATAATGAGTAAATAATAACATTGGATTCATTCTGAACAATCAAATAACATGATTATTAATGCTTTTTGCAGTCAATGATAACCACTCATGAATATTCATGAATAATAACCAACGTTCATCCAACGTTGAACCAACGTTGATCCAACGATGGCATACATCCTGCTTTCAGCAGCTAATTTTAAATCCTTTTATTATGCAAGGGGGTTTTGACCACCTGTGCTACGAGTAAAAAAATTACCTTTTCTAACATAACAGCTACATGTAGTGAACAACAGATGTGAAATGTTGGATTCTCGTTGGAATAACGAACGTTTCACTGTGGGTTACCGATGTCGATCCAACGTTGCTCTAACGAGATTGTCCAACCTCCATTTCACTTTGAGTTACCGATGTTGATCCATCGCATGGTGTTGTAATATAATACAAGTAGGCGAAATGCCATGTGTAACTCTGGCATAACAATAATAAATACTGGTAAATTACAAACTTGAGTGTCAGGGTAGACTACCCGACACCCAGAAGATGGAACCAGGGGATTATTCTGCCCCTTTCGTACGGTTGTCATCCCCTATTGTAAGACCGACATTTACCTTATGCAAAATGGTTTAACGTGCTAGTGCCAGGGTGGACTACCCAACGCCTAGATGATACCAAGGGATTATTCTGCCCTAAATGGTATTCATCTCTATCACAAATCTAATCTATCCGGTGGTCTGAGAGTAGACGTCGAAGTGGGTAGCGCCTGTCACGTTCTTGCGAGGGCGGCTTCACCTCACTCCAGCACGCTTCTGGGACCTCCGTTTCCTCGTTTACTGGAACATGGATGTTACCTTCAGGTGCGCGACGCTTCTTTAGATGATGTCTGTTCCGGCGATACCGCCCACCTTTCTCACTCTGGATGTGGTACGAGCGGGGCGTTGAATCTTGAGTTGTCACTACGCCAGGTTTCCATTCTTTTCCCACTTGGTAGTACACACGTTCTCCAGACTTCAACACCGGCAGCGACTTGGCACCCTGGTCATAGTATCGCTTCTGCCTCTTCTGGAGCTCTTTCTTCCTACTAGCTATGCACCGTTGATAACGAACAGTACAGTTCTCAATAAAGCGTTTTCTGGATGGTATAACCGGTCACACATCAACCGTGAAGCTCGCCTCCCAAAATGGATTCAAATTAGCATTTCTACAACACAGGTCATGGCGAATCGAATCAGACATACAGTCACTTTCACTTCAGACACCATGTTGTAATATAATACAAGTATAAGCACACGAGTATAGTTGAAAGCTTACTTTATTAACTGCTTGTAGATCGATGGCCCAACTCATACATGGTCTCTTGACACCCGATATCGATCCTATATGGTAATTCACCGGGGATGGCGCACTTCTATTTATGATTGTAATTCTACTTGAGTCCACTCATTACTGTTGGTCTAACGAGATTGTCCAACGTCTTTTTCACTGCGAATTACCGATGTTGATCCAACGTTGGTCCAACGAGATTGTCCAACGTCTTTTTCACTGCGAGGTACCGATGTTGATCCAACGTTGGTCCAACAAGATTGTCCAACGTCTTTTTCACTGCGAGTTACCGATGTTGGTCCAGCGTTGCTCCAACGAGATTGTCCAACGTCAATTTCACTGCGAGTTACCGATGTTGGTCCACCGTTGGTCCAACGAGATTGTCCAACGTCCATTTCACTGCGAGTTACCGATGTTGGTCCAACGTTGGTCCAACGAGATTGTCCAACGTCTTCTTCACTGCGAGTTACCTATGTTGGTCCAACGTTGGTCCAACGAGATTGTCCAACGTCTTTTTCACTGCGAGTTACCGATGTTGATCCAACATTGGTCCAACAAGATTGTCCAACGTCCATTTCACTGCGAGTTACTGATGTTGGTCCAACGTTGGTCCAACGAGATTGTCCAACGTCTTTTTCACTGCGAGTTACCGATGTTGATCCAACGTTGGTCCAACGAGATTGTCCAACGACTATTTCACTGCAAGTTACCGATGTTGGTGCAACGTTGGTCCAACGAGATTGTCCAACGTCCATTTCAGTGCGAGTTACCGATGTTGGTCCAACGTTGGTCCAACGAGATTGTCCGACGTCTTTTTCACTGCGAGTTACCGATGTTGGTCCAACGTTGGTCCAACAAGATTGTCCAACATCCATTTCACTGTGAGTTACCGATGTTGGTCCAACGAGATTGTCCAACGTCTTTTTCACTGCGAGTTACCGATGTTGGTCCAACGTTGGTCCAACGAGATTGTCCAACGTCTTTTTCACTGCGAGTTACCGATGTTGATCCAACATTGGTCCAACAAGATTGTCCAACGTCCATTTCACTGCGAGTTACCGATGTTGGTCCAATGTTGGTCCAACAAGATTGTCCAACGTCTTTTTCACTGCGAGTTACCGATGTTGGTCCAACGTTGGTCCAACGAGATTGTCCAATGTCTTTTTCACTGCGAGTTACCGATGTTGATCCAACGTTAGTCCAACAAAATTGTCCAACGTCTATTTCACTGCGAGTTAACGATGTTGATCCAACGTTGGTCCAACGAGATTGTCCAACGTACATTTCACTGCGAGTTACCGATGTTGGTCCAACGTTGGTCCAACGAGATTGTCCAACTTCTTTTTCACTGCGAGTTACCGATGTTGGTCCAACGTTGATCCAACGAGATTGTCCAACGTCCAACGAGTTCCAACGAGTTTGCAAGTTTCCGACGTTGGTCCAACGTTGGCTTGCTACCTGGGCTAGCTTCTGTGTTAATATTTGTTTGATGGTTGGTATTTCGATAAAGTTGAATGTTTGGATAAAGTTTTAAGAATTTACACAAATACATCATGGAAACAAACCTTTAGAATGTTTTTGTAGATAAATAACTTACATATATTTCAAATAATGAGTAAATAATAACATTGGATTCATTCTGAACAATCAAATAACATGATTATTAATGCTTTTTGCAGTCAATGATAACCACTCATGAATATTCATGAATAATAACCAACGTTCATCCAACGTTGAACCAACGTTGATCCAACGATGGCATACATCCTGCTTTCAGTAGCTAATTTTAAATCCTTTTATTATGCAAGGCGGTTTTGACCACCTGTGCTACGAGTAAAAAAATTACCTTTTCTAACATAACAGCTACATGTAGTGAACAACAGATGTGAAATGTTGGATTCTCGTTGGATTAACGAACGTTTCACTGTGGGTTAGCGATGTCGATCCAACGTTGCTCTAACGAGATTGTCCAACCTCCATTTCACTTTGAGTTACCGATGTTGATCCATCGTTGGTGTTGTAATATAATACAAGTAGGCGAAATGCCATGTGTAACTCTGGCATAACAATAATAAATACTGGTAAATTACAAACTTGAGTGTCAGGGTAGACTACCCGACACCCAGAAGATGGAACCAGGGGATTATTCTGCCCCTTTCGTACGGTTGTCATCCCCTATGTAAGACCGACATTTACCTTAATGCAAAATGGTTTAACGTGCTAGTGCCAGGGTGGACTACCCAACGCCTAGATGATACCAAGGGATTATTCTGCCCTAAATGGTATTCATCTCTATCACAAATCTAATCTATCCGGGGGTCTGAGACGTCGAAGTGGGTAGCGCCTGTCACGTTCTTGCGAGGGCGGCTTCACCTCACTCCAGCACGCTTCTGGGACCTCCGTTTCCTCGTTTACTGGAACATGGATGTTACCTTCAGGTGCGCGACGCTTCTTTAGATGATGTCTGTTCCGGCGATACCGCCCACCTTTCTCACTCTGGATGTGGTACGAGCGGGGCGTTGAATCTTGAGTTGTCACTACGCCAGGTTTCCATTCTTTTCCCACTTGGTAGTACACACGTTCTCCAGACTTCAACACCGGCAGCGACTTGGCACCCTGGTCATAGTATCGCTTCTGCCTCTTCTGGAGCTCTTTCTTCCTACTAGCTATGCACCGTTGATAACGAACAGTACAGTTCTCAATAAAGCGTTTTCTGGATGGTATATCCGGTCACACATCAACCGTGAAGCTCGCCTCCCAAAATGGATTCAAATTAGCATTTCTACAACACAGGTCATGGCGAATCGAATCAGACATACAGTCACTTTCACTTCAGACACCATGTTGTAATATAATACAAGTACCCAGGTAGCAAGCCAACGTTGGTCCAACGTTGGACCAACGTTGTCCAATTTTTTCGGCAACGTTGGTCCAACGTTGTCCGGCAACGTTGGACCAACGATGGTTGCGTACGCCCAATCAACGTTGCTCCAACGTTGCCGAAAACGAAATGCCAACGTTGGATCAACGTTGGTCCATCGTTGAAAAGTTGTTATTTGTCAACGTTGGACCAACGCTTTTCCAACGTTAATCCAAGGTTGGTATTTTGTTGGAGCAGCGTTGATTGGGCGTACGCAAACGTTGATCCAACGTCAAAGCAACATGTGTCCAACAAGCATCCAATATGTCTCCAACATGCATCCAACAAGCAGCCAACATTGGACCAACGCTTTTCCAACGTTAATCCAAGGTTGGTATTTTGTTGGAGCAGCGTTGATTGGGCGTACGCAAACGTTGATCCAACGTCAAAGCAACATGTGTCCAACAAGCATCCAATATGTCTCCAACATGTCTCCAACAAGCATCCAACGTTGGTCCAGCGTAATTCACCAACATTTCTCCAACGTTGGTCCAACGTTGATCCAACGTTGGTCCAACGTTGGTCCAACATTGGACCAACGTCTCACCGTACTAAAAAAATTTAATTAATATTCATATGACACGCCTATTGGTGATATCTAGAACATCCTATCCTAGCTTTCCCTTTACCTAAGACTAACCTAACCCTAACCCTATTCCTAGTCCTATTCCTATCCCTATCCATATAGTCCTATTCCTATTCCTACACTCACTACATCTACATCATCCACTCAGCTTTATATAACCTAGCTTCTGTGTTAATATTTGTTTGATGGTTGGTATTTCGATAAAGTTGAATGTTTGGATAAAGTTTTAAGAATTTACACAAATACATCATGGAAACAAACCTTTAGAATGTTTTTGTAGATAAATAACTTACATATATTTCAAATAATGAGTAAATAATAACATTGGATTCATTCTGAACAATCAAATAACATGATTATTAATGCTTTTTGCAGTCAATGATAACCACTCATGAATATTCATGAATAATAACCAACGTTCATCCAACGTTGAACCAACGTTGATCCAACGATGGCATACATCCTGCTTTCAGCAGCTAATTTTAAATCCTTTTATTATGCAAGGGGGTTTTGACCACCTGTGCTACGAGTAAAAAAATTACCTTTTCTAACATAACAGCTACATGTAGTGAACAACAGATGTGAAATGTTGGATTCTCGTTGGAATAACGAACGTTTCACTGTGGGTTACCGATGTCGATCCAACGTTGCTCTAACGAGATTGTCCAACCTCCATTTCACTTTGAGTTACCGATGTTGATCCATCGCATGGTGTTGTAATATAATACAAGTAGGCGAAATGCCATGTGTAACTCTGGCATAACAATAATAAATACTGGTAAATTACAAACTTGAGTGTCAGGGTAGACTACCCGACACCCAGAAGATGGAACCAGGGGATTATTCTGCCCCTTTCGTACGGTTGTCATCCCCTATTGTAAGACCGACATTTACCTTATGCAAAATGGTTTAACGTGCTAGTGCCAGGGTGGACTACCCAACGCCTAGATGATACCAAGGGATTATTCTGCCCTAAATGGTATTCATCTCTATCACAAATCTAATCTATCCGGTGGTCTGAGAGTAGACGTCGAAGTGGGTAGCGCCTGTCACGTTCTTGCGAGGGCGGCTTCACCTCACTCCAGCACGCTTCTGGGACCTCCGTTTCCTCGTTTACTGGAACATGGATGTTACCTTCAGGTGCGCGACGCTTCTTTAGATGATGTCTGTTCCGGCGATACCGCCCACCTTTCTCACTCTGGATGTGGTACGAGCGGGGCGTTGAATCTTGAGTTGTCACTACGCCAGGTTTCCATTCTTTTCCCACTTGGTAGTACACACGTTCTCCAGACTTCAACACCGGCAGCGACTTGGCACCCTGGTCATAGTATCGCTTCTGCCTCTTCTGGAGCTCTTTCTTCCTACTAGCTATGCACCGTTGATAACGAACAGTACAGTTCTCAATAAAGCGTTTTCTGGATGGTATATCCGGTCACACATCAACCGTGAAGCTCGCCTCCCAAAATGGATTCAAATTAGCATTTCTACAACACAGGTCATGGCGAATCGAATCAGACATACAGTCACTTTCACTTCAGACACCATGTTGTAATATAATACAAGTAGGCACACGAGTATAGTTGAAAGCTTACTTTATTAACTGCTTGTAGATCGATGGCCCAACTCATACATGGTCTCTTGACACCCGATATCGATCCTATATGGTAATTCACCGGGGATGGCGCACTTCTATTTATGATTGTAATTCTACTTGAGTCCACTCATTACTGTTGGTCTAACGAGATTGTCCAACGTCTTTTTCACTGCGAATTACCGATGTTGATCCAACGTTGGTCCAACGAGATTGTCCAACGTCTTTTTCACCGCGAGGTACCGATGTTGATCCAACGTTGGTCCAACAAGATTGTCCAACGTCTTTTTCACTGCGAGTTACCGATGTTGGTCCAGCGTTGCTCCAACGAGATGGTCCAACGTCAATTTCACTGCGAGTTACCGATGTTGGTCCACCGTTGGTCCAACGAGATTGTCCAACGTCCATTTCACTGCGAGTTACCGATGTTGGTCCAACGTTGGTCCAACGAGATTGTCCAACGTCTTCTTCACTGCGAGTTACCTATGTTGGTCCAACGTTGGTCCAACGAGATTGTCCAACGTCTTTTTCACTGCGAGTTACCGATGTTGATCCAACATTGGTCCAACAAGATTGTCCAACGTCCATTTCACTGCGAGTTACTGATGTTGGTCCAACGTTGGTCCAACGAGATTGTCCAACGTCTTTTTCACTGCGAGTTACCGATGTTGATCCAACGTTGGTCCAACGAGATTGTCCAACGACTATTTCACTGCAAGTTACCGATGTTGGTGCAACGTTGGTCCAACGAGATTGTCCAACGTCCATTTCAGTGCGAGTTACCGATGTTGGTCCAACGTTGGTCCAACGAGATTGTCCGACGTCTTTTTCACTGCGAGTTACCGATGTTGGTCCAACGTTGGTCCAACAAGATTGTCCAACATCCATTTCACTGCGAGTTACCGATGTTGGTCCAACGAGATTGTCCAACGTCTTTTTCACTGCGAGTTACCGATGTTGGTCCAACGTTGGTCCAACGAGATTGTCCAACGTCTTTTTCACTGCGAGTTACCGATGTTGATCCAACATTGGTCCAACAAGATTGTCCAACGTCCATTTCACTGCGAGTTACCGATGTTGGTCCAATGTTGGTCCAACGAGATTGTCCAACGTCTTTTTCACTGCGAGTTACCGATGTTGGTCCAACGTTGGTCCAACGAGATTGTCCAATGTCTTTTTCACTGCGAGTTACCGATGTTGATCCAACGTTAGTCCAACAAAATTGTCCAACGTCTATTTCACTGCGAGTTAACGATGTTGATCCAACGTTGGTCCAACGAGATTGTCCAACTTCTTTTTCACTGCGAGTTACCGATGTTGGTCCAACGTTGATCCAACGAGATTGTCCAACGTCCAACGAGTTCCAACGAGTTTGCAAGTTTCCGACGTTGGTCCAACGTTGGCTTGCTACCTGGGTAGGCACACGAGTATAGTTGAAAGCTTACTTTATTAACTGCTTGTAGATCGATGGCCCAACTCATACATGGTCTCTTGACACCCGATAATATACATATCGATCCTATACGGTAATTCACCGGGGATGGCGCACTTCTATTTATGATTGTAATTCTACTTGAGTCCGCTCATTACTGTTGGTCTAACGAGATTGTCCAACGTCTTTTTCACTGCGAATTACCGATGTTGATCCAACGTTGGTCCAACGAGATTGTCCAACGTCTTTTTCACTGCGAGGTACCGATGTTGATCCAACGTTGGTCCAACAAGATTGTCCAACGTCTTTTTCACTGCGAGTTACCGATGTTGGTCCAGCGTTGCTCCAACGAGATTGTCCAACGTCAATTTCACTGCGAGTTACCGATGTTGGTCCACCGTTGGTCCAACGAGATTGTCCAACGTCCATTTCACTGCGGGTTACCGATGTTGGTCCAACGTTGGTCCAACGAGATTGTCCAACGTCTTCTTCACTGCGAGTTACCGATGTTGGTCCAACGTTGGTCCAACAAGATTGTACAACGTCCATTTCACTGCGAATTACCGATGTTGGTCCAACGTTGGGCTAACGAGATTGTCCAACGTCTTTTTCACTGCGAGTAACTGATGTTGGTCCAACGTTGGTCCAACGAGATTGTCCAACGTCTTTTTCACTGCGAGTTACCGATGTTGATCTAACGTTGGTCCAACGAGATTGTCCAACGACTATTTCACTGCAAGTTACCGATGTTGGTGCAACGTTGGTCCAACGAGATTGTCCAACGTCCATTTCACTGCGAGTTACCGATGTTGGTCCAACGTTGGTCCAACAAGATTGTCCGACGTCTTTTTCACTGCGAGTTACCGATGTTGGTCCAACGTTGGTCCAACAAGATTGTCCAACGTCCATTTCACTGCGAGTTACCGATGTTGGTCCAACGTTGGTCCAACGAGATTGTCCGACGTCTTTTTCACTGCGAGTTACCGATGTTGGTCCAACGTTGGTCCAACAAGATTGTCCAACGTCCATTTCACTGCGAGTTACAGATGTTGGTCCAATGTTGGTCCAACGAGATTGTCCAACGTCTTTTTCACTGCGAGTTACCGATGTTGGTCCAACGTTGGTCCAACAAGATTGTACAACGTCCATTTCACTGCGAATTACCGATGTTGGTCCAACGTTGGGCTAACGAGATTGTCCAACGTCTTTTTCACTGCGAGTAACTGATGTTGGTCCAACGTTGGTCCAACGAGATTGTCCAACGTCTTTTTCACTGCGAGTTACCGATGTTGATCTAACGTTGGTCCAACGAGATTGTCCAACGTCTTTTTCACTGCGAGTTACCGATGTTGATCCAACGTTAGTCCAACGAAATTGTCCAACGTCTATTTCACTGCGAGTTAACGATGTTGATCCAACGTTGGTCCAACGAGATTGTCCAACGTACATTTCACTGCGAGTTACCGATGTTGGTCCAACGTTGGTCCAACGAGATTGTCCAACTTCTTTTTCACTGCGAGTTACCGATGTTGGTCCAACGTTGATCCAACGAGATTGTCCAACGTCCAACGGGTTCCAACGAGTTTGCAAGTTTCCGACGTTGGTCCAACGTTGGCTTGCTACCTGGGTAAATACTAGATATTATTATTATTACCTTCATTTGTTATTGTTATGTTATCGGTTTTACTGTTTTACTCGTATTTACTTTTGTTGTTTTAGTTGAATATTTGCAATTAACTATTTCAATTAAGTGTTTGTTTGTTTGTTTTGTACTTTAGTTTGTTAGATATGTATTTAATGTAACTACATAGACATGTTTATTGCCTTACTTCTTGTAGTTACGTAGTGTCATATATTATTATTACATAAATCACTATATATTTATTGTTATTTTTATGTGTGCGGACCCCTTTGAAAATCAGCTATACTTAAAGGGACATCGCCCCTCTGGGAGGAAACAACAATTATTAAATGAATAAATAAATTACACAAAACTCACAATTGTAAATAAATCAAATTACATTTTAATTCGTATCTGTACTCATTTCTACATATCACAATCTCTCTAGTATGATATGCTTTAAATCCAACCAAACCCAATAGGGCCTTGTATAAAACAATTGTTTTGCACGTTAAAACCAAAGCTAGGTGCATTAATTGACACTTCACGTTATTGTTATACGTATGGCAGAAATCGTCAGAAAATAGATGGAATGTTCATGAAGAAATACAATTTGATAAACATCGTGGCCGTATACATATTTTTCACTTTGATCTGCTGTCATAGTTAATTTGCTAGGTTACGATACCACAAATCAATTCAAACTTAAACTTAAGTTCACGAGTCTATAAGAAATATTAAAGAGAAATATAAAACACATTTCAAGTGGTAACCAATTTAGATTTATTAATGTTTCATACTATGCAGAGCTATAATATCAAACTCATAAATTACATTCTAAAATAAAATCCACCTATACAATTATGCAAACGCATACTTCAAGAATAAATTAATAAATAAATTACCAAAAAATCAAAATTTGTAAACAAATCTAATTATATTTCAATTCGTATTTGTATACAGTTCTACGTAAATTCTTTGTTACTACATGTTTTCGTGTATGTTTTGGTATTTTGTGTTTCGTGTTTGTGAGTGCAGTTTAAAGAAACACAACGCTTTGTATAATCTGTACAGTCAAACATTTGCAATAAAGATACATATCACAATCTATCCATTATGATCCAACCAAACACAAGAGGCAGGGGCTGCATCCACCCACTTTTGGGGTTTCAAACAAAGAAATCTACAAGCACAAAATAATCATTATGATAACAAGCTAAATATGGTCGGCCCCTCCCCCCCCCCCCCCCCCCTTCACTTTCAAATCCTTTCCGCGGCGCTAGAGAGAGCCTTGTATAAAACAAATGTTTTGCAAGTTAAAACCAAAGCTACATGTGGTAATTGATACCTAACGTTATCGGTTATTGTTACATCGTATGGCATGAATCGTCAGAAAATAGATGGATTGTTCATGATTCATCATGAATAAATACATTTTGATAAACATCGTGGCCGTAAACATATTTTTAACTTTGATGTGCTGTCATAGTTCTCTTAGCTGAAGTTCATGAGTCTTTAATACATATTTAAGAGAACGATAAAACACATTTCAAGTGGTAACGAATTTAGATTTATGAATGCTCCATATTATGCAGAGCGATAATATATCAGCCTCATAAATTACATTCTAAAATAAAATCCATTGATACAATTATGCAAACACATAGATCAAAGTGACCTAAATGAAAGCAATACATCACATATTTAACGAGAGTCTGGAGTATCATAAATGGGAAAGCATAAATTCCAGAAGCACTTGACTATAACACCTTACCAGGCAGTCAGACCCACTCTCGCTTTTCCAATATTCTTGAAAATAGCGGAAAAACGCTATTCCTGAACCCTTCCTATTATGAATCATGACGTCATACTTAGCTATGCGTGTTGTGTCAATGGGGGAATTCAAACTACTATTACAATTCATTTTATGTAATTAATTTTAGCCAATGTTCTGGATAGGTCATCCTAATATTTCATTCGGACCATCAATGATAATTGATCTGCAGATTTGCATTTTTTCTCAATGATCTATCCAGAACATTTGAAGAAAATAGCGTTGGAAATCGTAACTTTGATTTCAGATTTCAAATTGTTGACGGTTTGACTTTTACATAGTCTTGAAAGACAGCCGTTTACTTTAAATCGATCGATACAGCGAGCCCGCGAAGGCAGCTAGCTAGCGCAGCGAGCGTTCGGCCCGTCCAGAGCTGCGGCCATGCCGACCCTACCCCGGTAGCTAGGTATGGCGAGTCGGCTCTATGCATGCCGTACGCGTAACTATAGGGGTATTATACCGTATAGGATGTACAAAATTCTATTTTTGTTCGATCACCGATATTATCGCATGTCACTATCGCTAGCTGATCGCCACGATGTATGCGCCATCTAGCGACGTCGCGGAGAGAATAGCGGTATATCGACATTTTCAAAATAGTGGAAAAGCGAGAGTGGGCCTGACTGCCAGGCCCATATACTTTTGCAGTTTCGTAAGTATTGTCTTCCAGCATGTGTCGCCAATAGTCAGTGTCAGTTATGTTGATGGATATCATGCTATCAAGGTGTAATTATGCATAAGTCTTTTTAGACGATTTTCTCGTTACGACTTTGCGCAACTTTGTTATACATACGTATACTACGCTGTTATGAACATAAGACAAAAAGCTGAATTAAGATAACAAAGAGGAAAAGATTCATGATAGGCGTAGTGGTAGCATTAATATTGTCGGTGTTCCTTGTCGTTCTGGGATGCGCTTCGATGTCGTTTGAATGTGCGAGACATTATGAACTAGCAACAAACGAGACGGCTGTCAACGTTCAATGCATCGCTAATCAATACTTGCCAGGAACCAGCGTGGTTGTTGAACTGATTGGACCTGATAATACTGTGATCGGAGATTGTGCTTCCCAGGGCTGCGATCCGAGGCGTTGCAATGTATGGTGTAACCCTCAGGCTGGAAATCATTTCATTTTTGAACTGTGTGGATTCAAATGTTTCTCTTTCAATATCACAGCTCCACTGCTTGACTCTGACTATAGTGAGTACTACATGTCTCTCACACCTGGGCACAAACATCTCGTCTGGAACCTGACCATAAATTCAACTATTGCCCAAGAAACTAATGCAACATCTAGTTATAACACAGTTTTAAACCACGATTCCTCACCGACACCGACTACAACCTTCCGCGGAGAAACACGACTGAAAGACGACGAAATAAGATCCACTAAGTCTGTATCTTTGGAAGATACAGAGCAGGCTATATTCCCACGTACAACTTGTATGACCTATACATTGACTGACCGTGTAGTTGAAATGACGGTCATTGCTGTGGTTTTTGTCGTCAGAATATTGGTCTTGTTTGGTGCAATCACTTGCAGCATTAGCTCAATATTCTATTTTTCTAGACGAAATAAGAGACTGAACATCGACCACCAGAATACCTGTGTTAACCTGTCTCGATCAAAGACGAACGAGGCGCTTAACTTGGCTTGCGTGACGCCTCAACCACCACACCTGGTACAAATGCACTCTCCTTCAACGGTAACTCTTCGGTAAGTGACCCAGGGGTTCGCCCTCACACCAATTCGTCATTGTCACTTCTTCATCAGAAACTGGAATTGCCTCCAGAGGCCTGTTGTGGAAAACGTAACATTGTACAAATGAACGAATTCCACTACGAAGATGTGAGACAAAACGTGGGACAAGGTATCGCTCACACTGTAGTGTTGCCAATAATTGGTCTTGCCTATTACTTAATAAACCATGATTCTCAGGATTATTCATGTGAGGTAGCCGTGGTTAAAACTTTCAGGATTAACATTATGACTTCACTCTCTTTCGTAATTAAGCAAGGAAAAGTCGTGATGCAAGCTTCTTGTTATTTCTCTGAATTCTGTCTCTTTTACAGACCGACTTTCAACATTATTATCCTTCAATTGCAAACGAGGACCCATCATCATCATCATCATCATCAAGTAATATGCAGTATTTTTTATACGAATTTTTCGTTTAAACTTGACACCACTGTATCATACATAGTTATAATATGCTGTCGTAAACGTTATGTAATATAATGTACGGTACCGTATCGTACCGCTATATACCGTACCGTACGATAATCATATCTTCTCGCAGCCTCGCAGGCACTAAAATCAAACGAAAATCAGCGATTTCCAGTACAATTTGATCAGATAATCACCTGATTAACACAATCTAAGGAAACAATCAACACATATTTCCGATATAGAAATGCAGTGATCGGAACATGTTGAGATATTAGTGCGGAGAGAGGCGAATTCCATACGAAAATCGACTGTATTGTGCATAGGCTATGTACTGTACTGTGTGTTGTGTTGTGTTGTGTTACGAGATGTGTGTGTGTGTGTGAGTGAGTGACGTGAAAGTCCAACGTCCACGAAACGGATTTTTTAGATGATAGTCACAGATCATAGTCAGATGATATAACAGTTGTTAACTTTGTTGTCGGGAAAATCATGGAATTTCGTGAAGAAAATAAGTCCCTCGACTACGTCTCTGGACTTATTTACCCTTCCCCCAATAGCATTTAAAAGCCCTCGGATGGAACATTCCGTGATGATCCCTCTACCATCAGTTAACAACTGTATAATGACACAGTTTTATACCACGATTCCTCACCGACACCGACACCGACTACAACCTTCCGCGGAGAAACACGACTGAAAGACGACGAAATAAAATCAACTAAGTCTGTATCGTTGGAAGATTCAGGACAGGCTATCTTCCCACAAACACCATGTAGGACCTATACATCGACTGACCGTGAAGTTGAAATGACGGTCATTGCTGTGGTTTTCGTCGTCAGAATATTGGTCTTGTCTGTTGCAATCATTTGCAGCATTAGCTCAACATTCTGTTTTTCTAGACGAAATGAGTGGCTAAACACCGACAACCAGAATACCTGTGTTGACCTGTCTCGACCAAACACAAACGAGTCGCTAAACATTGCTTCCGTGACCCTTCAACCACCACACCCCAGTACAATTGCACTCTCCGTCAACGGTAACTCTTTGGTAAGAGACCCAGTGGCTTGCCTTCACTCAACTACGTCAGTGTCACTCCTTCATCAGACGCTGGAATTGCCTCCAAAGGTCTGTTGTGACAAACCTAACATTGTACAAATGAACGAATGCCACTACGAAGATGTGAGACAAAACGTGGGACAAGGTACCGTTCGCATGGTAGTGTTGCTAATAATTGGTCTTGCCTATTACTTTAATAAATCATGTTTTCTGAGGCTTATATATATGAGGTAGTCATGGTAGTGGTAGTTAAATATTCCAGGATCAGTATTATGACCTTACTCTCTTTCGTCAATAAGCCAATAAAAGACGCAATGCAAACTATTTGTTATTCCTCTGAACTCTCCCTCTTTTACAGACCGACTTTCAACATTGTTATGCTTCAATTGAAAACGAGAACCCATCATCATATATCGCAAATGGAAGCTCTGCGGCAGCGAGGTTGTCAGACCAGTAAAGGCCCAGTCCCATACTGGCGATTTTCACGGCGAATCGCAACGATTTGACATTCGTCGAGAAAATCGCTTAGGTCGTGTTGCATCGTGTTACATCGTACCGGTTCTTCCCCCAAAACCGTTGCGCATCGCGAGGAAAATCGTGAAAGCGGAGCCAAAATCGCCGTCTTTAACTGTTCAAAACAATCGCCACGCCACGACGATTTTGAAAAAAAAAAAATCATTGTATTTACCGTTGCATATTCGTGTCAAGTCGTTCCACATCGTTGCAATTCGTTGCGACTCGTATCGCTTCGTTGTGAAGATCGCCGCTTTCCGTTTTTGACTGGCCATAGGCGTAACGACTTATGTAATACCTGTTCATCACGAGAGGGGTAGGGGTGAATGAAAAGATCATCCCCCTGTTGAATTGTATAAATGACAGATCTACGCCCATGGAAATGACTCAAACAAGTCCGATTGTTCATATGGTGCACTGCCCTATTGTTCCATAAAATGAATGAAAGGAAATCGTCGCGACATGGCGATAGTTTTGAGCAGTCCCAAAACATTCGTTGTGCTAACACGATTCATGGCGTTCTTTGCGATGCGCAACGGTTCGCAGAACGAATTACAACGACTCGCAACGAACTACAACGACTCGCGACGACTCAAGCGATTTTCTCCACGAATGATAATTCGTTGCGAGTCGCCCTAAAAATCGCCACTATAGGACCACAACTTTTTTTCTGCCACGATGTTTCTACCGCAATGGTTAAAGACAAAAGAAGGACAAACTGACTCGTCGAACAACGACGAAGAGCAATTCGTTGTTAAATCGTGGCTAAATCGAGTCGATTCGTTCTAGTAAATCGTTGCGAGTCGCCGTGGAAATCGTCAATATGGGACTGGGCCTTAAGGCCGTATCGCTCATTCTGACTTCAGGCATGGTTTCACAAACAATTAGATGCGCTTCATCGCATCGGATCCAGGAGAGGATGACATGTCGATGTCAGCATAGCATGAGTACTGTCACATTGGTCAACGTGGTCGCAACCCAAGTCCTCTGGTTCCACTGGTTCCACCGGCAAATTATGACATGCAAGAGCAAGGAAGGGTTCTCATGGCAGATCACTCAGGCACCATCACTCCTTCCGACTCCAGCAACGACATGCGCCTCATCGCCTCATCGCATTAGCGTCTGAAGAAAACGACAGTCGATGTCAAGTCAACAGATCATGGCTACATTAACCCCCGTCGCTATCTAGGTGAAAAAAGTTACTTCAGGAAGTGATGATGGCTCTAAAGGGACTTATTACAATTTTTCAAATCATTAAAATATAATTGTAATTCTAGCGTTTTCCTCATACCTTTCTTTATTTGCATTAACAATTTAAGTATGGGACTTATTTCGTTTTTTCAAATTTCCATTTCGCTCAAGATATTGCCGATTGAATTATTTGGATAATCTACTGCACATTTTCAGCCGTCTACAAAGTAAGTGCAATGAGTACATGCGTAAATATTATTACTTTGCATTTCTCGGTCAAATAACATCGAATTGAAATGTTCACACATTACTTTGTGGACATATCAGATCAGACCAATACACATTTTATTAACCACGCATCACTTTTTTTACTTGTCAACAAAGTTACTAGATTGCTTTAAGCCTGATCAGAGTGTCCCATTTCCACTGGCAACTGCTCATCCTCAAAGGCTGTCCCAGGGGGCTAGCGGGGCAGCTTCCCTTGAGGCCTCTGGCAGAATGTTCGGTCAAGTTATCCGGAGGAGTTTTGTATTCGTCTGGCTACGAGCTACGGAAGGCTGATGATGATTCGGAAATATATGTAATTTTTTTACCCATTTAAAAAAGCGATTATTTTTATTTTACAGCCACTATGTAATAGTGCACCGATCACGGTGCGATGAGCATGGTGGCTTAGTGGTTTGAATGTCCGATTCATGAACGGGAGGTCCCGGGATCGAAACCAGACCGGGTTATACCAAAGACTTTAAAAATGGTACCTTCTGCCTTCTAGCCAGACACCCGGCAATTATAGAATGGAGAAGGGAAAGTTAATAACACGGGTTTTAAGAGGACTGACCACCTTCTGTAACTTTCGCTACATTTAGTAGACGCGTGGCCTAGAGCTAATGAATCAGAGATAGGCGCCGCGTTATGTGCCAGCATTGGTACGGGAAGGACTTAGACTTTTAACTTTAATGAAATAGTTCCGGACCAACTTAAATTGGCTTAAGTAGTTCTAGTATAAAAAAGGGTAACCAAAATATTGCATCAAACTATAGACCGATTTCTCGATTGTTAGTATTTACAAAGACATTTGAAAAAAATAATGCATAATAGACAAATGAGTTATAATATAGAGAGGAATTAATTTTATATGAAAGGCAATTCGGTTTTCGACATGGCTACTCAACAAGTACTGCACTTTTAGAATTTACTCATAATCTTGCCAATATATTTGAACAAAATACATTTTTAGTAGGAATCTTTTCAAACCATGCGAAAGCAATCGATTGTATACACCATGATATATCATTGAATACATTAGAGCATTGTGGTAAAAATGGAAACATTTTGAAATGATTTCATAGTTACCTTTTTAATCGTAAACAGTTTGTACTTGAATGCTAACGGACTGATACTTAATATGAGAACACTGAATTATTTTTGATCCCATGAAGAGTAAAGTAGTTTTACAATGTAACTATGAATATACGCATCGGTTTTTTGCTTTGTTGTATCATTATGTTGTAGATAGTATATATTTAGTGTATTTTATATTGTATAAATGATTTATGTTTGCATTCGCTTGTCTATTTTTATATGAGTATGTATTGATTAGTACAATTGTATATTTTTATGTTGGCTTGGACCCCTTTGAAAAACAGCATGTAGCTGACAAGGGCAATCCATCCCATGAGTGGAGAATAAATAAATAAATAAATAAAAATCGGTAATAATGCACTGAAATAAGTTTATATATATATGTTAATATCTTAGCGTAATTCTTTATTCTGGTTCGAATTTGAAACTGCACATAGACCAAGGACGCCAAAGTTGTCCGAAGTGTATTGTTTCTGTTGTGAAGTAAGACCTATTGGTGACCTGTGTACTGCTAGAATTCTATACTTCAGTATTATTCAAACTCACTTTGATTAATGCTCTATAATCTGGAATAATGCTAAACAAGACGTTCAAATAAGCTACGTGTTCTACAAAATAGAGCTGTATGGATTATGATCCAAACACCTTTCGAGCAAAGAACTCGGGAAATCTACCAACAAGCAAAGGTAGTCCCAAACGTTGATAGATTGAAAAGGGGAAATGTAATAATGGTATTCGATAATGCCTGACTTAACTCCAACCTACTTTATTACGTAATCACATAATTTGAGAAATAGTGATCATAACACTCAGTTTCCGAAGCCTTAGACCGAGTTCTTGAGACGGAGTTTCTTTTATTACTGTTTTGACTTATTTAACTGTCTCTCTTTTGAAATGCGAACCTTAAACACACTGTATACCTTTGTACGCACCAGTCATTCGACTGAAATCGTGGATTGAACAATGTTATTATTTATGATTAAAAGTGAGCAAAGACAATTGGGATTCCAACGGGATTCGAACCCGAGACCTCCGGATTGCCAGACCGATGCTCTACCGACTGAGCTATAGAAAAACCTACGACGGCGTTCTTCCCAGAAACCCCTTAATTCATCATTGCTCAAGTAGTCAGAAGCTTTATAAACCTGACATAAACCCGAAGCGGATTAAAATCAACTTGGGGATAAATGCGAGAGATCGCCGAAGCGATACAGCTTTTTGTAATAATTAATTCAAACATATAGTAAAACTGACCAAGAATATATTGTGATTACAAGTGAGCAAAGAAAAATGGGATTCCAACGGGATTCGAACCCGAGACCTCCGGATTGCCAGACCGGTGCTCTTCCGACTGAGCTATAGAAAACCCTACGACGGCGTTCTTCCCAGAAACCCCTTAATTCATCATTGCTCAAGTAGTCAGAAGCTTTATAAACCTGACATAAACCCGAAGCGGAATAAAATCAACTTGGGGATAAATGCGAGAGATCGCCGAAGCGTTGGAATCCCATTTTTCTTTGCTCACTTTTAATCACAATATCTTCTTGGTCAGTTTCCCTATATATTATTTGTTATTATTTATTTTATATACAAACTTATTTGTTTTTCTTTTGTTTGTTGCAACTTTTATGCGTGAACACTATTTTACCCATCCCCGTAGTCCTGTCTCTTTTTGTTTTCTTTTGTCTACCTTTATGTGGATGTGGTGTGGCAAGATTGGTAGAGCGCGCGCTTTCCGATCATAAGATCCCGAGTTCGAACCCTGCCCACGGCGTTTGTCCTTCAGCAAGACAATTTATCCACTATTGCTGCTCTCTACCCAGGTGTATAAATGGGGACCGGTAGGAGGTGAAAGCCTTTATGTGAACGATCTTCTTGAGCCCACTGAGCGCTTGGAAGGAATACTCCCCAGGGAGTGGAGATGGTGCGCACAATGTGTGCTGGTTTGCATTGTATCCTATGACCGGGGTAATAATAAAATTGTAAAGCGCTTAGAGATGATTATCAATCGTGATAGGCGCTATATAAATACTAGATATTTTTATTATTACCTTCATTTGTTTTTGTTATGTTATCGGTTTTACTGTTTTACTCGTATTTACTTTTGTTGTTTTAGTTGAATATTTGCAATTAACTATTTCAATTAAGTGTTTGTTTGTTTGTTTTGTACTTTAGTTTGTTAGATATGTATTTGATGTAACTACATAGACATGTTTATTGCCTTACTTCTTGTAGTTACGTAGTGTCATATATTATTATTACATAAATCACTATATATTTATTGTTTTTTTTTATGTGTGCGGACCCCTTTGACAATCAGCTATACTTAAAGGGACATCGCCCCTCTGGGAGGAAACACAATTATTAAATGAATAAATAAATTACACAAAACTCACAATTGTAAATAAATCAAATTACATTTTAATTCGTATCTGTACTCATTTCTACATATCACAATCTGTCTAGTATGATATGCTTTAAATCCAACCAAACCCAATAGGGCCTTGTATAAAACAATTGTTTTGCACGTTAAAACCAAAGCTAGGTGCATTAATTGACACTTCACGTTATTGTTATACGTATGGCAGAAATCGTCAGAAAATAGATGGAATGTTCATGAAGAAATACAATTTGATAAACATCGTGGCCGTATACATATTTTTCACTTTGATCTGCTGTCATAGTTAATTTGCTAGGTTACGATACCACAAATCAATTCAAACTTAAACTTAAGTTCACGAGTCTATAATAATAATAATAATAATAATAATAATAGTAATAATAATAATAATAATAATAAATAATAATAATAATAATAATAATAATAATTATAATAATAACTAGAATTGTAATACTTGTTTAGAACAAGTATAGGTGGGCTGGTCGAACTAAAATTAAAGACATAATCAAGGGCTCATTTGAGATTTGAGCTACAACATACTCGAAGTTCAGCGTAAACGAAGCTAAAACGAAGAAGATATTGGTCGCGAAAGACGGGAATGTAGAATCCAGTTTTGAAAAAAAGTCATGTCCCATAGAGAATACACGCAAAATGTGAAAAAATGACATACCTCCTTAAATCGCAAAAATACGCCATGATGCCTTTGTCAAAATGAAAAATCGTGATCATCATATTTGTAGAGAATTGTCTCAGATAGAACATATCAAAATTTGGAAGAAAATCGATCAATATTTACAGAGATACAATAAATTTTCCAAAAATATGCTGACGTCATAATATGCAAATTAAAATTTTGAGTTCGGAGGCCATTATGATGACGCCATGAGTTAATTGAGGGTCAAATGAGACATGAAATCATATCTCCGACTCATAATCTATCCAAATATGAAAAAAAACTTGGGAGTTCCCATCCATTCTGAAGAGTTACAATGAATTTTGTATAGGCATGTTTTTGCCCATATATGCTATGTATTACAAGAGCTCGCGCGCACGGACATGTTTCTTGAACGGAAGCTCATTGCGTTTTTACTAGTCAGAAAAAGGTGAACAAGGTATCAAAATGCTTGGAAAGATGGGCTAAATATGATAACAGAGAAAATTCGGCGATTCTATGTTGCAAAATACCAGTACGCGCGAAAACGCGCGCGCATGCGCGTGTGCGCGTTTTTTCGTAAAATGCTTAAAATGGCCTAAAACGTATCCAAAATGAATTTGCGACGATTTTGAACATTTTAAAATTTTGCGCGCGCGCTGACGCGCGCACGTACGCATGCGCGCGCGTTTTTTGACCTGAAATTGACCGGACGGATATTGACCTTAATCATGATAAATATGAATGAGAAACAACTTTTCGTTATGAAGATATGATCATGAGAAGATATTCAGAAAATTTTACAAAATGGCGCCTAGATGACGTCATCAGTCAAGGTCAGGGTTCAAAACCTTATTTTGCTTTGTCCATATGCCTATATATATGTGTGCCAAATTTCAAGGCACTTGATTGAGCCATTTTCAAGTTATCTTGGTAACAAAAAAGTGATTGGAAATAAGAAAAATAAAGAATAACTAGAATTGTAATACTTGTTTAGAACAAGTATAGGTGGGCTGGTCGAACTAAAATTAAAGACATAATCAAGGGCTCATTTGAGATAGCTTATTGTCTCAGCTACAACATACTCGAAGTTCAGCGTAAACGAAGCTAAAACGAAGAAGATATTGGTCGCGAAAGACGGGAATGTAGAATCCAGTTTTGAAAAAAAGTCATGTCCCATAGAGAATACACGCAAAATGTGAAAAAATGACATGCCTCCTTAAATCGCAAAAATACGCCATGATGCCTTTGTCAAAATGAAAAATCGTGATTATCACATTTGTAGAGAATTGTCTCAGATAGAACATATCAAAATTTGGAAGAAAATCGATCAATATTTACAGAGATACAATAAATTTTCCAAAAATATGCTGACGTCATAATATGCAAATTGAAATTTTGAGTTCGGAGGCCATTATGATGACGCCATGAGTTAATTGAGGGTCAAATGAGACATGAAATCATATCTCCGACTCATAATCTATCCAAATATGAAAAAAAACTTGGGAGTTCCCATCCATTCTGAAGAGTTACAATGAATTTTGTATAGGCATGTTTTTGCCCATATATGCTATGTATTACAAGAGCTCGCGCGCACGGACATGTTTCTTGAACGGAAGCTCATTGCGTTTTTACTAGTCAGAAAAAGGTGAACAAGGTATCAAAATGCTTGGAAAGATGGGCTAAATATGATAACAGAGAAAATTCGGCGATTCTATGTTGCAAAATGCCAGTACGCGCGAAAACGCGCGCGCATGCGCGTGTGCGCGTTTTTTCGTAAAATGCTTAAAATGGCCTAAAACGTATCCAAAATGAATTTGCGACGATTTTGAACATTTTAAAATTTTGCGCGCGCGCTGACGCGCGCACGTACGCATGCGCGCGCGTTTTTTGACCTGAAATTGACCGGACGGATATTGACCTTGATCATGATAAATATGAATGAGAAACAACTTTTCGTTATGAAGATATGATCATGAGAAGATATTCAGAAAATTTTACAAAATGGCGCCTAGATGACGTCATCAGTCAAGGTCAGGGTTCAAAACCTTATTTTGCTTTGTCCATATGCCTATATATATGTGTGCCAAATTTCAAGGCACTTGATTGAGCCATTTTCAAGTTATCTTGGTAACAAAAAAGTGATTGGAAATAAGAAAAATAAAGAATAATAATAATAACTAGAATTGTAATACTTGTTTAGAACAAGTATAGGTGGGCTGGTCGAACTAAAATTAAAGACATAATCAAGGGCTCATTTGAGATAGCTTATTGTCTCAGCTACAACATACTCGAAGTTCAGCGTAAACGAAGCTAAAACGAAGAAGATATTGGTCGCGAAAGACGGGAATGTAGAATCCAGTTTTGAAAAAAAGTCATGTCCCATAGAGAATACACGCAAAATGTTAAAAAATGACATGCCTCCTTAAATCGCAAAAATACGCCATGATGCCTTTGTCAAAATGAAAAATCGTGATCATCACATTTGTAGAGAATTGTCTCAGATAGAACATATCAAAATTTGGAAGAAAATCGATCAATATTTACAGAGATACAATCAATTTTCCAAAAATATGCTGACGTCATAATATGCAAATTGAAATTTTGAGTTCGGAGGCCATTATGATGACGCCATGAGTTAATTGAGGGTCAAATGAGACATGAAATCATATCTCCGACTCATAATCTATCTAAATATGAAAAAAAATTGGGAGTTCCCATCCATTCTGAAGAGTTACAATGATTTTTGTATAGGCATGTGTTTGCCCATATATGCTATGTATTACAAGAGCTCGCGCGCACGGACATGTTTCTTGAACGGAAGCTCATTGCGTTTTTACTAGTCAGAAAAAGGTGAACAAGGTATCAAAATGCTTGGAAAGATGGGCTAAATATGATAACAGAGAAAATTCGGCGATTCTATGTTGCAAAATGCCAGTACGCGCGAAAACGCGCGCGCATGCGCGTGTGCGCGTTTTTTCGTAAAATGCTTAAAATGGCCTAAAACGTATCCAAAATGAATTTGAGACGATTTTGAACATTTTAAAATTTTGCGCGCGCGCTGACGCGCGCACGTACGCATGCGCGCGCGTTTTTTGACCTGAAATTGACCGGACGGATATTGACCTTGATCATGATAAATATGAATGAGAAACAACTTTTCGTTATGAAGATATGATCATGAGAAGATATTCAGAAAATTTTACAAAATGGCGCCTAGATGACGTCATCAGTCAAGGTCAGGGTTCAAAACCTTATTTTGCTTTGTCCATATGCCTATATATATGTGTGCCAAATTTCAAGGCACTTGATTGAGCCATTTTCAAGTTATCTTGGTAACAAAAAAGTGATTGGAAATAAGAAAAATAAAGAATAATAATAATAATAATAATAATAATAAAGGCAATTCTAACGAAATTATGAGGTGGTCTGTATGATGTACAGCCCACCTAATAATAACTAGAATTGAAATACTTGTTTAGAACAAGTATAGGTGGGCTGGTCGAACTAAAATTAAAGACATAATCAAGGGCTCATTTGAGATAGCTTATTGTCTCAGCTACAACATACTCGAAGTTCAGCGTAAACGAAGCTAAAACGAAGAAGATATTGGTCGCGAAAGACGGGAATGTAGAATCCAGTTTTGAAAAAAAGTCATGTCCCATAGAGAATACACGCAAAATGTTAAAAAATGACATGCCTCCTTAAATCGCAAAAATACGCCATGATGCCTTTGTCAAAATGAAAAATCGTGGTTATTATATTTGTAGAGAATTGTCTCAGCTAGAACATATCAAAATTTGGAAGAAAATCGATCAATATTTACAGAGATACAATAAATTTTCCAAAAATATGCTGACGTCATAATATGCAAATTGAAATTTTGAGTTCGGAGGCCATTATGATGACGCCATGAGTTAATTGAGGATCAAATGAGACATGAAATCATATCTCCGACTCATAATCTATCCAAATATGAAAAAAAAACTTGGGAGTTCCCATCCATTCTGAAGAGTTACAATGAATTTTGTATAGGCATGTTTTTGCCCATATATGCTATGTATTACAAGAGCTCGCGCGCACGGACATGTTTCTTGAACGGAAGCTCATTGCGTTTTTACTAGTCAGAAAAAGGTGAACAAGGTATCAAAATGCTTGGAAAGATGGGCTTAATATGATAACAGAGAAAATTCGGCGATTCTATGTTGCAAAATGCCAGTACGCGCGAAAACGCGCGCGCATGCGCGTGTGCGCGTTTTTTCGTAAAATGCTTAAAATGGCCTAAAACGTATCTAAAATGAATTTGCGACGATTTTGAACATTTTAAAATTTTGCGCGCGCGCTGACGCGCGCACGTACGCATGCGCGCGCGTTTTTTGACCTGAAATTGACCGGACGGATATTGACCTTGATCATGATAAATATGAATGAGAAACAACTTTTCGTTATGAAGATATGATCATGAGAAGATATTCAGAAAATTTTACAAAATGGCGCCTAGATGACGTCATCAGTCAAGGTCAGGGTTCAAAACCTTATTTTGCTTTGTCCATATGCCTATATATATGTGTGCCAAATTTCAAGGCACTTGATTGAGCCATTTTCAAGTTATCGTGGTAACAAAAAAGTGATTGGAAATAAGAAAAATAAAGAATAATAAAGGCAATTCTAACGAAATTATGAGGTGGTCTGTATGATGTACAGCCCACCTAATAATAAATAAAGGCAATTCTAACGAAATTATGAGGTGGTCTGTATGATGTACAGCCCACCTAACTAGAATTGTAATACTTGTTTAAAACAAGTATAGGTGGGCTGGTCGAACTAAAATTAAAGACATAATCAAGGGCTCATTTGAGATTTGAGCTACAACATACTCGAAGTTCAGCGTAAACGAAGCTAAAACGAAGAAGATATTGGTCGCGAAAGACGGGAATGTAGAATCCAGTTTTGAAAAAAAGTCATGTCCCATAGAGAATACACGCAAAATGTTAAAAAATGACATGCCTCCTTAAATCGCAAAAATACGCCATGATGCCTTTGTCAAAATGAAAAATCGTGATCATCACATTTGTAGAGAATTGTCTCAGATAGAACATATCAAAATTTGGAAGAAAATCGATCAATATTTACAGAGATACAATAAATTTTCCAAAAATATGCTGACGTCATAATATGCAAATTGAAATTTTGAGTTCGGAGGCCATTATGATGACGCCATGTGTTAATTGAGGGTTAAATGAGACATGAAATCATATCTCCGACTCATAATCTATCCAAATATGAAAAAAAACTTGGGAGTTCCCATCCATTCTGAAGAGTTACAATGAATTTTGTATAGGCATGTTTTTGCCCATATATGCTATGTATTACAAGAGCTCGCGCGCACGGACATGTTTCTTGAACGGAAGCTCATTGCGTTTTTACTAGTCAGAAAAAGGTGAACAAGGTATCAAAATGCTTGGAAAGATGGGCTAAATATGATAACAGAGAAAATTCGGCGATTCTATGTTGCAAAATGCCAGTACGCGCAAAAACGCGCGCGCATGCGCGTGTGCGCGTTTTTTCGTAAAATGCTTAAAATGGCCTAAAACGTATCCAAAATGAATTTGCGACGATTTTGAACATTTTAAAATTTTGCGCGCGCGCTGACGCGCGCACGTACGCATGCGCGCGCGTTTTTTGACCTGAAATTGACCGGACGGATATTGACCTTGATCATGATATATATGAATGAGAAACAACTTTCCGTTATGAAGATATGATCATGAGAAGATATTCAGAAAATTTTACAAAATGGCGCCTAGATGACGTCATCAGTCAAGGTCAGGGTTCAAAACCTTATTTTGCTTTGTCCATATGCCTATATATATGTGTGCCAAATTTCAAGGCACTTGATTGAGCCATTTTCAAGTTATCTTGCTAACAAAAAAGTGATTGGAAATAAGAAAAATAAAGAATAATAAATAAACTAGAATTGTAATACTTGTTTAGAACAAGTATAGGTGGGCTGGTCGAACTAAAATTAAAGACATAATCAAGGGCTCATTTGAGATAGCTTATTGTCTCAGCTACAACATACTCGAAGTTCAGCGTAAACGAAGCTAAAACGAAGAAGATATTGGTCGCGAAAGACGGGAATGTAGAATCCAGTTTTGAAAAAAAGTCATGTCCCATAGAGAATTCACGCAAAATGTTAAAAAATGACATGCCTCCTTAAATCGCAAAAATACGCCATGATGCCTTTGTCAAAATGAAAAATCGTGATCATCACATTTGTAGAGAATTGTCTCAGCTAGAACATATCAAAATTTGGAAGAAAATCGATCAACATTTACAGAGATACAATAAATTTTCCAAAAATATGCTGACGTCATAATATGCAAATTGAAATTTTGAGTTCGGAGGCCATTATGATGACGCCATGAGTTAATTGAGGATCAAATGAGACATGAAATCATATCTCCGACTCATAATTTATCCAAATATGAAAAAAAACTTGGGAGTTCCCATCCATTCTGAAGAGTTACAATGAATTTTGTATAGGCATGTTTTTGCCCATATATGCTATGTATTACAAGAGCTCGCGCGCACGGACATGTTTCTTGAACGGAAGCTCATTGCGTTTTTACTAGTCAGAAAAAGGTGAACAAGGTATCAAAATGCTTGGAAAGATGGGCTAAATATGATAACAGAGAAAATTCGGCGATTCTATGTTGCAAAATGCCAGTACGCGCGAAAACGCGCGCGCATGCGCGTGTGCGCGTTTTTTCGTAAAATGCTTAAAATGGCCTAAAACGTATCCAAAATGAATTTGCGACGATTTTGAACATTTTAAAATTTTGCGCGCGCGCTGACGCGCGCACGTACGCATGCGCGCGCGTTTTTTGACCTGAAATTGACCGGACGGATATTGACCTTGATCATGATAAATATGAATGAGAAACAACTTTTCGTTATGAAGATATGATCATGAGAAGATATTCAGAAAATTTTACAAAATGGCGCCTAGATGACGTCATCAGTCAAGGTCAGGGTACAAAACCTTTTTTTGCTTTGTCCATATGCCTATATATATGTGTGCCAAATTTCAAGGCACTTGATTGAGCCATTTTCAAGTTATCTTGCTAACAAAAAAGTGATTGGAAATAAGAAAAATAAAGAATAATAAATAAAGGCAATTCTAACGAAATTATGAGGTGGTCTGTATGATGTACAGCCCACCTAATAAATAAATAAAGGCAATTCTAACGAAATTATGAGGTGGTCTGTATGATGTACAGCCCACCTAATAATAATAATAATAAATAAATAAATAAAGGCAATTCTAACGAAATTATGAGGTGGTCTGTATGATGTACAGCCCACCTAATAATAATAATAATAATAATAATAATAATAATAATAATAATACGAACATTTGTATAGCGCAGCTACTATAAATATATACTCTACTGCGCTTATAAGAAGCTCCTTTTTAAGTGAACAAAAACAAACGTACAAGAAACAGAAAGTACAACAATCAATCTTATGGAAAGGCCTGCTTAAACAAATGAGTTTTTAACGTAGACTTAAATGTATCAATAGTTTCAATTTTTCTCAAATAATATGGTAAGCTGTTCCATAGTTTCGGGGCGACACAAACAAATGCACGATCTCCCAATGTTATCTTTGTTTTGGCAGAAAATTTGGGTAACTCCAAGAGTAGTGTATCACGTGAGCTTCTCAAATTATAACGAGAATGTGATTGCAACGAAAGTAATTCAATTATATAACTTGGGGCTTGACCATGCATTGCTTTATGCACAATCAACACAATTTTAAAAATAATACGTTGTTTAACAGGCAGCCAACGTAATGTTTTCAACAAAGGAGTGATATGACAATACTTTGACGAGTTACAAACAAGTCTGGCAAATGCATTTTGTACCCGCTGCGTATCGGGCAAACCAAACAACAAACTATTACAATAATCAATTTTACTACTTATAAATGTATAAGTGTTTCGGCACTTTTCTGGTCCAAGTATTTTCGTATACGACGAATATTATAAATCATAAAAAAGGCGGCTTTGCATGTATTCTAAATATGTTGTTCCATGCTCAGACCTGTATCAAACCACACACCTAAATTTCTCACCTTGCTAGATAAACTAACGACAGAATTCCCAACATTAATGTTACTAATATTTAATTTTGAAACCTGTCTGGGTGTTCCAACGATCAAAAATTCTGTTTTACTGTCGTTCAACTGTAATTTATTGTGAAGCATCCAAGATCTTATAAATTTAATACAATTTTCCAAAACTAGAATACTACCTTGCGTCTCAATATCACTAGGTGCAAAAGAGACATATACTTGTGTATCATCCGCATAACAGTGACAATTTACAGTTTGAAAATGCTTCTTAATCAGGCCTATCAAATTACTCGTATAGAGTGTAAAAAGTAAGGGGCCGAGGCGTGAACATTGAGGCACACCATGAGGGACGGCAATTTCATCAAAAACAACCTCATCAATTTTTATACTTTGCTTTCTATCACTAAGATATGATTTAATCCATAACAAAACAATATCGTCTATACCAAAAGATCTTTGGAGTGTATTCAACAATGTGCTATGATCAATTGTGTCAAATGCGGCACTTAAATCAAGCAAAATTAATAGAGTTACTTTTTGCTGGTCAATGGCCATCAACAAATTTTTTATTCTAAGTAGAGCAGTCTCAGTACTGTGGTATTGTCTGTATGCAGACTGGGTAGGTGGGAAAAGTGAATGACTCACGAGGTGTGGCAGCACCCTCAACTAACTTTGATACGTATGGCAAATTACTAATTGGTCTAAGGTTACTAAAACTAGGCTCTAGACCAGGTTTCTTCAAAAGTGGTTGAACCAAGGCTCCCTTCCATTTAGATGGGAACTGACCACTAGAAAGTGACATATTAATTAACTTAGTAATCACAGGAAGCAATGTGTCTATACATTCAAGTACAAGGTTTGTAGGCATTGGATCAAGAGAGCATGACTTCTTACTAAGATTTACAATCAATTTCTTAACCTCATTTTCAGAGAGGGTTCTAAAATTCAATAAACCATCGGGAAATAATATATGACAGGATGAGTTAACAATATCAACAAAAGAATCATCTGTGCCAAGTAAATTGTTAAAACAAACTTGAATATCGAAATGAATTTTCACCACTTTATCTTGAAAGTAAGTGCCCAATTCATTAGCGAACGTACATTTATCAACAGACGGAGGTAAGATAGGATTTTGACTTGACACATTTAACAGAGACTTAACAACCTTAAAAAGACTGTTTTGATCTCCACTTTTTTCCTCAATTAACTCAAGGAAATGTGTACGTCGAGCTTCATTCATCACATAAATTGTATTATTACGAGCTCTTTTATAAATTTCCAAATCTTGGGGAGACCTTGTTTTCAGCCATCTTTTTTCTGCTTTCCTTCTTTTCCTTTTTTCCACCCTTACTTCATTCGTATACCAAGGTACTTGTGGATGAGAAACTACAGATTTAGTTACAATGGGTGCATGTCGATCCAAAATTGATCCAAGCGAAGCATCATATAATGAAGCTAATTCAAAAAGATTGTTAGGAGGGTCTACGCAAAGGACACTTTCTGCAACATCTTTCCTCATGGAAGCAATATTCACAGAAGCAATTTTGCGGAAAGATATTGTTCTGGAAGATAAAGGTGCTTTACATGAATTGAGGAGACACATTACAGGTACATGATCTGATAGCAATGAGTCATGGGGCCAAGGCTGGCCAACAATAACATCATCAGATTTACGAGATATAAGCAAGTCAAGAGTATGACCATGGGTATGTGTACAAAAATTGACATGTTGAGTACAACACACAGATTCAAGTAAATAAACAAATGACTTTGTCTCTTGGTTATCATTTACATCTACATGAATGTTAAAATCTCCAGTAAATATAACCGGTATATTAGAAAGTAAATACAACTGTATGAAATCACTGAATTCATTAAAGAAAGCAGTCATTGGTATACGATGAGAGTCAGAATATGGTGGTCTATAAATATTAATCAGTTTGAGTTTAAAAGAATTAACAGAAATTAGATATTCTGCAAATTCAAATGAGTCCTTTTCACCAGAAACAACTTGACGGGCATCTATACTCTCTTTGAAAAGAAGAGCAGTCCCACCGCCACGTCGACTGGTTCGAGGTTGATGAACAAATTGATAGCCTGTGGGTACAAATTCATTAATGACTGCAGAGTCATTGTCACACAACCATGTTTCTGTCAAAGCATACAAGTCAGCCTTGCTGTCACAAATGAAATCACACAAAGCTGCAGATTTATTTCTTACCGACCGAACGTTTATAGAGCAGAGTTTAAGGTAATCTTGATGGCCGGAAGGAGACTGGGTTGAGCGCTGACCTTTCTTCTTGTGGCCGCCAAGCGTAAGAAATATTAAAGAGAAATATAAAACACATTTCAAGTGGTAACCAATTTAGATTTATTAATGTTTCATACTATGCAGAGCTATAATATCAACCTCATAAATTACATTCTAAAATAAAATTCACCTATACAATTATGCAAACGCATACTTCAAGAATAAATTAATAATTAAATTACCAAAAACTCAAAATTTGTAAACAAATCTAATTATATTTCAATTCGTATTTGTATACAGTTCTACGTAAATTCTTTGTTACTACATGTTTTCGTGTATGTTTTGATATTTTGTGTTTCGTGTTTGTGAGTGCAGTTTAAAGAAACACAACGCTTTGTATAATCTGTACAGTAAAACATTTACAATAAAGATACATATCACAATCTATCCATTATGATACAACCAAACACAAGAGGCTAGGGCTGCATCCACCCATTTTTTGGGTTTCAAACAAAGAAATCTACAAGCATAAAATAATCATTATGATAACAAGCTAAATATGGTCGGCCCCAAACCCCCGCCCCCCCCCCCCCCCCTCACTTTCAAATCCTTTCCGCGGCCCTAGAGAGAGCCTTGTATAAAACAAATGTTTTGCAAGTTAAAGCCAAAGCTACATGTGGTAATTGATACCTAACGTTATTGTATGGCATGAATTGTCAGAAAATAGATGGATTGTTCATGATTCATCATGAATAAATACATTTTGATAAACATCGTGGCCGTAAACATATTTTTAACTTTGATGTGCTGTCATAGTTCTCTTAGGTTTAAAATAAATCAACTCAAACTAAAGCTGAAGTTCATGAGTCTTTAATACATATTTAAGAGAACGATAAAACACATTTCAAGTGGTAGCGAATTTAGATTTATGAATGCTCCATATTATGCAGAGCGATAATATATCAGCCTCATAAATTACATTCTAAAATAAAATCCATTGATACAATTATGCAAACACATAGATCAAAGTGACCTAAATGAAAGCAATACATCACATATTTAACGAGAGTCTGGAGTATCATAAATGGGAAAGCATAAATTCAAGAAGCACTTGACTATAACACCTTACCAGGCAGTCAGGCCCACTCTCGCTTTTCCAATATTCTTGAAATAGCGGAAAAACGCTATTCCTGAACCCTTCCTATTATGAATCAAGACGTCATACTTAGCTATGCGTGTTGTGTCAATGGGGGAATTCAAACTACTATTACAATTCATTTTATGTAATTAATTTTAGCCAATGTTCTGGATAGGTCATCCTAATATTTCATTCGGACCATCAATGATAATTGATCTGCAGATTTGCATTTTTTCTCAATGATCTATCCAGAACATTTGAAGAAAATAGCGTTGGAAATCGTAACTTTGATTTCAGATTTCAAATTGTTGACGGTTTGACTTTTACATAGTCTTGAAAGACAGCCGTTTACTTTAAATCGATCGATACAGCGAGCCCGCGAAGGCAGCTAGCTAACGCAGCGAGCGTTCGGCCCGTCCAGAGCTGCGGCCATGCCGACCCTACCCCGGTAGCTAGGTATGGCGAGTCGGCTCTATGCATGCCGTACGCGTAACTATAGGGGTATTATACCGTATAGGCTGTACAAAATTCTATTTTTGTTCGATCACCGATATTATCGCATGTGACTATCGCTAGCTGATCGCCACGATGTATGCGCCATCTAGCGACGTCGCGGAGAGAATAACGGTATATCGACATTTTCAAAATAGCGGAAAAGCGAGAGTGGGCCTGACTGCCAGGCCCATATACTTTTGCAGTTTCGTAAGTATTGTCTTCCAGCATGTGTCGCCAATAGTCAGTGTCAGTTATGTTGATGGATATCATGCTATCAAGGTGTAATTATGCATAAGTCTTTTTAGACGATTTTCTCGTTACGACTTTGCGCAACTTTGTTATACATACGTATACTACGCTGTCATGAACATAAGACAAAAAGCTGAATTAAGATAACAAAGAGGAAAAGATTCATGATGGGCGTAGTGGTAGCATTAATATTGTCGGTGTTCCTTGTCGTTCAGGGATGCGCTTCGATGTCGTTTGAATGTGCGAGACATTATGAACTAGCAACAAACGAGACGGCTGTCAACGTTCAATGCATCGCTAATCAATACTTGCCAGGAACCAGCGTGGTTGTTGAACTGATTGGACCTGATAATACTGTGATCGGAGATTGTGCTTCCCAGGGCTGCGATCCGAGGCGTTGCAATGTATGGTGTAACCCTCAGGCTGGAAATCATTTCATTCTTGAACTGTGTGGATTCAAATGTTTCTCTTTCAATATCACAGCTCCACTGCTTGACTCTGACTATAGTGAGTACTACATGTCTCTCACACCTGGGCACAAACATCTCGTCTGGAACCTGACCATAAATTCAACTATTGCCCAAGAAACTAATGCAACATCTAGTTATAACACAGTTTTAAACCACGATTCCTCACCGACACCGACTACAACCTTCCGCGGAGAAACACGACTGAAAGACGACGAAATAAGATCCACTAAGTCTGTATCTTTGGAAGATACAGAGCAGGCTATATTCCCACGTACAACTTGTATGACCTATACATTGACTGACCGTGTAGTTGAAATGACGGTCATTGCTGTGGTTTTTGTCGTCAGAATATTGGTCTTGTTTGTTGCAATCACTTGCAGCATTAGCTCAATATTCTATTTTTCTAGACGAAATAAGAGACTGAACATCGACCACCAGAATACCTGTGTTAACCTGTCTCGATCAAAGACGAACGAGGCGCTTAACTTGGCTTGCGTGACGCCTCAACCACCACACCTGGTACAAATGCACTCTCCTTCAACGGTAACTCTTCGGTAAGTGACCCAGGGGTTCGCCCTCACACCAATTCGTCATTGTCACTTCTTCATCAGAAACTGGAATTGCCTCCAGAGGCCTGTTGTGGAAAACCTAACATTGTACAAATGAACGAATTCCACTACGAAGATGTGAGACAAAACGTGGGACAAGGTATCGCTCACACTGTAGTGTTGCCAATAATTGGTCTTGCCTATTACATAATAAACCATGATTCTCAGGATTATTCATGTGAGGTAGTCGTGGTTAAAACTTTCAGGATTAACATTATGACTTCACTCTCTTTCGTAATTAAGCAAGGAAAAGTCGTGATGCAAGCTTCTTGTTATTTCTCTGAATTCTGTCTCTTTTACAGACCGACTTTCAACATTATTATCCTTCAATTGCAAACGAGGACCCATCATCATCATTTACCGCACACGGAGGCGCTGCGGCAGCGAGGTTTCCAGATCAGTCAGGCCGTATCGCTCATTCTGACCTGAGGCATGATTTCACAAACAATTCCATGCGCTTAATCATTTCAGACACAGGAGAGGATGACGTGTCGATGTCTTCATATCATGACTACTGTCACATCGGTCGACGTGGTCGCTACCCAGGCGAAGTTTCTGCTCCACGAAGTGATGACAGAATTCGCCCTGGCCGTTCTCCCCCAGACTGCTCTCCTTTGGATCCCCCAGCAAATGATGACATTCAAGAGCAAGGAAGGGTTCTCATGGCAGATCACTCAGGCACCATCAGTCCTTCCGACTCCAGCAACGCCATGCGCCTCATCGCATCAGCGTCTGAAGAAAGCGACGCGTCGATGTCAACAAATCATGGCTACATTAACCTCCGTCGCTATCTAGGTGAAACAAGTTACTTCAGAATCCGATTGGAATTTTAGCGTTTTCGTCATACCTTTCTTTATTTATATTAACAATACAAGCATAGGATATGTTTTTCAAATTTCCATTTCGCTCAAGATATTCACGATTGAAGTGTTCGGATATTTGATAATCGACTGGACCTTTTCAGCCGTGTACAAAGTAAGTCCAATGCGTTTATAAGTGAATACTATTACTTTGAATTTCTCGGCCAAAATAACATCCAATTGAAATTTTCACACATCACTTTCTCGGCATATCAGATTACACCAATACACATTTGTATTAACCACGCATCATTTTTTTGCACTTGCCAACAAATTAACTGGATTTTTTAAAGCCTTATCAGACTGTCCCATTTCTACTGGCAAGTGCGCATTCTTAAAACCAAGCGTAGGCTGTCCCAGGGGCCAGCGGTTCAGCTTCTCTTGAGACCTCTGCCAGAATGTTCGGTCAAGTTTATCCGGAGGAGCTTTTCGATTCGTCTTACTACGAGCTACGGAAGCCTCATGATGATTCGGAAATATATTTTCAAGGATAATGGGCGTTTATATGCAGGAATACAGGAAAAGTTGCACTGCACGACTGTAACACTTAGGCAAGCATCTGGGGCAAGTTTACCTTATAGATGAATTGTTTGTATTATGTAGCGGTTATAGACAGTATTATAAAGCAATCCATGAATGTATTACTGAGGGAAATCTTCCACCTTTGACCCATAAAAAAGCTCATTCAAATACCCATTGATGACACTTATTAATGAGGTATCAAAACAGTATGGTATCATCACTTCGGTAATATAAAAGCTTCTGACATTGACTAGAGATGCGAATGCATTTAATTATATAGATCGATGTTCGCAATAGACTGACTTAGGAAATATGAGTAACTTCGCCGCTTGGAGTCTTGGACGGAAGCTGCAGGGTCAGATGTATTTATAGGAGATTGACTCGTCTGACTATGAGCTGCGGAAGCTGCAATCGTGTATTGAATGACATATTACATTAATTGACCTATTATTTACTAATGTTCACATTGGCAAGTTTATACTGGTCTCGTAATAGTCGTACTCTCGTAAATAGCACCTATAATATAAATATGTATCACTCTTCTTCAGACGTATTCAAATGTTACACTTTGCCTATAGTATATGGTAACCTTGTTTCAACTAATCAAGAACAACAAACAATCATCAAGTTACTAGATAACATCGTATTAAATACTGTTCATGATTATTTGCAAGCCTTTATCATAACAAATAAAAATACAGATAGTTGTGATATCTAAAGGAACATTTACCGTATAAAATTCACAAGAATTATGTTGAGAAATAATTTCAAGAAAGATCAATCGAAATTGAAAAATATAAGGAAACCTTGGTTTAATAATTCGTTGCCTAAAATGTGTAAACAGAAACCTTTTTTAAACAGAAGCATGTGTACTTGTATTTGTAGTGTAGTAAGAATCCTACAGCAACAACAAACAGAAGATTCAATAAATTTAGAAATTTATTTTTTAAACAAGTGAGAAAGTGTAAACGAGAGTATTATATAAAGAAATTCAATTAATGGAACATTGATATAAATAGAACTTGGAAAACGATAAACCCGTTTGTTAAGTAAGACCTATTGTTGACTTGTGTACCGCTAGAATTTTACACTTAAGCATTATTCAAACTCACTTTGAGTAATGCTCTATAATCTGGAATAATGCTACTCAAGACGTTTTAAATAAGCTACGTGTTCTACAGAATAGAGCTGTACGGATTATGATCAAAACACCTTTGAGCAAAGAACTCGGGAAATCTCAATACAAGCAAAGGTAGTCCCAAACGTTGATAGATGGAAAAGGGAAAATTTAATAATGGTATTCGATAATGCATGATTTAATTCCAACCTACTTATCGGCACGAGTTAAATTACGTAATAAAGAAATTGGAGAAACAGTGATCATAAAATTCAGTTTAGATTCAGATTCAGTTTATTCAAACCATAAAAGACGAAATTGAAAAATATAAGGAAACCTTGGTTTAATAATTCGTTGCCTAAAATGTGTAAACAGAAACCTTTTTTAAACAGAAGCATGTGTACTTGTATTTGTAGTGTAGTAAGAATCCTCAAGACCGAGTTCTTGAGACGGAGTTTCTTTTATTATATCATTGTATTATTTACCTCTCTCTTTTGAAATGCGAACGTTGAACACACTGCATACCTTTGTAGGCACCAGTCATTCGACTGAACTCGTGGATTGAACATTGTCTTGCCCTTTTTACCTTAAGTTTGATATTTTATTACTTCTGTTATATACAAACTGTTTTGTTTTTCTTTTGTTTCTTGCAACTTTTATGCGTGATAAATAGTTTACCCATCCCCTTAGTCCTCTCTCGTTTTTGTTTTCTTTTGTCTACCTTGATTTGTTTTTGTTATGCTAACGGTTTTACTGCTTCACTCGTATACATTTTGTTGTCGTTCTAGTTGAATATCTGCAATTAACTGTTTTAATTAATTGTTTGTTTGTTTGTTTTGTACATTAATTTGTTAGATATTTATACTTCTTGTATTTACATAGTTTCACGTATTATTATATAAATCACTGTATATTTATTGTAATTGTTATGTTTACGGACCCCTTTAAAAATCAGCTATACTGAAAGGGACATCGCCCCTGTGAGAGGAAATAAATAAATGAATACATTAATAAATAAATTACACAAAACTCACAATTGTAAACAAATCTGAATATATTTCAATTCGTATCTGTATTCAGTTCTACGTATTTTTTTGTTACTACATAATTTCGTGTATGTTTTGGTATTTTGCGTTTGGTGTTTGTGAATTCAGTTTAAAAAAGGAACAACGTTTTGTATAATCTGTACACTTAAATATTTGCACTTAACATACATACCACAATATATCTATTATGATATGCTTTAAATCCAACCTAACACAATAGGGCCTTGTATAAAACAATTGTTTTGCAAGTTAAAAACAAAGCTAGATGTGGTAATCGATACTAAACGTTATTGTTATAATGTATGGCAGAAATCGTCAGAAAATAGATGGAATGTTCCTGAATAAATACATTTTGATAAACATCGTGGCCGTAGACATATTTTTCACTTTGATGTGCTGTCATAGTTCTCTTAGTTAGGTTTAAAATAAATCAACAGTACCATAAATCAATTCAAACTAAAACTTAAGTTCATGAGTCTTTAAGATATATTTAAGAGAACGATACAACACATTTCAAGTGGTAATCAATTTAGATTTATGAATGTTTTTTTTTTTTTGTATTTATTTATTTCCACAAATGGGCGGAACACCCTAGTCAGCGCAGCTGTTTTTCATAGGGGTCCTTAATTAAAAATACATGACAATTTTGTACAAAATAAAACATGACAATAAATAAATTAATACAAATTAATAGAACTAAGTTAATGATACATTTTTAACAAAAAAAGAACAACAACATCCCCCTACCCACAAAAAAGATTACTATAACGGGGCCCTACCCTTTAACAGTACATTGTCCTAAAAATTCATCATATCTATCAATGTAGCGTTTTGTAATGAATTCAATCTTTTTTTAAATGTTTCAATCGATGGACTATACTTCATGTCGTCAGAATTAATATTATGCAGAGCGATAATATATAAGCCTCATAAATTACATTCTAAAGTAAAATCCATCTATACAATTATGCAAACACATACTTCAAGGTGATCTAAATGAAAGCAAAACATCACATAATTAACGAGAGTCTGTAGTATCATACAGGGGAAAGCATAAATTCCAGAAGCACTTATAAACCATAACACCTTACCAGGCCCAGATATTGTTGCAGTCTCGTAAGTATTCTCTTTCAATGTGTGTCGCCAATAGTCAGTGTCAGTAATATTGATGGATATCTTGCTATCACGGTGTAATTATGCATTATTCTTTTTCGACGATTTTCTCGTTTAAACTTTACACAACTTTATTATACATACGTATCATATGCTGTCATGAACATTAGACAACACAGCTGAATTTAGAGAACGAAGAAAAATGACATGCAGGATGGGTGTAGTGGGAGCAATATTGTCAATGTTCCTTGTCGTTCAGTGTTGTGCATCGATATCGTTTGAATGTGCGAGACGTTATGAACTAGAAACAAACGAGACGGCTGTCACCGTTCAATGCATCGCCAATCAATACTTGCCAGCAACCAACGTGGTTGTTAAACTGATTCGACATAATAATACTGTGATCGGAGATTGTGTTATTCAAGGCTGCGAACCGAAGCATTGCAATGTATGGTGTAACACTGGAGATGTACATGGAAATCATTTCATTCTCGAACTATGTGGATTCAAATGTTTCTCCTTCAATATCAAAGCTCCACTGCTTGACTCTGACTATGGTGAGTACTACATGTCTCTTACACCTGGTCCTGGTCACAAACATCTCGTGTTGAATCTCACCACAAATTCAACTATTGCCCAAGAAACTAATGCAACATCTAGTTATAACACAGTTTTAAACCACGATTCATCACCGACACCGACTACAACCTTCCGCGGAGAAACACGACTGAAAGACGAGGAAATAAGATCCACTAAGTCTGTTTTTTTGGAAGATACAGAGCAGGCTATATTCCCACGTACAACTTGTATGACCTATACATTGACTGACCGTGTAGTTGAAATGACGGTCATTGCTGTGGTTTTTGTCGTCAGAATATTGGTCTTGTTTGTTGCAATCACTTCCAGCATTAGCTCAATATTCTTTTTTTCTAGACGAAATAAGAGACTGAACATCGACCACCAGAATACCTGTGTTAACCTGTCTCGATCAAAGACGAACGAGGCGCTTAACTTGGCTTGCGTGACGCCTCAACCACCACACCTGGTACAAATGCACTCTCCTTCAACGGTAACTCTTCGGTAAGTGACCCAGGGGTTCGCCCTCACACCAATTCGTCATTGTCACTTCTTCATCAGAAACTGGAATTGCCTCCAGAGGCCTGTTGTGGAAAACCTAACATTGTACAAATGAACGAATTCCACTACGAAGATGTGAGACAAAACGTGGGACAAGGTATCGCTCACACTGTAGTGTTGCCAATAATTGGTCTTGCCTATTACATAATAAACCATGATTCTCAGGATTATTCATGTGAGGTAGTCGTGGTTAAAACTTTCAGGATTAACATTATGACTTCACTCTCTTTCGTAATTAAGCAAGGAAAAGTCGTGATGCAAGCTTCTTGTTATTTCTCTGAATTCTGTCTTTTTTACAGACCGACTTTCAACATTATTATCCTTCAATTGCAAACGAGGACCCATCATCATCATTTACCGCACACGGAGGCGCTGCGGCAGCGAGGTTTCCAGATCAGTCAGGCCGTATCGCTCATTCTGACCTGAGGCATGATTTCACAAACAATTCCATGCGCTTAATCATTTCAGACACAGGAGAGGATGACGTGTCGATGTCTTCATATCATGACTACTGTCACATCGGTCGACGTGGTCGCTACCCAGGCGAAGTTGCTGCTCCAAGAAGTGATGACAGAATTCGCCCTGGCCGTTCTGCCCCCAGCTGCTCTCCTTTGGTTCCACCGGCAAATTATGACATTTAAGAGCAAGGAAGGGTTTTCATGGCAGATCACCCAAGCACAATCACTCCTTCCGACTCCAGCAACGCCATGCACCTCATCACATCAGCGTCTGAAGAAAACGACAGTCGATGTCAACATATCATGGTCGCTATCTAGGTGAAAAAAGTCACTTTAGGAAGTGATGATGGCTCTAAAGGGACTTATTAACATTTTTCAAATCATCAACATCCCATTGGAATTCTAGCGTTTTCCGCATACTTTTCTTTATTTGTATTAGCAATATAAGCATGGGATATCTTTCGTTTTTTTTTTCAAACTTCCATTTCCCTCAAGATATTGACGATTGAAGTGTTCGGATATTTAATAATCTACTGGACCTTTTTAGCCGTGTACAAAGTAAGTGCAATGATTACATTAGTGAATGTTATTACTTTGAATTTCTCGGCCAAATAACATCTAATTTAAATATTTACACATTCCTTTGTGGACATATCAGATCACAACAATGACAATACACACTGAATAACAATGCATCACATTTTGCACTTATCAACAAAGTAACTAGATTGCTTTAAGCTTCATCAGACTGTCCCATTTCCTCTGGCAACTTCTCATACTCAATGACAAGCGTAGGTGGTCCCAGGGGCTAGCGGGGCAGCTTCTCTTGAGGGCTCTGCCAGAATATTCGGTCAAGTTTATCTGGAGGAGTTTTTCGATTCGTCTGACTACGACCTACGGAAGCCTCATGATGACTCAGAAATATATTCATAGCGGGAGTGTATATGCATGAAAAGTGGAACTGCACGGCTGTTTATTTATTTATTTATTTATTTATTCTCCACTCATGGGATGGATTGCCCTTGTCAGATACATGCTGTTTTTCAAAGGGGTCCAAGCCAACATAAAAATATACAATTGTACTAATCAATACATACTCATATAAAAATAGACAAGCGAATGCAAACATAAATCATTTATACAATATAAAATACACTAAATGTATACTATCTACAACCTAATGATACAACAAGGCAATTACAACTATGGATGGAATATCTACAACAAAAAGGGGAAAGTATAGTTCCTAGCAACAAACAAAAACCAAAAAAAAGACAAAGAAGAAAAGGAGGGGAAAACCGGGGTCAGGTATCTTAAGCTTGAAAGGCTAAATAAAGGATGTCAAGTTTGTCTACTGAGAATGGACAGGATAATGGGGTTACTATTGATGTGCCGCTTAAAGGTTTCAATTGATACAATAGTGGGTTTAGGATAATTCAATTCATTCCAAATCTTGGCGCCTCGATAGGTGAGGGATCTTTTTCCATAATTTGTCTTCGGCTGTGTGAGTCTTAGTGTATTTGGACCAGACCTAGTAAAATATACTGAATCACGAAATACAAAGATATTGCTTAAATAGGGTGGACACATTTTATGAATAGAGCGATATATAGTACATGCTAACTGTTTGGACCATCGTAAATGTAAGCGATCTAACTTGAGTGTATCATATAAATTATTTGTAGCATACATATAATCAACATTCATAACAATACGAAGTGATCTATTCTGTAATATTTGCAATTGATTTAAATCAGTCTTTAAAGCATTTGCCAAGACCACACTACAATAATCAAAGTGGCATTGAATAATTGATTTATAAAAGGTTAAGGCAATGTACTGATTTATATATGGACGCAACCTTTTCAAGAGATATAAACATTTGATTACCTTTTTCTTTACATGGTCAACTTGGTTTTTCCATAGCATATTTTGATCAATAATAACACCTAGATATTTACATGATTCGACCCTTTTGATTTCATTGTGATCAATATATATATGACAATCAACGATTATATCTTGCAATCTCTTCAAACGCTGTTGGGTACCAATAAACATTACTTCACATTTTCTAGGGTTAACCATTAATTTATTTTCTTTCAACCAGCATGATACTCTTAAAAGATCTTCATTCAATTTGCGACTAACTTCTATTGGGTCTTTTGATGACGTGAAAATGCACGTGTCGTCGGCATATAATGCTACATCACATGAGTGTATATTACCAGGCATATCATTAACAAAAATTGAAAATAATAGAGGGCCCAATAATGAGCCTTGTGGTACTCCACATGTAATATCTCTTTCTTCGGAAGTAAAGCCGTTTACAGATGTGAACTGTTTTCTTTCTTCAAAATAATTTGTGAACCACTTCAAAGTGCACTGACCAAAGTTGTACATTTTTAATTTCTCTATTAAAATCGTGTGATCGACTGTGTCAAACGCCTTTTTAAGATCGATCATAACTAGGCCAACAATGTTGCCTCTATCGATTGCATTCAACCATGTATCTGTTACATTTAAAAGGGCCGTTTGCGTAGAATGCAAGGGTCTAAATCCCGATTGGCAGTCAGATAATATATTATTTTCGGTCAAATATTTAAATAATTGGGTATAGACAACCCTTTCCATTATTTTTGCTAGGATAGGTATGACGGAAATTGGTCGATAATTCTCCATGTTTGTCTTCTCCCCTCCTTTATATATAGGGGTAACTCGTGCACATTTCCATTGACTGGGTATAATGCCGGTCCGCAAAGACTGATTGAGTATGTGTGCTATTGGGGTAGCAATAATAGAAGCTGCGGATTTTAGAAGCTTTGCTGGCAGATTGTCTGGGCCAGTTGCTTTATTTTCCGAGAGAGTCTGGAGAATATCTTCTATTTCAGGAATTGGTACATCATTGAATACAAATGGATTAACATTAGGTATGATAGTTATTGGATTGGCATTATTCCCGTTATTGACAAAAGTATCATGTAAAGTTTTACCGATTGTTGAAAAATAATCATTAAATGAGTCGGATAATTCTTGTCCACAGACATAATGATCATTTATTTTTATGGAAGTAGCTTGCGATCCAGTCTTCTTTTCTGGTGTTAAGTACCGTAATGTTTTCCAAATCTTTTTCACATCTCGTACAGCTGATTCAATTTTTGTTGAAATAAACTGACGCTTCGCTCTGCGAATTTCAGATGTAACGTTATTGCGAGCTTGCTTATAATTGTCCCAATCATCTGTTTCCTTCGATCGTTTCGCCTTTCTTTTCAAGCGATCTCTACTACGAATTAATTGTAGTACAATTGGGGTCATCCAAGGGGAGTCCTTTTGTTTAATTCTAGTTTTCCTAAGTGGTGCGTGTTTATCAACCACTTTCATTATTAATGAGAGGAAGACTGAGCAAGCTTCTTCTGGATTATTAATTTCATACACAGGATTAAAGTCAATGTCATCCATGTCTTTTCTAAATGCTTCTACATCGAAGTTTTTCAAATTTCTTCCTGTTTTATACTTATGTGTATTATCATTATTATGGCACTGATGTTTTCCAATAATACAATATATCATATAATGATCACTTACAGATACTTCAATTACGCCACTCTCGCTTAATTTGTGTTCGTCATTACAGAATATAAGATCAACTATAGTAGAAGACGTTTTTGTTACTCGTGTATGTTTATCAATAACCTGTGCACAATTGTAAGATTCCATAATTTCAATTAGCTTTCTAGTATTCCATAATAGATTATTTGTCACATCACAATTTATGTCACCAAGAACAAAAAATGGAACCTTCATATCATCAACTTTTTGAATAACTCTTTCAAACGCATTAAAAACTTCAAGTTTCGAATTTGGCGGCCTATACCAACAAATCACATAAAACGGTTTTTGTTTCTCAAATTTCATTTCAATAACAATCATTTCCAAATTAGTATCTTCAGACAATTCATATTTTCGAATAAAAGTCAAATTATCTTTGATATACATTGCAACTCCTCCTCCAGATCTATTCCTATCGCGTCGTAATAAAGTGTATCCAGGAATACATATTTCGCCATCATCAATATTTTCACACAAATGAGTTTCACTAAGAGTCATTATATCTATATTAGTATCAATAACCATGCATCTTATTTCATCAATATGTTTCGTTAAAGATAAACAATTTAAATGAGCTATTTTAAGTCCCTTTAGTAATTTAAGTCTACTTAGTTCTCTTTGAACTAAACCATCATCCACATCAGTTAGGTTAAGCGTTTGATTATTTCCGACCGGCATACAAAAAAGAAAGAGAAATACAAGATACAAGTAGAACAAACTACAACAACTACTACAATAATGAACAATCAAATGTCATGAAAGTGCAATGATATAGAGTTTTCAGAACTTTCCAAATAAAAGGAAAGGGAAAGTGGCAAACAAAACAGCTATTGCTCAGCTTTCAGTCATTTTCAGTATTTCAAAGTGCATTCAGGTCGTTCTCACTTCGAATAACCTTGTTGATTGTTCGTCCGTTAGTATAGCAACCACTTTGGCGATTACTCGCCCATCACTGTAACACTTAGGCAGGCATCCGGGGCAAGTTTCCCTTGTATATAAATGATTTGTACATAGGTAGTGCTTATAGACAGTACTATAAAGCAATCCATACATGTATGGCCGAGGGCAATCGTCCAGCTTTGACCCATTTAAAAAAGCCCCATTCAATTACCCATTGATGACAATTATTAATGTGGTATACAGAAATATGATGTTATCGCTTCGATTCAATATAAAAGCTTCTGACATTGACTGGAGATGCAGCCCCCCACCTTTTGGCTTAAAACAAAGAAATACATAACCACAAAATAATAACTAAAATAACAGCCTAAATGTGGTCAGCATACGCCCCCCCCCCCCCCCCCCACACTTTCAAAACCCTTCCACGGCTCCTGATTTTAACAAATTCAATGAATTGAACAGTAATATGAATAGAACATGGACAATGTTCTTAACTAATCCAATGTTAAAGATCAATGTAAATCAATTATAAAAGAAGAACACATGATATTGTAAATTGTTCTAATGTTTATTTGTGTACAGCTCACAGAAAAGGAGTACATTGTGATATTGATTTTAAAATCTTGGTGGTAATTGTCTTGGGGGTAATTGTCTTGGGGTGGGGGTAGTTGTCTTTGGAGGTAATTGTCTTGGGGGCAATTTTTCCTAGGGGGGTAATTGTCCGGGTGGTAGTTGTCCAGGGGGTAATTATCAAGGGGGGAGGGGGGGGGGAGGGGGGGGGGAGGGGAATTGTCCGGGGGGTAATCGTCCGAGGGGTGGTTGTCCAGGAGGTAGTCACTGTATATGTATTGATATTTTTATGTTTTCGGACCCCTTTGAAAATCAGATATACTGAAAGGGACATCGCTCCTGTGAGAGGGAATAAATAAATGAATAAATAAATTACACAAAACTCACAATTGTAAACAAATCTAATTATATTTCAATTCGTATCTTTATTTAGTTCTACGTATTTCGTTGTTACTACATGTTTTTGTCTATGTTTTGGTATTTTGCGATTGGTGTTTGTGAGTGCAGTTAAACAAAAACAACAACGTTTAGTAAAATCTGTACACTTACAGATTTGCAATAAAGATACATATTATCACGATCTATCTATTATGATATGCTTTTAATCCAACCTAACACGTAAGGGCCTTGTATAAAATTGTTTTGCGAGTTAAAAACAAAGCTAGATGTGGTAATTGATACTTAACGATTTTGTTACAACGTATGACACAAATCGTCAGAAAATAGATGGAATGTTCATGAATATATACATTTTGATAAACATCGTGGCCGTAGACATATTTGTTCACTTTGATGTGCTGTCATAGTTATCTTAGTTAGGTTTAAAATAAATCAACGATACCATAAATCAACTGAAACTAAAACTTAAGTTCATCAGTCTTTGATAAATATTTAAGAGAACGATAAAACACATTTTAAGTGGTAACCAATTTATATTTATGAATGCTTTATATAATGCAGAGCGGTAATATATAAGCCTCATAAATTACATTCTAAAATAAAATCCATCTATACATTTATGCAAACACATACTTCAAGGTGACCTAAATGAAAGCAATACATCACATATTTAACGAGAGTCTGTAGTATCATACAGGGGAAAGCATAAATTCCAGAAGCACTTGACCATAACACCTTACTAGGCCCAGATATTGTTGCAGTCTCGTATTGTCTTTCAATGTGTGTCGCCAATAGTCAGTGTCAGTAATGTTGATGGATATCATGCTATCACGGTGTAATTATGCATTATTCTTTTTAGACGATTTTCTCGTTTAAACTTTACACAACTTTATTATACATACGTATCATATGCTGTCATGAACATTAGACAACACAGCTGAATTTAGATAACAAAGATGAATGACATGCAGGATGGGTATAGTGGGGGCAATACTGTCAATGTTCCTTGTCATGCAGGGGTGCGCTTCGATGTCGTTTGACTGTGCGAGACGTTATGAACTGGAAACACACGAGACGGCTGTCACCGTTCAATGCATCGCCAATCAATCCTTGCCAGCAACCAACGTGGTTGTTGAACTGATTCGACATAATAATACTGTGATCGGAGATTGTGTTTCTCAAGGCTGCGAACCGAAGCATTGCAATGTATGGTGTAACACTGGAGATCATTTCATTCTCGAACTGTGTGGATTCAAATGTTTCTCCTTCAATATCAAAGCTCCACTGCTTGACTCTGACTATGGTGAGTACTACATGTCTCTTACACCTGGTCACAAACATCTCGTGTTGAATCTCACCACAAATTCAACCATTGCCCAGGAAACTAATACAACATGTAGTGATGACACCGTTTTTAAAACTTCATCATCGACATTAACAAACACATTCGGCGGAGCAACACGACTGATAGGGGAAGGCATTCAATCCACTAAGACTCTACCGTCGAAAGATACAGAACAGATTACCTTCTCACAGACACTCACTCACAACATGACGGTCAAGGATGTGGTGTTCATGGTCATAATATTGGCCCTGACTGTAGCCATAGTGTGTATCATTGGCTCAAGATTATATCTTTCTACTCGAAGTGAAAGATTTCACAACAACCATCCTAATTTCTCAGTTGCCATGTCGCGATCAAATACAAAAGAAAACATTAATAGTGCATTGTTGTCAGCACAACCAGCAATAGCATCATTTCCAGGTGGTCAGATCATCCCCGCTACCGGTAACACTTTGGTAAGTGACCAACAAGTTGGACTTCCCACAGCCATGTCGTTGTCACCTCGTCATTGGGCCCCAGAATTGCCTCCAAGGACCTGTCGTGGTAGCACTGATATGACGGGCGGAAGACAATCACAAGAGGATGATTGCACGCTATATGAAGCAAGTGACACCAACCCATTGACAACCGGAAGTTTGAATCGTATCCTGGTTATCCAGGACGATGTCAATGACAATGTAACTTCAGTGGTAGTCAATATTCAGACACTTGGTGCAGGCCTGCAGAACGAGGACACGTACAATACGATAGATGAGTGTAAACGCTACGACGTCAACAACAATGGCCGTAGTCGTGATAGTCAATGTGTTTCGCCTCAAGTACCGGTATCATTCGATGAGGACAACTCGGCAGACTACAATACCGTCGATGATGATATGCTGCAGGCCTTGTATGCCAAACCAGATAGGACAAGCAATGTCAAACCACACAGTCCCACTGATGACACAGTGTTTTACTACGCTTTGAATCCTGACGAGTGGGACTATGAGGATACGCGACAGAACGTCGGAAACGGTACGGTGAGCATGTTAGTGATGCAAATATTTGGAATTGCTTAAAATGCAAAATTAACCATGTTTTCAAAATTGTTTTAATGAAATAGTCCATGACAAAGAATATCTTTTACCATTTTAACAGTGGGTATGCGATTTTTATATTTACTCGTAAATGAATGTAGACGTGAAAGGAATAGTTTAGTTTTGGTATAGAGGGCGCTGCACGAAATGATTGTGTTTGTGACGTAATATAGGTCAGATGTTAAAGAGCATACAGTTTGAGTGACATAATAAACTTTAGTTGATCAGAATCGGTTAGGAGACGGCTTTAGTATCTATAAATTTAACAATTTGTGGGGCCCCACAATAATTTAATAATTTGCAACCAGCCATTGGAAAAAGAAGAAAAAAAAACGCTTACATTTAAAAAAGATTTACAAAATATGTTTTGAAATAGTTGTTGATGATATCTTTATTATTTTAATCATAATTTTAACAGAGCATCACATGCACAATTGTTTAATTTAAAATGGTTGATACCAATTATATTTTATAGAGCTCCCTCTTTAGTTTTAATGCTAACATGCTTTCTGCCTAGTAGTTTGTTATTTGTTATACATTTCGGGCATGGCGGAGTTATAACTATTAGTGTGTAATGTAATGGTGCAGCTTTGGGTTATTACAATTTAGTTTGACCAAAACTGTACCCTCTATACCGAAACTCAACTTTCCCGTCTAATAATCATGACTCTTTTGACGACCGGCTTACAACATGTTAACCCTTCCTTTTTAGACAAAGATTCATCAGTACCGTTCATCGCAGAAAGTAGCGCTGCGCCAGCGAGGTCACCAAATCGTTCAGGCACCATCGCTCCTTCTGACTCCACGAATGACTTCCCCTACAACGCCATGCGCTTCGTCGCATCGGCGCCGCCTGGGGAGAATTACGAATCGATGTCAGCAGATGATGAATATTGTCACCTTTCTCACCATGGTCGCTATCCAGGTGAGGTTCGTTCTCCAAGAAGCAATGATGGGATTCACTCTAATCATGCTCACCTAGGTCAGTCTTCCATTGTGACACCGGCGGGTGATGATGCTCAAGAGCAACGACGGGTTGCCATGACAGCAAGCAGAATAGATCCGAGGCAAAGTTACCTGGATGAGTTCTTTGATTCTTCTGAATATGAGCAGCTGAACCTGCGCATCGGTGATGAGTAATATAATATGTTTGAGAGCAAGACCGGGCAGGAGTGAAAGACGCAGGAGTGAAAGACACAGGGTCATTAAGATCCCGACCACGCTGTACTCTTCTGACTATCGAAATGTGTGTCTGAAGCAGTATATGCATGGGCGTCGATCTGTCATTGATACCCATTCATCAGTGGGGCATGATCTATTCATTCATCCCCCTGATGAAAAGGTATTACGTAAGTATCGACGCCCATGAGTATATGTGACATTTATTAACTTTTATTTACATTTATTTTGATGAAATAATAATGTCCATATGTTTAAGTGTGTATTACTCACTAATGTAGATTACTAATACCTACAGTGACCTATGTGATGTCGCATATGCACATACTAGACTGTCCACTTTTCAGCATGTAAGGTACGCAAAGTATTTACACAGGAGTAAGTCAATGTAATACGATACGTAATAGCATTCTAGCGAGAATGTCATGCAGGTCAGTATCAACAATACGAATTGATTATTGTAAGCTAACCGTATAGGCAGAGTAAACAAATACAAATTACATCACAATTATAGAAAGGTTACTCGCACTTACCATGCTTTGCTTCATAGATCTACTAGCAACCGCCGATGTTGATCTTTTTTAGACTGATGGACTTGATGTACTGCTTGTACTTGAATGATGAATGCCATATTTAGTGAGTATGTAGGAAATCTAGCTTGATGTTAATTCATGTTTATATTTCAACGGCATTGTTACATGTATTCAATGTTCTTGTGTATAATGTAATTTATACGTTTGTTCTGTTTTGTTTTCTAGAGTCTTCAAAAAAAAAAAATTGTACTTAATTAAATGTAAGCGTTTAAGGAAATGTATATGTACATAGTTATAAATAACACGTAATCAATATAACTAAACAAAAAACATGTTGTGATAAACTAGCGCATACATATTGCACTATATCCCGGACATCTAAACATTTATAAATCAATACCTATCATAACGTTTGTAAAGCATTTCTAAAAAAGCATTTCGCGTTCAGCTTATCATATTGTAGTTTCAAAGAAAGTAAGGAAGCTTTTGAGAAACACATTCAAATTAAGTGTGCGTTTCTATGATCTGTTACTTATATACATTGCATGGGATCCAACAATATAGCGTAAACAACAATGTAAGTGTTTTAATGAAAACAAATTATCATGGCAAGAAAGACAAATCGTCAATATAATTTGATTATTTTGCTGACTGACGATTCAATATCTAAATGTTCCCTTTCTACGATAAACATGTATGATTTAATATACAACATGTTTTTTTCTTTCCAGTAAAACTCGAATAATCTCATAAAGAATGGATACAATAATATTTCAGCACAATATTGTTAATTTATTCCATTTACATGTATTTATTCTTCTAAGACATCAATTAATTTGTTGATTATTTTGTCAATATATTATTTGAATGCTATGTTAAGGATGTTATGCGATGTGGTATAAATATGTTCGTACATACAGATTAATAACACTTTAAAAACCAGATCTAAGTCTGTCGAGGATTATTTCAAGGTGTCTCTCAGGTGTCTATGTAGCACTCTCTTGTGTTCATGGTTGATATGTGAATATCTACAGCGTTCAGTGTATGCACTAAATAAAGACAATACATACCTTTGAACAAAAAACACCCTCAATGAAAGTTACGATTGTCGTAACAGTCAAGCATGGCAGAATGATAAATGTTAGCTCTCAAGATTTATTTTAAAGTATGTTCAACCAACATAAAACTATCACTATTTGTTAAACGGTTCACTACTTGATTTAAAAATATACTCACCATGCTCACAGTTAATACAGGGCCTACCAGGTTCCCGTATGCAATGGGTTAATTAACGGAAAAGAAACAAACACGATAATAAACTAGATGTCAAAGGGTCCCGAGCCTCAGATGTAAATTGACTATAAATACATGTAATAAGTGCTTGTGTTTTTGAGGATACGACATCGAGATGTATAAATCATAGCTTTGAGCACGTAAACTGCAAGCTGTTGACATGGTTGTTGAAGAGTTGCTACATTTGTTTCGAGATGACACAACTAAAAAATAAACTATGGATATGCCAAATTAAAATATCTGTTTTACTTATTCGCAGACAAAAAATACAGGACTCAATTAAACATAACAATACCACGGCAAGTTCATTTATTTATGTGAGAACATTTGTCTGTGTGTATTAAAACAAGTTTAATTACACAATTTTACAACTACATCGCTAAATATATTGATATTGATAAATCATTTCAACTAGAAGAGGCATATACATGGCTTGGTACGAACAGTCACGTCACGTTCACGTCACGTCACGTGAAGGTTCTGTACCTTTTGTGAAACAGGTCACCCAAATCTACGAAGTGTTGGGTTACGTGACCCAACAGTTTGTAGATATACTATATGCAATTCATGAAAGCTCACGTAAATTGGCGCTTGCGTAAAACAAATTAATGTAAATTGTCGTTGAGAAGAGACTAATTCTCGGTAAATTTAATCGTGAACGAACCCGTCCTACCTATACTGTAAATACCAATTATAGGCGTACACAGGCCTGGGGGCAGGGGGATGGACACCCCCTACCCCCATCCCCACCCCCTTACATAATTCAAGAAATGTCTTGGTCTCGGCCTCGAAATTTGTGACCGGTCCTGGTCTCGTCCTCGGCTGCGGTCATTTTCTACGGACACCCCCTACCCACACTCCCCCCGCTTACTTCAATTTGTCTGACGAAATAACCCCCCCCCCCTACACCCACCCCTTGAAAAAATCCTGGGTACGCCACTGCCTACAAGTAGCTAGTTCGAATGTCAAATACATTAATTGATTTATTTAATATTGATTGGTTGGTGTGATTGTTTCATTATAATGATTGACTGATTAATTGATAGATTGACTCGATTCAATAACCATAAAATATAAACACTATTAATCAAATCATTGTTTTATTACTTTTTAACTCATTGATCACTGCAACTCACTCACTCACTCACTCACTCACTCACTTTCACAGGCATGCATATACAACGCCGTTAAGGGCCAGTACGCTCAGACGTCGAGCACGGGAACTTCAGGCGTATGCGAACTGAATTGTCCGCTGCGTGTAGCAATTCAGCTGGAAATCAACATTTGCCAAAATCCACGCACGACACGTCTTTAGAAATACTCCAATAACAAGACAAATAATGCAAGTGGTATGGTTGTACATTACCTAAATGACAGAACTGCATATTATCGTCTCAGATTACTCTGAATTATGCACGTACATATTATAAACATAATGATTGAAAAGATTTGATAAGGGGGTATCGGCATTTTCGTCGACATTTTTAAATCTCTTTGTGCGTGTATGTCTAGTCTTAGTAACAAGCGTTTGCAATTTAAAAAATCTTGATTAAACACTCACGTCACGATTTGATTAACGCGACACTTCGAGTTTTACCGGCATGGAAAACGACAAATTGTTGGGTCACTTTACCCTACACTTCGTAGATTTGGGTGACCTGTTTCACAAAAGGTACAGAACCGTTCACGTGACGTTAACGTGAACGTGACGTGACTGTTCGTACCAAGCCCATATACATTGATATGGTTAACATGTGTACATACAATATCAGATAGAATGGTTCTCCTAGGAGACTTTAACTGTGATTTGTTAAGGGACAATTCTCTATCTAAACGTTTGACTGAGTTAAGTAGTCTGATGGGATTATCCCAACTTATTCAACAACCCACTAGGGTAACGCCTAATAGTAGTACACTCATCGACTTAGTCTTTGTGTCAAAGTCAATGGGTGAGCTTCAATCTGGTGTTCAATCAGTTGGATTAAGTGACCACTCCCTGGTGTACGTGGTTACAAAGTTTAAGTCACAAAAGTCAATACCTAAAATCTCGACGTTTCGTTCTTTTCGATTCTTTGAAGAAGAAGCCTTTCTTCGCGATTTGGCAGCCATTGACTGGGACAAAATGTGGACACAGCTAGATAATGTCAATCAAAAGTGGGACAAATTTCTTAGTGTCTACTTGAAGTTGTGTAATAAACATGCCCCTTATGTAACAGTACGGAGAAAACAGAAAGGTTCCCCATGGATTAATGATGAATATATTATGATTGCTAGAGAACGTGATTACAATAAGAAAAAGTTTGATACAACTAAAGAAAATATGTATTATGAGACGTATAAATATTATAGAAACAAAGCAAATAACTTAAATAAAAAGTTGAAACGAGCTTACTATCGGAAGGAATTAACGGATAGTAGCGTTGATATGAGGAAAAAGTGGACAGTTTTGAAGGAGTTATTACCTAGCAAGAAATCAAATAATAATTCACATATTTTAAGAAATGGGGAACCTGTAAATAATTTATATGATATAGCAACTGAGTTTAACGAGATGTTTAGTAATATTGGTACGGTTAATCAAAATAATATAGACAAAAATCAACAAAAAGATAATTGTTTAAAACACATTCAATTGGCAAGATCTATCTTTTGTTTTGAAGAAATTAGCGTAGATTATGTTCAGAAGGAATTAAGTAATTTAGATTGCACAAAGTCTATAGGACTTGATGATCTGCATCCCAGAATTTTAAAAATTAGTGCTCGTCACGTCGCTATACCACTAGCGCATATATTTAATGAATCTTTATGTACGGGAAGCTTTCCCCAATCGTTTAAACTTGCCAAAATAGTACCTATACCTAAGAATAAGCTTACTAATGACATACGTAATTATCGTCCTATATCATTGTTATCGATAGTGGCAAAAGTATTTGAAAGAGCAGTCCATTCACAGCTCCTTAAATATATTAAAAAAGAAGGTCTCATGACTGAGCGCCAATCGGGTTTTAGACCCAATCACTCAACTGCAACATGTCTAACTGAGATTTGTGATTATTTATATGAAAATTTTAACAGGGGTAAATTTGTTGGCGCTACATTCCTAGATCTCAGAAAAGCGTTTGACGTCATACCCCAAGACTTGCTTTTGTTAAAAATGTCTTACTTTGGAATAACTGACGTTGAATTGAAATGGTTTGAATCTTACGTAATAGATAGAAAGCAGTGTGTGTTATATAAAGGAGAAACGAGTGACTTTCTCCCCGTGAGAACGGGGGTCCCACAAGGATCAATACTAGGACCACTTCTCTTTTTTTTGTTTATGAATGATATGTCAAATTTAAAACTGAGTATTGATACAAAAATCTCACTTTATGCAGACGATACAGCTGTATTTCACTCAGGTTTTGATGTTAGGAAAGTGCAGACAAATCTTCAATCAGATATAAATAAACTTAGTAAATGGTTTTTAGACAATGGTATGATTGTAAACTCAGACAAAACGAAGGTTATGTTGTTCTCATCTCGGCAGAAAAAAAATAATTGTAACTTCCAGATATTTATGAATGGTCAATTACTTGAAAATGTAACCAAACTCAAACACCTCGGTGTAACTTTTGAGCAAAGTTTGAATTGGTCATGCCACGTGGATGATGTTGTTAGGAATATTGTACGATCAATTGCATGTATACGAAGAATTATGTCCTGTTTAACAATCGACAATTTGTGTGGGGTTCTCTAACAAAAAGAGACATGTTGAGGATACAAAGATGCCAAAACAAATACGCTCGAATGATTTTGAAAGCTGCCTATAATACTCTATCATTGGGACTCCTTCACTCACTAAATTGGCAGCCCGTTGAACAAAGAATACATTTTCATTATTATGTTATGGTGTATAAGTTATTGCACAACCTTGCCCCACAATACCTTTGTAATTTAGTATATAGGCGTAATGCAGCATATTGTACTCGTTATACCATTTCTAGCCAATTATATTTGCCAAAACCTAGAACTGAATATAGAAAACGCTCCTTCTCGTATGTTGCAAGTAAACTTTATAACGCACTACCTATGCTGCCCTCCCAAGGAAAAACGCAGTATCTGACATTTTTGTTGATTTTCACTTTTTTGCAGTAAAATACTCAATAAACAATGCTCTTTCATGTGATACATTCAGTTTTCTGAAAAAAATGTGGGAACACCATTTTTTCCCAACCCTCAAACGCAGTATCTACAGTCAACCTCCACTTTCCCCAAGGAAAAAAGCAGTATCTACACAGCTAGTCTCGCTACAAGACAAACAAATTATTTATATGCAGACAATATGAATAATGCGCATTTATAATAGTTATATCTTGTATAAACAAATTTCATTACTTATATAAATTGTGAAGCACAAAATATTGAAGCAAATTTAACATATTAGTGCATTTTGCAATGCGACCAACATTCTTCTATAAAGTGCAGAGTTTGTGACAAAGGCTATTCAAGTATGCATGAAAGTGCGTGTACCTCGGCCACATTCACACAATGCACAGACTGACTGCGCACGGCATATGATGCAGTGCAGTGTGTTAATGGCATGTGATTTTAACGCATACATGCAATTAAGTTATGTACAGTAATGCAGTCCTAATAATCTTCTAATAAATTAAGCTCTGCAGTGCCAGCATGGATTAGCAAGAATAGTTACTATGATACTGTCTTCATTTTAATCTTTAAGATATTTGAATTGAGTTGAGGAATTCTGCTGGTTCAAATTAGAAACATTAGAAAATAAAAAACAAAACAAAGCACGGTTTACTCGCTTTTATATGACCTACTCTATTGCTCTAGACTATAAACCTATAGTCCTAGTCCTAAATATGACTAGTCTTTATGCAGACTATAGAGTAGAGGCATATTTAGCCTAAATATCAGGCCAGGCCGGCAATTACGGCAGCTGCTGCTGACACGGTCTGGAACATGCATTTTGATCGATTGCGCCTAAAATCACAGCAAGAATAGGCATGATGATCGAATAATTTGGACCATGCATATCATAGGCCCTAGCCTAAGGCTAAGTTAGTATCTTGGAATTTGCTTACAATGAAAAAATGCAGCATGATCATCAAGTTTGTTATAATCATGTCATAACAAATCACTTTTGCTTTATTATCACTAACATTCATATTTCTGATTTCTTTGTAGATACTGCGTTTTTCCTTGGGGATATTTTTATTGCACCGCTTTGCGAGTTATTCCATTTAAAGTAACTTTATATTTTCTCAGAGAGGGCGTTCTGTATCTATTTAAAGTTACATTCTCCTAGTAATGTAAGTAAACTTTTATATCGAATGTAAAAACAAATATGTGTGCTTTGTTAATCATATAACATTTACGCTTCTTATTTCATCTCATCGAGGAAATGCGGCCTGATAAGCCCCCTTTTTCAGAAAAGTGTGACTCGTCTAGAGAGGGCGCTTTTTTATTAATTAAACTTGTTTTCCCTTTAAAGTATGTTAACTTACATAAAGAATATATGCCGAAACATTTTCAATTGTTTTATCCATAACGTAAGGCATAATTCATCACCCTCCAAATTGCTATGTAGATACTGCGTTTTTCCTTGGGAAAATCGATCATGCACCGTTTTGGGAGCATGTAACATGCATTATTCCATACTTAAAGTAACTTAAGACTTGATAAGAGAGGGCGCTCTTTATCATTTCAAAGTTTTGTTTTAACTTTAACTTATACACTTTCATAACAAATGTATAAACAATCATTTGTGCGTGGTTAATGAATACAATTCATGCTTCGTATTTCCTTTCATTGCGGAAATATGGGCCAATAAGTCCCTTTTTTAAGAAAAGTGTGACTCGCCTAGAGAGGGCGCTTTTTAATTAATCAAACTTTTTTCACTTTAAAGTAAGTTAATAGTACATACAGAATATATGCCGAAACATTTTCGATTGGTTTATCAATAACGTAAGGCATAATTCAATACCCTCCGAATTTCTTTGTAGATACTGCGTTTTTCCTTGGGGAAATCGGTCACGAACTAGGGATTTTCCCAAAGTATCTACATTTTCATGAAAATCTCAAAATTAAACGAATAATTCAACTGTTCATGTTTGAAGAAAAATAGACACCTATATAGCCTTTAATCACACACTGAAGTTATCTTCACAAGTTTATTATTTCCGAGCGGCTGTGGCAAAAACACAAAAGGGTCAATATCTCAGTTTCTAGAAAACGCTGAATCGTGTAGATACTGCCTTTTTCCTTGGGACGGCAGTATGTATGTCCAAATATCTCCCACATTAAGCATATTAAAAAAACGCCAAATTTCTATTCTGTCGTACCCCCGATGTAACTTTGTTTTAATTGCCAAGTTTTTAAAATGATTTTTTTTATTGTATTTATGTATTTATGTTTTGTATGTATGTATATCTTTATGCTGTGTTTTTCAATGTATACGTTGTAATTTCTATCTGATACAGGGCCCTCTTGTAAAGCAGGCCTTTGTGGTACTGAATGGGGCTACCCTGTGTTTTTTTTTAAAGAAGACTGAATAAATAAATAAATAATAAATAAACATCTAAATTTGTGATTACAATATGTTATATTAAACCAAATCAGCATAAACTATTTAAAGAGGAAACCAGTACTAAACCAACCAAAGACTTAACTATACAAAATTAATGGGAGTAAAGGTAATTAATTTTGTCCATGAATACAATTCATTCAATTAAGAGAAATTGTTTAATGGGCACGAAACTAAAAGTAACATATCATAAATATGTAATGAGTTACCGAGACTAATACGTCGCAGAAGTGAACATTCATTTCGGATGAACAGATCACAAACCACGCACATGCCTAGATATTATTGCACAATCCAACGACTTCCTCATTTGAATGTTGGTCATTTAATTGTGAATCCGCATCAGCAAGCAGACTAAGAACAAGGCAGCCAAGATATCTCTATATTATTACGATACCTCATCAGACATTTGATTATAGATTAGAATGAACCAATACTCCACTGTTAAAGCTGAATAAACCAGCAAATAATAATGGAAGGTATTACGGTCATGACCAGTGCTATGTTTGCAGCATTGTCCCTTCTTGTTGTTGTTCATCCCGGTCTTACATTGTCAATTCAGTGTGCGAGGCATCATGAACAAGAAACCAACGAGACGGCCGTACGCATGGTCAGTGTACAGTGTATAACGGATCAATACTGGACACTTAACAATGAGATACATTTAACTCTGTCCGATGGCACATTAATTGGGATTTGTGGCACCAATGGTTGCGGTCCAAACTACTGCACTGCCTGGTGTACCACTGCAATCAAACAGGAAGGAGATCACTTTACAGTTGAGCTCTGTGGATTTAATTGTGTGTTCTTTAAAATCAATAATACACTGGAAAACGATTATGGTGAATATTTCATTTATACCGACCCTGCTCACAAATATCTTGCTTTGAACCTGACCAATGCCACAGAAAGTCAAGGAACTGGAGATGCAGTAACTAGTGAACACGAAGTTCATCAAGTTTGTACCAAAATTAATGCAACAAACGAACCTGGAAACATTGATGCCTCATCATCAACTGTGACGTTGCCGTCCGTAAGCACGAAGGCGTCTTCACAACCTCTTATATTCCCTGCAACTTCTGTACACCCGAACGAAAACACAAACGAGACCATCATTAACAGTTATGTGCTTGGCACTTATAATACGGTTTTCATAGTCATTATTTTGGCATTGTTTGTGGCACTTATATGTAGTATTGGCTCAGCGTTTTATCTTCTATCACGAAAGAACACACGTAGTGAAACTCTGCACAATGACCACCAGAATCGACCATCTGCTTTGTCACGTTCAAACACAGTTGAGATGATCGGGTTGGATTCCATGACACCACAACCGCCAGAGACACGTTTCCAAAACGTCAATGCCTTCTCTGCAACCGCTAATCCCACGTTTACTGTCAACGATAGTGAACTTAGCAGTAACTTGTCATGGTCACTTCATCAGGCACCAGAGCTGCCTCCCAGGAGCAGCCCTGGCAACCCTAACATGGGACGATCGCTAATGGATGACTGTTCACCATATGACGAGAGCGGGGGAAACTTCAACACAAAGACTGCTGTACGTGATGGCTATCGTGTTCAGATAGGCCATACGAATGGCAAAGTGACATCAGAGGCAGTCGATATCCCGCCACTCGGTGATGTTGGAGAAGGTCTTCAGAATGAGAACACCTACTGCACGGTTGATGATTGCAAACGCAATGACTTCACCGGTCCCGAGGCCAGTGGTCATCGAATCCCGCATAACCTACCGACTTCAACCGTCGAGGATCTGTCGGTAGAGTGCAATACTGCTGATGATGAAATCCTTAATAGGCTATATGCAAAACCTGAGAAGAGAAAGAGGGTGCAGCATCAACAGGTTCAAAGTAACTTGCCTATCAACTGGTCTGAAAATGCTGACGGTTCTGACTACGATGACCTCAGACTGAACGTAGGAAATCAAAATGTTTGCATTGTGTTATTGTCAATATACGTTCAAGTATGGACTTAAGACATGGTGAAGCAAATCAATGTTAGCACGGTACAATGCCAACTAAATATTATTAATTTACTCACACCAATCTTTTAAAACCTCACGGTAAATAATTCATGAAAAGTAACACTTGATAATGTCCCTTTGCCGGTATGAATCCGGACTCCTGTGATGATCGACTATTAACACGTTTGTCCTACGATGTGGGATGGGATCCCACGACCAAACATATCCACAGCGACCGCACATTCTCAAGGGCTTCCAGACATCCGCGCTCCTTCTGATATCAACAATGACCACGTCGCAGACGACTCGCGCCTTATTGTTGCTCCGTCTGGAGAGAATCGTGATGCGATGTCATCAGGAAATGGGTACAATCATCTCCATTGCTCTCCGGGAGACATCCCCGCTCAAGGAAGTGGTTACGAGGTCTCCAATTACATCGGGCAGTCACTGGCGGCCCATGATTCTCTACAAGGTGGGAATGTTGCAATGCTGACAATTGGGGGAGCAAGCGGTAGAGTTCCAACCGACGTCTCGCGCAGAGTTCCAGGTCATGCTCAAGTTTACCTTGATGAGTTCTTTGACTCGTCTGACTATGAGCTGCTGAATCCGCAACATGATAGAGAGTAATAAAACAATATGAATTTAAATCATATTAAATAACTTACTTTTACGTCCTAAAGAGATGAAACAGCTAATTAAGTGTCTGCAAGTCATAATTTGGGAAAAGTTAAATATAATGTTTCATAAATTGTTAGTTGTTACTACACTCATCCTCGTCAATATCCAGAAGATATTGTTCCGTCAAGAAAACATTACTACATCATTCATGACCACGAACATCCCATTTTGTTTCCAGCGGCGACTGATGATTCTCGAGAACAAGGGATGACTATAAGGCAAGCTAGAGAGCGCTACCGAATTCCTTGATCAGAGATTTCCGTCAATGTTTTGTTTCTAGATGAAATATTGATTCGTCTGCTCATGAGCTCTTAAAGCCGCGACTGCACCAGGAATAACAAAGGTCTTTGTTTATAGAAGGGTGGAATGTTGCTGACTAGGCAACTGTGGGAGTGACAATGTCTAGGTTTATTTGAATGATATCACCGAACAAATCTATGTTTCACTTGGACTGTAAATGCAATTTAGATGATTTTCTTTCTTTTTTCTCCTGCTAATTCTCTCGCCCAAACGTTCTAAAAATGCACACTTCGGGAACATTGTATTATTTTATTGAAAGTTATAACTTTACCACTGTTTACATTTCTGATATATTAATAAATGGAATACAAGGTGACTGTACTTATCTTTATAAAAACCCGTATGTTTGTAAATAAGCTTATACATGTATCACGTTTCATTTACAAGATTATGATTATTTTGTAAAGATGTTTTGGCTACTAAAACCATGTTGATGTTATTATACACCTTGCACAGTTGCATTATAGTTACACTCTCTTTGCTAAATCACTGAATATATGATCACAACGATGACGTTCGAGTCAAGATTAATCTTAGATACATGTACCGCAAACTAATGAGTGTACATTGTATTCGAGATAATTGTGTTATGTGTTTACCTATAATAAATTTTGATTTGCAAATAAATACACTGGTAACATGGGTAATACATTACGAAGTTGTAACATTTCTAATGGTTCTACTCGATATAATATAAAATAACAGTTGAACAAGAAAAATTAAGAATAATTGCAAAATATTCCAGTATATGAAAAATGAGATTCAGCATGTAAATATAAACTTCGTTGAACAAACTCAGCACTCCATATTTCTATGTTATGGATGTGTGTACATTTGGTTTATTAATCATAACATTAATTACGTGCACAGAAGAACAATCCGCAAATGTCATGTCTATATAATGCACTTCAACTAACTGCGTAGTCGCAACTACGAACTGGGTTAGAAAAGTCCTTTGCCCTGGTGTTCGTCTCCAAACCTCTTTCTATATTTGAGAAAAATATGAATATATATTGTATATGAATTGGGGTAAATATTAGTTACAACAAATAGAGTATGATTTATCTATCATATCTGTACCGAACAGCTACATTAATATTAATCTTAATTGTTGAACTGTACAATAAAAGACCCTTACATTGCATATTTGGCTTCTTTGTTTTGTGTTTGCCTTTTAAGAATATATTTGTGTGTGACCTCGAAATAATACACAATGTTCCGTTTTGTTATAATTTTCACATACATAACTGTACAGAAAGATGAAACGTCAATAGTTCTTTATGTGTTAACCCGATGCATGTAGAAGCGCACGATTCATATTTGAAATCATTTTGGGACGCTTCCTTTAAATTAACGATGCAAGGACTGCGTGTGATAAAGTCGGACAAAATTAATACAATTAATAGAGATTATATCGAGGGCTAGAGCTGGATACGTCTTCTTCTTCTTCTTCTTCCGGTACTGTGCAGAACCTCCTAGGAATATACTCGCACAAGATACGCCCACAATGGTGCAGTAAAATGTATCCCTGGATAACCAGTAGAATTGATTGTAATTGGTTGTCTCGCGCCGCTGGTCCAAAGAAAGATATAAGTCTCTTGGAAATAGAAGATCTACAGATAAATCATTATTTCCGTTTTTTTCTCCATGATACATTCTAATATAATTAGATATTCAAAAAGGAAATCTTCGCGAAACAATAGTTTAAATATGGCTACATTAAACACACACATAAATCAACAAGACTTTCAAAACACTTAAACTCGATGGTACTTGAAATCATGAAACAAACTTGCAACAGAAATTGAAATACATGTGAAGTGGAAATCAATCAACAACTGTCATATCTACACAATTGTTACATGCAAATTGCTTACAATTAAACCCATAAATAAAAGACGAATGAAACTTGAAATATAACATTAATAAGAAAGGTTCGTAGACTGCAACAATACATTCCGGACTAGAGGACACATCTCATACTAAGCTGTTCAGCATATGTGATGGTAGTCTAAACTTAGCGTCAGTCAACATATTAATTCAGAATAAGACTCTCATCATTTTTCCACGTCTCAATCTCTTATCACTTGCGTCGCACTTGTAATTATATTCCACTTTATAACACTTAATATCTAGAGAAAACCAAGCAAGAAAGATGGAATACCCAGCCAGTGCTGTATTTGTAGTAATGCCATTGTTTATTTTGGTACATCCATGCATTTCCTTTCAGTCATTTCAGTGTGAGAGACGAAATGGCACACGTTTTAGTTTTCACTGTATCGCTGAAGGATACTGGACAGTAAATGAAAGTGTTCAATTGTATCGGTATGATGGTGAAGCGATTGGGCATTGTGATCCTTTGTATTGTTCAAAAGGTCGATGCTACTTGTCATGTCAGCCTGAGGACCAACTTAAAGATCATGTCAATTTTAACATGTGTGGATTGAACTGTTTGTACTTCACCATCAGAGATCCTGTGGTAGACACTGATTACGGGGAATACTATATTTCCTTCAATTCTTCTGATAAAGTTCTTGTCTTGAACCTTGCTAAACCTTCAACGGAAAGCACAAATTCTACACAAACGTCGATTAGAGAACACTGATCTAGTTATCTAGCAATTGTTTATGAAGATGTTATTCCCCCTAATTTTTCTACAACGAATAAAAAGAGTAGGCAGCCTGGGTGTCTAAACAATTTATTTCATTCATGTATATCGTTTACATTATGGACAAATTTGATAATCATTAAAACCATGCAGAGGGTTAATTCAGTTTGAAATATAAGATATTTAATATGCAACATTTATTCTATTGTAACGGACAATACAACGTGCACGTTTGAGATATGTTATGATTAAATAGCTTTGCATTCAGGCCAAGAACACAACCAAACTTACAATTCTGTTAATGGTCTTAGACTTGTTGGTACCGTTACTGTGTTGACGTTTAAGATTATCTACGTTTAGTAAGTAAATCCTAGCATGAATGAAGTACATATTATATGTTTGTAAGACACTTGAGTAAAACAATATGCATATAAACTTTTAGCGATATAGATATAATCAGTACAATTTGAAATTTCTTGTGAAATTATGCATACGGTTAATTAAATATTAATTTAAAACCATCACGTTTAGTAAGATTACACATGTGATAATGTTATATGTAAGCTTTTAATGTATTGTGAATATTAATGTGTATCATAACAAATCAATACTCGAGTTTTTGGAACATCTATGCGCTTGTCTACATTCACTGTATTTAACACTCAATCATGCTGCAAAGTATTAACATTCACTTTCATAATAAATTATATTTGAGCACAATATATTCAATGTGTACTTCCCTTTCAATTTGTTTCCTCTGCATGTTTGCTTATGTGAGTGTTTAGCGTTTGTGATACATCGCATTCCCTGTTATTTAAATATGATGCAAGGCAAGGCAAAATAATGATTAAAAACGGTAATATCACGAATCACAATCTATTGAATACATTACATGAATAAATATATATGAATAAAAAAGAGTAAAACCAACATTCTGAGAAAGAAAAATCCTAAGAGGAAACTATCAGACCAAATAATGCTCACCCATGCAAAGTGCCCATAAATATAAATCCTAACGACGTACAGCTTATGTAGATCCACTCAAAGTACGATTTATGGAATTGCCTATTAATACTATCAATACATGCGGAAAATGAAATAACGATTAAATGGAGTTGCATTGATAAGAAAGTGATAGTAACAACTCGAGGCTCAGAGAAAACAAGATACGAGAAAACGTTTTTGAACCGATCAAGGGGGGCATGATGAGCAGATTATAATAAATAGCTAACATAATTTTTTTTTAACTAATGGAGCATAATCATCAATTATATACATCATCATCAGCCATATCGTGTGTGTTCGTTTGTGTCTGCCTTTTTCAGGCAAAGCCATTAATATCAAACGTCAAGATGTATTCATCATCAGCATTATCAGCAGTTTGTTCAAGTGATTCATTATTATCATTGATAGAGATTTTGTTCAAACGTGATATCTGGGACTTCAATATAATTGTAAGATTCTTGTGAATTATATGTTTTCGTTGTGGACAAAATTAAAACTTATGTCCAATTTTACCCCCGTTCGAATTCGGATACAATGAACAATCGATTTCGAATTCGGATACATTGCACTACATTCAAAAAGCCTTCCGGAACGTAATTCAATTCAATGTTATTCAATCATTTGACGGAGTTAATGGATTCCTTTAACCATAGCTTAATTATAGACCCTAACGATGCATAGTACAAATTACATTTGAACACTTGCGATGAATTCCAAATGTAAGGAAGGTCGGAAAATCTTATAAAACCTACGGATCACCCTAACTCCAGAATAAATCAAAGGCCAGGGCTGGATTAAGACGTCCCGAATTGCCACGATTGACTTGAAACTAGTCATGGGTAAACAGTAGGGCTGATTTGAAGACGTCACGCACTCATGGTGAGAACGAAGCACTTAGAACTAGAGGATCTGAAGATTTATCATTAGTTTCATCTTATTTCCATCAAACATTTGATAAAATATAAACGTTACGAAAGTGTTAACCTAGGCCTTAGCCATGATTTAAAAAAAATGGGACCGAGATCACCGGTTGGGTCCTGTAAGCGGGGTGGGAGGAGGGGGGGGGGGGGGGGGGTTCCATCGCCCCAAACATGTCAAGGCCCAGACGGGACCGCATGTTTAGTTGTGTTAGCAGGAGGGGTAGGTGGGGGAGGGGGGGGTGGGGGGGGGGGGGTCTTCAATAAGACCGATCATTGCCCGAGACCACTAGTTTAGATGGCCGAGACCGATACAAATTGGTCCTTTCTAAATGGGGGGGGGGGGGGGGGGGGTACCCTCGGCTATGGGCATGGCTTAAAATGTGAACACTCTGCTAGTAAATATATAGCATACAGATTTCTGAAGATGATATGTCGAAAACCCACATAAATCAACAATACTTAACACAAAACTTAACAAAAGTTTCACAATGCGTTTATGGTACTTGAAGTCAGCAAACAAAAACTTTCAAAGAATAATCAAACAAATGAAATCATTCAACAACCGTCCCAGGCTTCTCATAATTGTTTCATAAATAGTGGGCACAAGTACATCCATAAATAAAATACAAACGTATGATGAAGTTTATAATGGCACGAACTCGTAATGAATCATGCGGTAAAGAATAATTGTCGACTAAGGAGACACGATTTCTGCACTAAATGAACTACGACACACTTTACATTATACTGTTCTGCATTTCTTACGGTATGGTCTTCATCAGCGAGAGTCGGCTCCGGTTGTTATCAAAGTTTACAACATTTCCCGTTATGGACTACATGTTTTACATTTCATTTTATAAAGATCAAATATTATAAAAGCGAAGGAATAGGGATGGAATGCCCAGTCAGTGTTGTATTTGCAGTAATTACATTGCTTTGTATAGTTCAGCCATGTATCCCCTTGTCGTTTAGGTGTGAGAGACAAAATGAACTTGAAACAAATGGAACAAGTATCAGTGTTCGCTGTATCGTCGAACGATATTCGGAACATATTATGGAATGATAAAATTGTATCGATATCATGATGAAGAGATTGGACGTTGTTATCTTCCGCATATGTGTTGGACTAATAACGAACATGTATATCATTTTGATATTGATGTGTGTGGACCAACATGTTTTTTCTTTAGCATTAGAGATCCTGTGGTAGACACTGATTACGGTGGATACTATATTTCTTGTAATTCTTCCGATAAAGTTCTTGTCTTGAACCTAACCAAGCATTCAACGGAAAGCACACCTACTACAGAAGCATCGACTACTAAACACGTTACTCATGATTCCTCATCCGCACACATCGTCAAGGTTTCTAGCAGTGTCCTAGATTCCCAAAATACAGAACAAATGGGTGATGGAATAAGATCTACTGTTTCTGTTACATCGGAAGGAATGTGCCAATGTCCACAAGAGACACACTCCTCTACCGAGAGTGAAGCTGAACGATACATTACAAAACTCACAGTCACCGACGTCGTTTTAATAATCAGAATCTGGACATTTTGTGTGGCACTGATATACAGTATTGGAACTGGTAGTTATATTCTACTCAGAAGACACTCTCAAAGCGAAATACCAAAGCGTAGCCGACTAAACATTTCAGGTACCTTAGCCCGGCCAAACAAAGCGGAAGTGTTAGATATAGTCACCATGACGTCACAGCCTTCACAAACATCTCTTGAAATTGATAATGCCTTTCCTGACACTGATAACCACTCAAGAGGAGACGGTTGGAATGGATCTCACTCAGTGCCATTGTCGCTTTATCATCAGGCACTGGAGCTGCCGTCAAGTAACTGGCCTGGTTACCTTAATACAGCAAAATTGGTGGTGAATGATTGCATGTCATATGACGAGATCGGGACAACATCTTGCACAACCGCACGTGTGAATCGCCTGCAGATTCGTCAAGATAACGTCACTAGGAGTCCAGCGGCAATCGATGTTTCAACTCTTGGTGCTGTTGGAGGAGAGGTAGAGTTTGATAACTTTTACTGCACGGTGGATGATCGCAAACAGACCGAAGTCACTGGTCTCGAGGCCGGTGGTCATCATATTTTGCATCACCGACCGACCTCAACCGGCAAGAATCGATTTGTACGATACAATACCACCGATAATGAAATGCAATGTAGGCTGTTTGACAAACCAGTGACGAATATGATGAGGACGATGAAGTATAAAATGATCCAAAATAACCCATCTTTCAACTATTCTGAAAATATTGACAATTCTGACAAGGATGATCGCAGACTTAATTCTGTAATTTGGAAAAAGAAACCGTTTACATTGTGCATTGGTCAATGTTTGGTCAACTATGCACGTACAACAGAATGTGATAAACTAATATTAGCACGTCACACTATTATTAAAGGGTTAAATTCACTTTGGCACAAGCATGCTGCACTCAATTGTCAATAAATAAAGAAGCACTTAAACGCACAAAGCATTTCAAGCCAGGAATATCACATCATGTGATGACCGACTTTAAAGACTCATATCCTACGATGTCATCTGGAAACCCAGCAGGGCTCATCGCAGACACACGCGCAATGGTCAATAATCCACGAGAACGTCCACAGGTTAGAATTACCCATGCTCGAACATGCCCAACTGATGTCGGAGATTACTACCCTACCAGCGTTATGCATCCTTTTGCATCAGAGATTGGAGATAATGACGACGCCTTTACAGCAAGTGCTGACTACAGCCTCCTCCCTCGCTATCCATATGACATCTCTGCTCCACCAATCGATGGCATCGATAGCGACGTCGGGCAGCCAACGTTGTTTCTGCCGACAACTCCTTCTTCTTTAGAGCAGGGGAATGTTGCGTTGGAGGGAAGCAAAGGAGTCAGCCGGATAGTGTAATCGGACGTAGTCTCGCGCAGAGATCCGGGCCAACTTTACCTCGGGGAGTTCCTTGATTCTTCTAACTACGAACATATGCTAAACCGAATATGGATAAAGGGTAAAGACAAATGTACATGAGCCGATCACAATGATGAAACATATTATAATTAAACTGACTTTTCCTCCATAAAAAGTAAAAGTGCAAAATCCCTATCTACAATACATCATATTTGAGCACTGACAGTTCACATTAATTGTTCGAAATACATTTGGTTTATACCCTGTATACAACTTGGCACATGTTTGAATACTTCGTCTTTGATAATGAGGGCAATTACTAGTACATTCACAAAATATAGAAATTATCAAACTATTTTTATTTTACTGTTAATATGCATAGGTTACGAACATGAATATACTGATTACACAATTGGTTGAATATACAGGCTTCACTGCACTTGATAAAATTAGAAATGCTAAAAGCATCCGAGCAAGTTACAAAGAAGGGACGTGTGGCATGTTAGACATTTTGACGATTTTGAGTACAGTGTCCATTCAATAGAATAAATATTTGTAATCATTTATTGAGAACAAAATGTGATATTACACGCAATTTAACAAATGTCCTGTTGTAAACCACAGACAAAATAGTCATAAATGTTTAAAAACTACCACTCTTTATGAATTGTATTTAAAGAGCTTTCTTCCAAAAGGCGCTAAATCCACTTTTTCAAATTTTGAGTATTAAGCAGGTTTCTGTGTCATACCTTGTACACATGCCTATGGGAATATAAATATGGATCATCCCATATTTTGAATTCGATTGTGTAATTTGTCCTAAAAGTTAGATTCTAGATCGTTATGTAGGTTATTACTGTACTGATATCACTAACTCATTTGTTTTTTATGGAAAGTAGATTTAGCGCCTTTTTGAACTGAGATCTTTATTTGTACGGCTTGGGTCAATATTAATTGTGATTGTACTGATGGTGTATGAAATATCCAACATATTGCGTACGTTTTGTAAGGTTTTATATCTTTAAATGCAATAGATTAAACATTTCAATCGAGCACAAAATTCAAGTTGTAAGTACAAATTGCACAAATGATTTGTTTCCTGTACAGGTCCGCATTATTTGTATAATTATGTCAGCGTTAGGAAATATATTTTATTATTCGAAATACAGGGAGATGTATATACCAGAAATTTGAAATGTACAAACACATTCAGGTTTCCGCGGGATTCGAACCCGACACCTCATCCCAGGATAGTTAGACCGGTGCTCTACGAGCTGTCCAGGGGTAGAAAAGGAAAAGGTCTCTGAACCTCTTTCTATATTCGAGAACAATACAGATATATACTGTGTTTGTGTTTGGGTAAATATTCATTTTCATAATTAATGGAGAATAAATGATTCATCATTTGTACCTTTAATACAGTTACATGACAATAAATGTTAATTGTAGAATTGTACAATAAAAGACTCTTACACTTTATGTTCGGCTTTGTTTGCGTCTGCCTTTTAAGCGTGTATTTGTGTGTGACCCCGAACTATACCCAATGTTACGTTTTGTTATAATTCTCACATACATAAATGTCAGCTGTACATAGCCTACAGATGAAACGTCAACATATATTATGTATTATCAGCAATGTCTTAACCCGAGACATGTAGAAGCGCATGATACATAATTACTTAATATAATATAAGGACTGCGGTAAGAAAGTATAACAAATACAATTAATCAAGATTATATCGCTAGAGCTGGATACGCCCAAATGGTGCATCAAATCGTATTAATGGATAACCAGTATACTTGATCTTAATTGGTTGTCTCGCGCCCCTGGTCTTAATTAAAATATAGGACCCTTGGAAATAGAAGATCTAAAGATAAATCATTTGTATTTACCTTTTTTTCTCCATCATAAATAACAATATACGCAACAGGGAAACACTCGCGAAACAATAGTTTGAAGATGGCTACACTAAACACACACATAAATCAACAATACTTTCAAAACACTTTAACTCGATGGTACTTGAAGTCATGAAACAAAAACTTTCAAAAGAAGTTTACAAGAATACATGAAGTGGAAATCCATCAACAACTGTCATATCTATACAATTGTTTCCAGGCAAAGTGCTTATAATTAAACCCATAAATAAAATATGAATGAAACTTGAAATATAACATTAATAAGAGAAGGTTATTGGATTACAACACAAGAGAAGTAATACATTCCGGACTAGAGGACACATCTCACACTGAACTATTCAGCATATGTGATGGTAGTCTAAAATTAGCGTCAGTCAACATGTTTATTCAGAATAAGCCACTCATCATTTGCCCACGGCTTCTCTTATCACTTTTGTCGCACTTGGAATTATATTCCATTTTATAACGCTCAATAATTAAAGAAAACCAAGCAAGCAATATGGAATACCCAGCCAGTGTTATGTTTGCACTATGTTTGTCATTGTTAATGGTAGTACATCCATGTTTTTCGTTGTCATTTCAGTGTGAGAGACGAAATGGCACACGTATTAGTGTTCACTGTATGGCTGAAGGATACTGGGCAGAAAATACGAGTCTTCAATTGTATCGGTCTGATGGTGAAGAGATTGGGCATTGTGATCCCGTGTTCTGTTCGGAAGGTCGATGCTACTTGTCATGTAAGTCTGACGACAAACTTGAAGATCATTTCAATGTCAACATGTGTCGATTGAACTGTTTTTCATTCACCATCAGAGATCCTGTAGTAGACACAGATTACGGCGAATACTATATTTCCTTCAATTCTTCTGATAAAGTTCTTGTCTTGAACCTGACTAATCCTTCAACGGAAAGCACAAATACTACAGAAACGTCGACTAGAGAACACGTTTATGCCAATTCCACATCTGCGCCAATTATCAAGGTTTCAACCAGTTTACGTGATTCAGGAACTACAGACCTGAGAGATGACGAAATGCGATCTACTGTTTCTGTGCTGTCGAATTATACCAGAGAGTCCCAATGTCCACAAGAAACATGCACGACACATTCGTCAATCCGCAGTGAAGACGAATCAAACAACAACAATATGACATTTAACGTCTTATTTTTCAAAATCAGTATCCTAACATTATCTGTGGCGCTCATGTGCACCTTAGGAACAGGAATCTTTCTTCTCGCGCGTAAACGCAGACGAATTGAAAGACTGAACCGAGACCTGCACAATATTTCAGTTGCCCTGACACGATCAAACACAGTAGAGGCGCTAGATATATCTTCCAGCATACCGCAACCTCCACTAACACCCCTTGCAAGTAACAGTGCCCTTTCTGGCACTGGCTATCCTTCTATAGATCATCAGGCTCCGGAGTTGCCTCCAAGGACCCAATTTAGTGAACCTAACAGAGTACATTTGCCGATAGATGATTGCACGCCATACGAAGAGAGCATGGGTAACTTTAACCCTGTGACCACTTCACGTGTGCATGACTTTCAGACTGGTCAAGACGGCAGGAGCGTACAGAATGAGAACACGTACTGCACGGTGGATGATTGCAAACGGAATGAAGTCACCGGTCTGGTGGCGAGTGGTCAGAACATATTACTTCCAACCGTCGAGGATCTATCGGTAGACTGCAAAACTGCCGATGATGAAATGCTTAGTATGTTGTATGCCAAACCAGATAAGAGGAGGAGGATACAGCATCATAAATTCAATAATAACTTATCCCCTTCTGCAGAAGATGATGAATCTGAATATGACGTCCTTAGATACAACTTCGGAAAAGAAACAGTTTGCATTGTGATGTGGCCAATAGTGAGTCAGTACTATCATCTCAAAATATCGATTATCAGCACAATGATAGCGTGTATGTCGTCATCCAACAGTCGGCTTTTCTTATCGGCGCAAACTTCTTTTACTGATGCTTTGATAGTTATAGAAATGTGACAAATAATGTTAATAATGTTTTTATAGGAAACCCGATTGGTTCATTGACCGGCTTTTAACGCTGTTGTCCTACGATGTCGGCTGGGCACCAAGCAGCAGCTCCTTCAGACATCCGCGCTCCTTCTGATCTCAACAATGACCACGACACTGATGACTCGCGCATTATTGCATCTGAGCCCGGAGAGAATATTGAAGCGATGTCAGCAGGGAATGCATACAGTCACCTCCGTCGCTATCCGGGTGATACGCCTGCTCCAAGTCCAATGAGTGGTGATAACATTTGTGACCGGCTCTGTCACTTTGGGTAATTCATCGGGAATATCAAAATTGAGATTTTTAGTGTTTTGAATTCTCTAGGATTTCAGCTTTAAAATGATATACAACTTGATAAATATGAGTTTCTTGAAGGCTAGAAAAACGCAAATTAATAACATGGACCAGAGCCCCGTGAATTGTCAAACAACGGAGAAAATCGCTTCTAAAGTTTTGCATCCATTCAGAAAAAAATTCTCACACACCGAGCGAGAAGTTGAACGGTTCGCTTTCACATTTCCGCTCGTAATCGATCAGCAAACGAAATAATGCATGCACAGTTATACTGCCAATCAGCAACGCTTTCGCCTGTATTACGTAATTGTACAAAGCCTCAGTCCTAAGTCTCAGTTGATCGACAAACTAGCCCATGTGCCGCCCTTTGATGTGCATGTATTACAACTGCGGTGTATTATGTATGTACGTACCGCCATAAACCACCGCATCATATTCACCGTACCGCCGCTGTACCACCGGTAGACAAAAGAAAAGCGCAGTTTGATACCGTATGATATGGTACGCTGCACATGCACACTGCACACTTGCGTCATGCCCAGCGCGATTCAATGCGGTACCCATAGAATTATAAACAAACCAACCACTCGTTTACTATACAGTAAGTTAAATGCCGCGCACGCTTCCCGGAAATGTACAACACACGGACAATACAACTCTATTCAGGTTAGTCTGACCAATTACTGTACAGCTACAGTGCTTTCCTCTTGCAGCTCGCTGCGGCGGTACGGTCGAATCACACATACATAGCTGGCGCGTTCGTTTCACAATCGATCATGATCAGTCAGCGCGGATTGACTGAGTTTCTGGTCGAAACCGAAATGAAGGTTGCTTAGAAAAATCATTATTTACGGCATAAAAAAATCGAATAAGGACCTGAAATTTTCAGAGAATGTAGATGAAACATGTAAGTATCAAATCCCATAAAGTACAAAATTTCAGCCAAAGACAATATTTTATGATTTTGAGGCTCTAAGTACTAAAGACCAATCGCGACTTTATACCCATTCTCTGGGAGCCGGTCTCATTTACGATGACGTCGGGCAGCCAATCGTGTTTTCACCTGCGATCCCTGCTTCTCTAGAGCATGGGAGTGGTGTATTGCAGGCAAGCGGAGGAGCATGCGGGAGAGTGTCATCGGGACCCTTGGGCAGAGATCTGAGCCAACTTCATCTGGACGAGTTCTTTGATTCGTCTGACTATGAGCTGCTGAACCCCAAAATGGATAGGGAGTGACAGTTATGACGGCATTCGCCATAACCTTGACCAGCAGACCATGGTTCCACCGGCAACTCGTGATTCTCTCGAGCGATTGGGGAAACCATTCATGCGCCTTTGGTATAGCGCAACCGGAAGTCGCTGGTTCGGACCTGGACAAAGAAGGACAAAGACTGGACTTCTCTTTATAAAAACGAGCCGCTGAGCCTCTCTACGGGATGAGCAATATTATGCTATTTCAGTTATGACTTTACCATAATCACATGCTGATAGAAGCTCTGATTATATATTTTTCTTCAGATAAGTAGCGAAGATGATAAAATGAATCTGTGATCCTCCGAGTGCCAAGTACGTTTCACAAACCTACCTGACCCATTTATTTGTCAATTATTTATGAAGATGTTATACCCAATATGTATCTAGTACAGCGAGTAAAAATTGTATTATAAGCAGCCTGAGTGTCTAAACAATTTATTTTCACACACGTAAATCGTTTACATTAAGACAAAATTGATAAATATATGAACATTCAGAGGATTAGTGCAGTTATGACATCATTGAGTTCCTGTACATACACGTTAAACCAAAAAGTCAAAAAGTGATCTTGTTTTATAATGGTAATACTGTGCAAAAATCATAATCACTCTTGCAATGTGTCATTTAGGCGATTAATCAATAATGCAATGTTTTGTAATGCTAACTTATACAAGATGTCATAATCGTTTCAGAAAAGTAAATTGCTCAATGCTATTAAATTCGACATTTACTAAGCAAACTAAATCACACATTCAAAGTCATCAGCGATGATAAGTATTATGTAAATGTTATTTGGTGGGGTTCTAGGACTACTACCCCTGGACAACCACCCCCCGGACAATTACCCCCCGGACAACTACCCCCCTAGGACAATTACCCCCCGGACAACTACCACCCGGACAATTACCCCCCTAGGACAATTACCCCCCAAGACAATTACCCCCCAAGACAATTACCCCTCAAGACAATTACCCCCCAAGACAATTACCCCCCAAGACAACTACCCCCCAAGACAACTACCCCCCGGACAACTACCCCCCGGACAACTACCCCCAGACAACTACCCCCCGGACAATTACCCCCCGGACAACTACCCCCCGGACAACTACCCCCCAAGACAACTACCCCCCGGACAACTACCCCCCGGACAACTACCCCCCAGACAACTACCCCCCGGACAATTACCCCCCGGACAACTACCCCCCGGACAACTACCCCCCGGACAACTACCCCCCGGACAACTACCCCCCGGACAACTACCCCCCGGACAACTACCCCCCGGACATTACCCCCCCGGACAACTACCCCCCGGACAACTACCCCCCGGACAACTACCCCCGCACAACTACCCCAGGACAATTACCCCCCGGACAACTACCCCCCGGACAACTACCCCCTGGACAATTACCCCCCCCCCCCCCCCCCCCCCCCCCTCCCCCGGACTGGTAGTGGAGCGATTTGTAATATTATATGATACGTAGTTCAAGCTATGAATCAAACATACATAATGTTATGCGTATTAAAAATTGGGAGTGACAATCACCTCCACTTTCAAATGTATGGGGGGGGGGGGGGGGGAGGCATGTTCCCCCCCCCCCTCCCCTCCCCGTCCCCCGTGTGCATTGTGTGCATTCAATTTTGCCAATTTTGTTACCGCAGTTGTATTGAGTAGTTCAAAATCGTTTCAGCATTGTAATTCATATATTGATTATGCGGAAACATTTTGTTTGCATTCGATTTAAAACGTATTTCGATTTCGAGTAAATTCGTGATTACGTAAAACCAACCCTCGGGAAATCCGTTGGCGCAATGTGGATCAGGAGAGATATAAAACTCACGTCTACTTCATCCTGAGTATAACTTGCAAGTTTCAACTGAGCTTTATTGAATAAAAACATACAGTATGTATGTATGTAGTAACTACATTATGCCCCATGGCGGATAAATATAACTCATTCCTGGTAATCGCGCGAACGCGCGGTATTGCGGTTGCGGTTACCGTTTAAAGGGATAGTTGAGTTCTGGTAAGGAGAGTACAGTTTTGGTCAAACTGAATTTTAGTAACCAAAACCTGCATCATTACATTACAAACTAATAGTTATAACTAGAAAGGAACACAAAATTACAAATGACGTAGTAAAGATCATGTTATCATTAAAAAAGAGCCGTTAAAACGTAAGAGGGCGCTCTCTGTACACTAATTGGTTTCAACCATTTTGAATAAAATATTGTGCATGTGATGTTTTGTTGAAATAGTGATTAGATAGAGAAATAACCAACAACTATTGAAATACCTATTTTGTAACTTTTTGAAAAGAGGAAGCATTTAAAAAAAATTTGAACGGCTGGTTCAAATTCTCTAATAAACCTGGAGCCCCAGCTTTATTACAAATTGTTATATTTATGAATATTTCAGCCGTCTCTGAACCGATATTGATCAAACAAAGATGATTTTATTATTTAAATATTATGCTCTTTCAATTTTACACTCAGTTTTTCATTACCTCACAAACAAAAAAGTAGTCTAGCGCCCTCTCTACCAAAACTCAACTATCCCTTTAACTAGGTCGTGGAAACTGGAATCGAACATGATAATATCAATTTGATTTTGCAAACACAATAAATGCAAATAGCGTGTTTTTTTTAATTGAATGATAAAAGTGGTAAATCACTTGATCGTATGAACACAATGCAATTTTCAACAAAATAACAAACCTTCAGCTCAATTTAGTGAAATTGAATGACACGCTTATTGAAACGAATGAAAAGCTTACAAAATTGACCGAAAAACATATCAAACATGTGATACGCCTAGGTCACAAATGCACCGGATGCCGCACAGTGGTTTTACCTACATTTCGGATTGCGATATCGTACGATGTCTGAAGTATATTCGTGTATTGGCAGTCCCGTAGCATGGGGGTGCTTTGGGTGCGTACACACACCCACCCTCAACCCCCCCCCCCCCCCCCCCATTCAGAAAGGTCCACTTTTTATCGTTCTCGGTCTCGGGCAGCAATCGGCCCATTTGACATTTGACGACCCCAACTCCCTGCTTACAAAACTAAAACAGTGGTCTAAATCAGCGACAGACCCCCCCCCCCCCCCCCCCAACACACACACACACTTACACGAAAAATCCAGGCTACCGGCCTGAGAGATCACATATTTTGTCTTGGGGTGGTGGTCTTGGGGAGTGGGGAGGGGGGGGGGGGAATATTTCAGGGGGGTAGTTGTCCGGGGGGTTATCGACCGGAGGGTGATTTTCTGGGAGGTAATCATCCGGGGGGTAATTATCCGGGGGGTAGTTGTCTTGGGGGGTAGTTGTCCGGGGGGGTAGTTGTCCGGGGGGTAATTGTCCGGGGGGTAGTTGTCCGGGGGGTAGTTGTCCGGGGGGTAATTGTCCGGGGGGTAATTGTCCGGGGGGTAGTTGTCCGGGGGGTAGTTGTCCGGGGGGTAATTGTCCGGGGGGTAATTGTCCGGTGGGGTAGTTGTCCGGGGGGTAGTTGTCCGGGGGGTAGTTGTCCGGGGGGTAGTTGTCTTGGGGGGTAGTTGTCTTGGGGGGTAGTTGTCTTGGGGGGTAGTTGTCTTGGGGGGTAATTGTCTTGGGGGGTAATTGTCTTGGGGGTAATTGTCTTGGGGGGTAATTGTCTTGGGGGGTAATTGTCTTGGGGGGTAATTGTCTTGGGGGGTAATTGTCTTGGGGGGTAATTGTCTTGGGGGGTAATTGTCCTAGGGGGGTAATTGTCCGGGTGGTAGTTGTCCGGGGGGTAATTGTCCTAGGGGGGTAGTTGTCCGGGGGGTAATCGTCCGGGGGGTGGTTGTCCAGGGGGTAGTAGTCCGGACATGATTTGGTGGTATATATAATACATGTATGCACTTTTGTTTTTTGTCAGTTGGCAATTAAATCAGAAAATATATATCATAACAAAGAAATATTGTACATAATATTACTTCATACAATGTTTTGTAATATATCTAGCAAAACAAAAACCCGAAATATAAAATATAAATATGCAACAGATATTCTATAGTAATGGACAATACAACGTGCACGCTTAAGATATGTTATGAATAAATAGCTTTGCGTGAAGGCCAAGAACACAACCAAACATTCAATTTTGTTAATGGTCATAAACCTTTTGTTACCGTTACTGTGTTGAAATTTGTTAAAGGATGACTACGTTTAGCAAGTAAATCCTAGCATGAATAAAGTTCATATTATATGTTTGTAAGACATTTGAGTAAAACGATATAAATAACTTTCAGCGATATAGAAATAGTCAATAACAGTTCAAATTTCTTGTAAAATTATGCATGCGGTCAATTAATTTAAAACCATCACGTTTAGTTAGATTGCACATGTAATAATGTTATATGAACGCCTTACATGTATTGTGAATATTAACGTGTATAACAAAACATCACTACTAAAGTTATTGGAACATATATGCTTGTCTACATTCACTGTATTTAACACTCAACCAGGCTGCAAAGTATTAACATGCACTTTCATAACAAATTATAATTCAGCACAATATACTCAATTTCTACTATCCTCTCAATTTGTTCCTCTGCATGTATGCTTATGTGAGTGTTTAGTGTGTGCGATAAATCGCATTCCCTGTTATTTAAATATGATGAAAGGCAAGACAAAATAATAATTAAAAACGGTAATATCACGAATCACAATCCATTGAATACATTATATAAATTTATAAATATAATAGTAAAACCAACATTCTAACAAATTATCTTAAGAGGAAACTATCAGACCAAATAATGCTCACAACTGAAAAGTGCCGATAAATATACATACACAAGTAACGACTTACAGCTTATGTAGATCCACTCAAAGTATGATTTATGGAATTGCTTATTAATACTATAAATACATGCCAACATAGAAATAACGGCGTTCCATGGATCAAAATTCATTAATCATGATGGAACCGATCAAGGGGGCCATGATGAATATATTATGATGAAAATAAGGGCCAACATTTATGTTCATTACTAATATAGCATAATCATCAATTATATTACATCATCATCAGCCATATCGTGTGTGTTCTTTTGTGTCTGCCTGTGTCATAGAAAAGCCATAGTTATCAAAAGTTAACATTTTATTCATCATCAGCATTATCAGCAGTTTGTTAAAGTGATTCATTATTAACATTATACGAATTTTTTCAAACGTGATATCTGGGACTTCAATATAATTGTAATATTCTTGTGATTATGTTTCCGTTGCGAACACATTGAAATTTATGTCCGATTTTACCCCCGTTCGAATTCGTATACAATGAACAATCGATTTCGAATTCGGATACATTAGACTACAATGAAAAAGCGTTCCGGAGTGTTATTCAATTCAATGTTATTCAATCATTTGACAGAGTTAATGGATTGCTTTAACTATAGCTTAAATATAGACCCTTACGATGCAAAGTAGAAATCACCTTTGAACACTTACGATGAAATCCAAATGTAAGGAAGGTCGGACAATGTTAGAAAACCTACGGATTACTCTAACTCAATAATAAATCAAAGGCCAGGGCTGGATAGGACGTCCCGATTTGCCACGATTGACACAGAACTAATCACTGGGTAAACAGTAGGGCTGATTTGAAGACGTTGTAACGCACTCATGGTGAGAACGAGGCACCTATAACTAGAGGATCTGAATATTTATCAGGTAGTTTTTATCTTATTTCCATCAAACATTTTATAAAATATAAACGTTACTATAGTGTTAAACCAGGACCGTAGCCAGGATTTTTCTATAACGGGACCGAGACCGATCGCGGCCGAGACCGAGACCACTGGTTGGGTCGTGTAAGGGGGGGGGGGGGGGGGTCTTTAAAAAGACCGATCATTGCCCGAGACCACTAGTTTAGATGGCCGAGACCGAAACAAATTGGTCCTTTCTGAATGAGGGGCGTACCACCCAGCTAAATGGGCCTAGCTAAACATGTCGAAAACCCATATAAATCAACAATACTTAACACAACACTTGACAAAAGTTTCACAATACGTTTATGATACTTAAAGTCATGAAACAAAAACTTTCAAAGAATAACCAACCAAATGAAATCAATCAACAACCGTCCCAGGCTTCACATAATTGTTTCATGCATAGTGTGCACAAGTAAATCCATAAATAAAATACAAACTTATGATGAAGTTTATAATGGCACGAACTCGTTATGAATCATGCGGTAAAGAAGATGGCAGCCTTCTCGTGGTCCACCTTCCTTACTAATGCCATCAACCAGACATGCGCAACCAACAACCTAGTGTATCAGCGATGACTTCCCCAAGTCAATCTACGAATGGCCCTCCTCAGGGCAAAACGTCCCGTAATGGCCCTTATCAAGGCCAACCATCTCGCATAATAGGGACATCTCTCCACATATACCAAATTAATGCGGAAGGTATGTCACGCGCAAAAAGTGACTACCTCGCTAGATCAACAAAGGATCTCGACATCGACATTATCCTTCTACAAGAAACCCATAACCGTGATGAGACGTGTGCATCTAAGCTCCGCGTCAACGGCTTCAAGCTCATTGCGGCCGTGCACCACGCCAAGTATGGAGTTGCTACCTACCTTAGACATGACCTGACAGACTTCTGCGTCCTTGAGGAATCCTCCAATAATGACATCTTCACGGCCACCGTGAAAGTTGGAGATATAACAATTACAAACATATATAAACCACCAAAAACGAACTGGCCCTCTCCTGCACTTCAGACCCATACCCACCCTGAAGTCCATGCTGGAGATTTCAACAGTCATCACTCATCCTGGGGCTATGCCAAAGATGACGAGAATGGAGAGCAACTGGATATGTGGGCATCAGCCTGCGACCGTTACCTCCTTCATGATGCCAAACAACCGGGAACTTTCCACTCAAGCAGATGGAGAAGGGATTACAATCCGGATCTCTGCTTCCTGTCCAAAACCAGCAATGGCCGCCCACTACATGCATCTCGCAAGATACTTCCTCTCTTCCCTCATAGCCAACATCGTCCAGCTTTAATCCATATTGGAGTAGAGATACCTCTTATCCAATCAAAGCCCCAACCACGATGGAACTTTAGGAAAGCTGACTGGAAAGTCTTTACAGATGACGTGGAGGAGAAAATCACCAATCTTGAACCAGTCCCCAAAAGCTACACATCCTTCTGCAATATCCTCAAGGACACTGCCAAGAAACACATCCCTCGTGGCTTTCGTAAAGTCTTCACACCTTGCTGGCTGCCAGAATCAGAAGAGCTCCTCAAGCAGTATGAATCCACTGGTGATCCAGACATTGCAACAGAACTCTTGGATTCCCTTGACACAGCTAGACAAAAGCGCTGGCAAGAGACGGTAGAAGATCTCAACTTTACACACTCGAGCCGGAAGGCCTGGAACCCTGTTCGACAACTTGGAGCAGCAACTCCGGTTCAACATCAACCTCCTAAAGTAACAGCAAATGCTGTTGCTTCACGCCTGCTCCTCAATTCCAAGGTACCTTCTACAAAGGCATCACGTAAAGAAGTCAAGAAGAACCTTTCCAAGTCCTACTCAACATCAGCTAAGACTTCCCCACTTGCAAGACCTTACACTAGGGAAGATGTCGACATTGGTCTCTCATCCACAAAATCAGGGAAAGCTGCGGGAATTGATGGAATCTACCCAGAATTCCTGAAGAACCTTGGACCAAAAGGCCGTGGCTGGCTGGCCTCATTCTTCACATACATCCACTCTTCCGGAGTTATCCCAAAGGCTTGGAGAGAGGCTAAAGTGATTGCGATCATCAAACCAGGGAATCCTGCGAACGACCCTGCAAGCTACCGTCCCATCTCTCTTCTGTGCACTTCCTACAAACTGTTCGAGCGTCTCCTTCTAGTCAGGCTTAGCCCATTGGTAGAACCTGTGCTACCAAAGGAGCAAGCAGGCTTCAGACCGAAAAGGAGCTGTTCCGACCAAGTCCTAGCCCTCACTACCTACATCGAGGCAGGATATCAGCGCGCCCACAAAACGGGCGTGGCACTGATTGACCTCTCATCAGCCTACGACACTGTATGGAGACATGGCCTGCTACTCAAAGCGTCCCGCATCTTCAAGTGTCAGACAACCATGCGCATCCTTGCTTTCATACTCAGCAACAGAAGATTCAGAGTTTCACTTGGAGGACAAACAAGCTCGGCTAGAACCCTCAACGACGGCCTCCCTCAAGGATCTGTCTTGGCCCCGATGCTTTTTAACATCTATGTAAGTGACATGCCGGAGACCACGTCCAGGAAATTTGCGTATGCAGATGACCTTGCACTAGCTACCCAATCCACCGATTTCAACGTACTTAGAAGAACCCTCACCGAGGACATGAAGAAGATGGAGGACTACTTCACCTACTGGCGCCTTCGTCCCAATCCCAATAAGACTACAACCACTGCCTTCCACCTCAGTAACGGACAAGCGAAAACAGAACTGAATGTCACTTTCTGTGGCAAAACAGTTAAGCATGAAGAGTTCCCCAAATACCTTGGAGTTACCCTGGACCGCAGCCTCACCTATCGTGAACATCTCAAGAGGGTTTCTGGAAAACTGAAGACCAGAGTCAACATTATCCGGAAGCTTGCAGGAAATAGCTGGGGTTCAGGCACACAAACCCTCCGAACAGCCTGCATAGCTCTAGTCTACTCTGTTGCAGAGTACTGCTCACCAGTGTGGACAGAGAGCTGCCATACCAAGAAGGTAGATGTAATCTTGAACTCGGCTATGAGAATAATTACTGGCACCCTTAAGTCAACACCTCTTCAATGGCTACCTGCTCTCTCCCACATCGCTCCCCCTGGTGTACGCAGACAGGAGATAATGCGCAAGGAACTACACCGCACCTCCACCAACCCAGACCTACCTATCCTCGAAGACCTAGGAAACCTACCCAAAATGCGCCTCAAATCACGGACACCCTTTTGGACTTCTGCAAATTCTCTAGAAGAGTTTGACCTGAAAGGAGAATGGCGCAAAACATGGGCAGAGTCCGACTTCCCTAATCACGACCTTGTACAGGACCCTACGTCAGAGCCAGCAGGGTTCAACCTCCCCAGAAAGCAATGGGTGACGCTGAACAGGCTAAGAACACTCCATGCAAGGTCAGCCCATCATCTCCACCGATGGAAAATGAAAGACAGCCCTGCATGTGACTGCGGGAACCCAGACCAGACAGTGAAGCATGTGGTAAACGACTGCCCTCTCCGATGTTTCCCTGATTGTTTTGAGGGGATTCATCAGACAACAGATGCTGCTCTGACCTGGCTGAGAAACCTAGACTTGAATTTATAAATGTGCATATATGTCATACGAAACAAACAAACAATGCGGTAAAGAATACTTGTCGACTAAGGAGACACGATTTCGGCACTAAATGAACTACGACACACTTTACATTATACTGTTCTGCATTTCTTACGGTAGTCTTCATCAGCTAAAAACGAACATGTAGATCATTTTGATATTGATGTGTGTGGACCAACATGTTTTTTCTTCAGCATTAGAGATCCTGTGGTAGACACTGATTACGGTGAATACTATATTTCTTTTAATTATTCCGATAAAGTTCTTGTCTTGAACCTAACCAAGCCTTCAACGGAAAGCACACCTACTACAGCATCGACTACTAAACACGTTACTCATGATTCCTCATCCGCACACATCGTCAAGGTTTCTAGCAGTGTCCTAGATTTCAAAACTACAGAACAAATGGGTGATGGAATAAGATCTACTGTTTCTGTTACATCGGAAGGAATGTGTCAATGTCCACAAGATACACATTCCTCTACCGAGAGTGAAGCTGAACGATACATTATAAAACTTACAGTCACCGACGTCGTTTTAATAATCAGAATCTGGACATTTTTTGTGGCACTGATATACAGGATTGGAACTGGTATTTATATTCTACTGAGAAGACACCCTCAAAGCGAAATACCAATCCGTAGCCGACATAATATTTCAGGTACATTAGCACGGCCAAACAAAGCGGAAGTGTTACATATGGTCTCCATGACGTCACAGCCTCCACAAACATCTCTTGAAATTGCAGATGCCTTTCCTGGCACTGATATCCACTCAAGGGGAGACGGTTGGAATGGATCTCACTCAGTGCCATTTTCGCTTCATCATCATGAACTGGAGCTGCCGCCGAGTAACTGCCCCGGTTACCTTAATACAGCAAAATTGGTGGTGAATGATTGCATGTCATATGAAGAGATCGGGACAGCATCTAGCACAACCGCACGTGTGAATCGCCTGTAGATTCGTCAATATAACGTCACTAGAAGTCCAGCGGTAATCGATGTTTCAACTCTTGGTGCTGTTGGAGGAGAGGTAGAGTTGGAGAACTTTTACTGCACGGTGGATGATCGCAAACAGAACGAAGTCACATGTCTCGAGGCCGGTGGTCATCAGATGTTGCATCACCTACCAACCTCAACCGGCAAGAATCGATTTGTACGATACAATACCACCGATAATGAAATGCAATGTAGGCTGTTTGACAAACCAGTGACCAAGATGATACGGACGTTGAAGTATGAAAAGATCCGAAATAACCCGTCCTTCAACTATTCTGAAAATAACGACAATTATGACAAGGACGATCGGAGACCCAATTCTGTAATTTGGAAAAAGAAACCGTTTACATTGTTCGTTGTTCAATGGTTGGTAAACTATGGACTTACGACAGTATGTGAGAAACCACTATTAGCACGTCACACTCCTAGTTAAGGGTTATTTTTTTCATTTGGCACAAACATGCTGCACTAAAATATCAATACATAAATAAACACTAGCACGTACAAAGCATTTCGAGCTAGGTATAATTAATCATTTGATGACCGGCTTTCAAGACTTATATCCTACGATGTCGTGTGGAAACCCACCAACAGGGCTCATCGCAGACACATGCGCAATGGTCAATAATCCACCAGAACGAAGACATGTTAGAGATACCAATGATCCAACATGCCCAACGGATGTCAGACATGACTGCCCTACCAGCGTTATGCGTCTTATTGCATCGGGGTCTTGGGAGAATGACGGCGCCTTTACAGCAAGTTCTGACTACAGTCTCTTCCCTTGCTATCCAGATGACATCTCTGCTCCACCAATCGATGGCATCGATAGCGACGTCAGACAGCCAACATTGTTTCTGCCGACAACTCCTGCTTCTTTAGAGCAGGGGAATGTTGCATTAGAGGGAAGCGAAGGAGTCAACCGAATAGTGTAATCGGACATAGTCTCGCGGAGAGATCAAGACTAACTTTACCTGGGGGAGTTTCTTCTTTCTTCTAACTGCGAGTTGCTAAACCCGCACATGGGTAGGGGAGGGGTAACGGCACACGTGCACGAGCCGAACGCAATGATGAAACATATTATAATTAACTGACTTTTCCTCCCTTTCTACAATACATATTTGAGCACTGACAGTTCACATTAATTGTTCGAAATACATTTGGTTTTTACCCTGTATACAACTTGGCACATGTTTGAATACTTCGTCTTTGATAATGAGGGCAAGTAGTAGTACATTCACAAAATGAAGAAATGATCAAACTATTTGTAGTTTACTGTAAATGTGCATAGGTTAGGAACATGACTATACTGGTTACACAATTGGTTAAATATACATATGTACAGGCTTCTCTGCACTTGATATAATTAGAGATGCTAAAAGCATCCGAGCAAGTTACAAAAAAGGGACGTGTGGCATATTCAATATTTTTACGATGTTTAGTACAGTGCCATTCAATAGATTAAACATTTGTGATCTTGTATTGAAAACAAAATGTGATATTACACACAATTTAACAAATGTCCTGTTATAAGCCACAGACAAAAAAGTCATCAATGTATAAAACTACCACTTTTTATGAATTGTATTTGAAGAGCTTTCTTCCAAAAGGCGCTAATTCCACTTTTTTTCTTCTTCAAATTTGGAGTATTAAGCAGGTATCTTTGTCATACCTTGTACACATGCCTATGGGAATATAAATATGGATCGTCCCATATTTTGAATTCGATTGACGGTGTACTTTGTCCTAAAAGTTGGATTCTAGATCGTTATCTGGTTATGTAGCTTGTTACTGTACTGATATCGCTAACTCATGTTTTTATGGAATGTAGATTTAGCGCCTTTTTGAACTGAGATCTTTATTTGTAGCTTGGGTCAATATTATTTGTACTGTAATTGTACTGATAGTGTATGAACTATCCAACATATTGCGTACGTTTTGTAAGGTTTTATATCTTTAATGCAATGGATTAAACATTTCAATCGAGCACAACATTCAAGTTGTAATTACAAATTGCACAAATGATTTGTTTCCTCTACAGGTCCGCATTATTTGTATAATTATGTCGGCGTTATAAAATATATTTTATTATTCGAAATACAGGGAAATGTATACAATACTCACAACAAGTAAGTACCCCCCTAGCATTTTGTCATATATCTCAAAAAGTATCTCACCGATTTGTATCATTCAAACGGTAATGGATGCGCAATTTTATTACGCACAATGTGAGTGGTAAATGGTTGCCATAGCGTTACGTTTTCATCATGAAAAAATGAATTTTCTAAAACAAAGTACCAACAAAAAAGTTGCACTTTCAGTTTTATTTGGCATAGTGGGTACATTTTGTATACGAGTAAACATCTTTATTAACGATTTTCCGACACACAAATCTATTATGCAATCCACTACTACTGCTGCATTGTTCTTAGTGGCAGAAACATGCATTTTTATAAAACAAAAGGCCTTTCAATATGAAGTTGCTGGGGATTCGAATGGCCGAAGTCATGTGCTGTTTTCATCTGTATTGGAGTTGGCCTAATTCACTAATCTGTTATGTAATTCAGTACTACTGCTGCATTGTTCACATTGGAACCAGTTTTCAAAAGCTTACTCGTGTACAAAATGTACCCACATGGACTTTTGTGAATACACGCGTTATGAACGAAAATGGACACATGACATGATTGACAAAAGATCCTCATTCTCCATGACCACTGAAGGAAATCGAATAGGCTTTTTTGCAAGATGTAGGTAGTAAGTTATAGTTTCATACCCTGAAATATTATTCTGATTGATGTACTATCTGTAAAGTTATCGTTGCAAAAAGTCCCGTTGTAAATAATGTTGGGACATGCTGTATGCCAAATAAAACTGAAAGTGTAACTTGTTTTTTGGTACTTTGTTTTAGAAAATTCTTTTTTAATGATGAAAACGTGACGCTATGGCGACCATTTACCACTCACATTGTGCATAATAAAATTGCGCATCCATTAACGATAAAAATCGGTACAATACTTTTTGAGATATATGACAAAATGCTAGGGGGGTACTTACTTGTTGTGAGTAGTGTATACCAGAAATTTGAAATGAACAAACACATTAAGGTTTCCCCGGGATTCGAACCCGAAACCTCATCCCAGGATATAGTTAGACCCGTACTCTAAGAACTGGGCTAGAAAAGGCCCTTCCACTTGTGTTTGTCTCCGAAACTTTCTATATTCGAGAATAATACAGATATATATTATATTATATTGTATATGTATTTGGGTAAATATTCATTCTCATAACTCATAGAGTATGACTTATCCGTCATATTTGCACTTAACAGTTACATGAAAAATACATTGTACAATAAAAGACTCTCACACTTTATATTTGGCTTTTTTGTTTTGTGTCTGCCGTGTGTGACCTCGAACTATACACACTATTACGTTTAGTTATAATTGTTCACATATACAAAAATACTAAACGTCTAAAGTTGTGTATGTGTTAGAAAAAATACATATTTATAATCATATTGGGACCCTTGCTTTAAAGGGACTTAGTAACATTGGCCAAATCCTCAAAATCCAATTGGAATTCTAGCAGTTCCCTCATACCCTGTTGTAATTGTATTAACAAATTAAGCATGGGACTGGGTTCGGTTTTCCGAATTTCCCTTTCGTTAAAACGATATGTGCGATTGAAGTGTTCAGATGTCAAACTATCCACTGGATCGTCGAAACCGTGTACAGAGTCAGTGCAATGAGTTAGTGAATATCACTTTGAATTTTCGCTCATTACTCGTACATATAACGTCCATTTAACTTGTATGTTAACACAATACCCAGTACTCCACCCTCTTCATCGTCATCGTCTGCTAATCTCAATCGCATGGATTCCGTTGTGCAGAAGGCGGTCGCCGTAGCCATGGAACGTGAACGCAAACTACTACGCAGTGATATGGAGAAACGTGAAAATAAACTACAAGAAATCCTAGACGAGAAGCTGGCATCTCTCCATGACCTAGAGGCTTCGATTGACACGAAGCTAAGTCAACTGCGTGACCTCAGTTCAACAGTTGGAGACAACACATCGAAGGTCAATGAACTCGCAAACCGACTGGACCACATCGAGCAATACTCTCGCCGCAACAACATCCGGCTCCTAGGGGTAAAGGCAACGCCAAACGAGAACACCGACAAGATCGTCTGCGATATCGCACGGAAAAATCGGCGTCGACATAAGCCCGAACGACATTGATCGCTCTCATCGTTTGCCAAACCGCCGATCAGCCGACCACGATTCCAATGAGTCGTACGCGAATGCCGCAGCCCGAAACAACAGTGCACCACCCCCGCCAATCATAGTCAAGTTCATGTCACACAAGGCCAAATTCCAAATGATGAAAAACAGAAGAAAGCTAAAAGGATCTGGAACCGTCATAGTCGAAGACCTGACAAAGAAAAATGTAAACCTGCTTGCCCAGACATCCAGAAGGCCCAGCGTAAAAGCATCATGGACCTCAGATGGCCGAGTCTTCGCGCTGGTCAAGACAACTGGTGGACAAGAGATGAAGAAGCTCATCACAAGCCTCTCTGAACTCAACTCTTTATAACTGTAAATATGCGAATCCTTTTAACTTATATTACATATTTATATTTTACTCAGAAAGCTATTCTGCTTTTAACTTTATAGCCTGTTCCGGTGGTTAGTGATTTGTATTTCTATTAATTTAAGAATCGTTATTTGTAAGTATGCTTTTTAAGTCTGTATTTTGATGTGTAGGTGTGTACATTTAAATTCATATTGTTCTTTCGTTTGTGTTGAATGTTTGTGATAACATATTATGCCTGATCGTTATTCATACCAGCAGAAGCTAAATAATATTGATTTGTTGAAACTGACTGAATTGGTATCTCCTATTGATAGTGAAGATTCTATTTATGGTCCGAACCAGAATTATTTTCTCCCAAATGAGTTTAATGATTTTTTTAAAGAGCAACAGATACATAATCGATGTTCATGTTTGCATCTTAATTGTAGAAGCCTTAAGAAAAAATGTGATAGTTTCTCTTTATTTTTGGACAGTAGAGATAATAAATTGTGTGCAATTGGTTTAACAGAGACGTGGCTAAAACCTAATGACCCAGTCTATAATGTTGATAGCTATACTTTTATTGGTAATACACGTCAAGACCGTGTCGGTGGTGGGGTAGGTGCATATATTCGTAATGATTTTAAATTTGTACATAGATTGGATTTAGATATATTTACTGATTTTATTGAATGTATTTTTATTGAAATTAAATCTTTCCCAAAGAATATTTTATTTAGTGTTATTTATAGACCACCAAATTCATCCTTGCCATTATTTATTGAATCATTAACTTCAGTACTTCATAAGGTAAATAAAGAAATTAACATTTCATATTTTACTGGTGACTTTAACTTAAACTTATTGGACGCTTATTCTTGTCATCAAGTTAACGAATTTCTAGATGTTTTTATGTGTAATTCGATGTACCTAGTCATTCATTTTCCAACCCGTATTTCTGATCATTCTGCTACTTTAATTGATAATATTTTTACTAATGACTTAAACAATATTTTGTCTGGTATTATTTTAGTTGACGTTAGTGACCATTTTCCTAAATATTGTATTCATAATGATTTTGTTAATGATACAAGTAGAATAACAAAGAAACGTGATTTATGTGATAGAAATATAAATATTTTTATTGAAAAATTGAAAAAAGTACCATGGCGTATTAATAATAATGACCCAAATGTTAAGTATGACAATTTTTTACATCAATTTATGGAAATATATGATGAATGTTTTCCTCTAAAAATGAAGATTGTTAAATTACGTAAAGACAAGCCTTGGTTTAATGAAGAGCTGCGTAAATTGTGTAAAAAGAGGTATGATTTATATAAAAAATTTATTAAGAATCCAACTGCTTATAGAGAACGTATTTATAAAGAATTTCGAAATAAGGTGAATAATGAAATTAAGCGTATACAAAATGCCTATTTAAAAAAATTGTTTTCTGATGTTAAATATAATATGAAAAAACATGGGATGTAATTAATAAAGCATTAGGAAAAACATCAAAATCAAGTATGATCGATTGCATTGAAGTTAACGATCAGAAAATTACAGATGAATATGATATAGCACAATCGTTTAATGAATATTTTGTAAATATAGGTATATCTCTTTCTAATCAACTTCAAAGTGATAATATTAATGAGAATGATTTTGTGCAATACTTGGAAGAAAATCCTCAGACAGCATTTTTTAAACCGATCACTCCTGGAGAGATTGTAACTATAATTTGTAATTTTCAGAATCGATCAAGTGCGGGTTGTGACGATATTAATATATCGATTATTAAAAAGGTTATTCACATAATTTGTTTTCCATTGTGCAATATATTTAATTCTTCTTTGAACACTGGTATATTTCCGGATAAATTAAAGGTGGCAAAAGTAACGCCGGTTTATAAGAGTGGTCTGAGTTCAAGCCTTAACAATTATAGACCTATTTCAGTGTTACCTGTTTTTTCAAAGATTTTAGAAAAATGTATACATAATCGACTTTTAAACTTCTTGGAAAAGTGTGATATTTTATCTAACACACAGTATGGTTTCAGAGCAGGGCACTCCACATCCTCTGCTATAATTGATTTAGTTGCTAAAGTTTCTTCAGCCTTTAATTCTAAAAATATATTACTTGGTTTGTTTCTTGATTTGAGTAAGGCTTTCGATACTTTAGATCACTCCATTTTGTTATATAAGTTACATAATTATGGTATTCGTGGTGTCCTTTTAAAATTATTTCAAAGTTACTTGTCAAATCGTAAACAATATGTTGTCATTAATAATCATAAATCTGATATGAGTGCAATTGAATGTGGAGTGCCCCAAGGCTCCATTCTTGGCCCACTTTTATTTCTTGTTTATATGAACGATATATGTAATGTCTCAAATAAGTTGCAATTTATTTTGTTTGCAGACGATACCAGTGTGTTTATGTCAGGTGACGATATTGATACTTTAATTTTGAATTTTAATTTTGAATTGTTTAAAATTAATCAATAAACTTTCTAAATGTATTGGTATTTTAAATCGATTGAAATTTTTTCCACGAAATATTTTATTAATGATTTATAATGCAATTATTTCTCCATACCTCCATTATTGTAATACTACTTGGGCTAACAATTGTAATTATTCAATTCGTTTACAGAAGAAATCCGTAAGACTTGTATATCATGCCCACTACCTTGCCCATACCAAACCAATATTTTGTGATTTAAAATTATTGAATGTATTTGATCTTAATAATTTTAACATTGCCATATTTATGTATTTATGTTTTAAAGATTTGATTCCATGTAGTCTTTCAAAATTGTTTCATCTTAATTCCGATAAGTATACATACAATATGCGAAATCAATTAACTTATAGTTTACCGCGTGTAAATAATAATGTAGCCATAAACTCAATCTTTTTTAAAGGACCAAAAATTTGGAATAAATTACCGATACATGTAAAACTAAGCCCCACTCTATCAGCTTTTAAACGGAGATATAGATTAATCTTGTTACAGTAAATGTTTTTGTTTTTTTCAGGTCAGGCCATTTTAAATTGTATATGTGTATGTTTTTTTTTCTTTCTTTTTTTTCTTTTTCATGTTGTATATGTCTATGTTATGTAGGTAGGTTTTAATTCAATTTTATATATTCGGTGGCAGCATTAATAAGGCTATTTTGCTCTTTCTAGCTGTCTCCTCATTCTCATAATTGTATTTATCTGTTGTTATATTTTGTAAATTTTGATGTGATTTGTTAATGTTATTGTTTTTATGAGATTTGAAATAAATGATCAATTCAATTCAATTAGACATATCAGATAACAAAAATTACCCCTGAATAACCAGTAGAGTTGATCTTAATAGGTTGTCTCGATCCCCTGGACTAAATAAAGATAGACGAACCTTGGAATAAGAAGATCTAAAGATAAATCATTATTTACACCCTTTCTCCATGATACATTGATATACAGTACTGGTCAAAATTATTAGACCGAGCACTTTTTCAAATTTGTTGAGATGTTTTACACTATTTTGTCACTTTAATTACATTTTAAAGAACAAAAGCTCATAACATATTAAAGTGACGCCTGTCAAGTGTCTAACTCCAGAAAAATACTTGAAGCTTCCTCGTATCTCTTCTGCCGTGTTGTATAGCTTATGGTAAAAAAAGAATCAAATAGGGTTAGATTTTTTCAAAATGTCCCTTTAGTATGAAGATAATTTTCATTGATAATACTAGGGTCAAAAGCGTTGCCCAACGGTTTTGGTAAAAAGTACAATTGCCGTAGCTGAACACGTCCAGGCCGGCGCGCCACGCAATCACGGACCCGAGCTGGCGGAGTGGCCGATAGACAGGGCAGCGCAACGAGTCAATGTACCCGACTGTTGAGCCGAGCGCGCGAAAATTTCGTACCGTCTGTATACACGGGTGCGGATATCGTCAAACGGACGATTATTACTGCGACAAATCTACGGCAGGCCATCACTATTCGGTGATGAAATATGAACTCAATATTTGTTTTTTCACTAGGTAAACAGTGTTCGTTTTCTTTCAAACTTTCACAAATCTTTCAATTGTATTTTACAATGATACTGATATAGGATTAAAATCTCAAATGTAATTTTGGGCAATATCTGAAACTTTACAGGGATCACTTAAACAAATTATATAAAACCCATACCTTTAATGTACTGTACATGGAAGGAATAGACAAAACCTATATAATTTGTATAACATTAAATTTTTGTTTTAATCAAACTGAAGGCAGAAAATATGTGGCAGGTTTCACTAAAACCATTAATTATACCCCTCTGGGTATGCCATTAACTAATTTTTCTTACAAATATTATAAAATGGACAAAATCGCGTAAAACTTCGAACAAATTGATCAAAAAGTGCTTGGTCTAATAATTCTTTCCAAGGCTGTATATGTATTCAACAAAGGGAACACTTTGTCTAGCGAAACACTAGTTTGAAGATGACTACATTAAACACACACATAAATCAACAAGACTTTCAAAACTTTATCTCAATGGTACTTGAAGTCATGAAACAAAAACTTTCAAAAGAGATTTAAATACATGTGAAGTGGAAATCAATTAACAACTGTCATATCTATACAATTGTTTCCATGCAAAGTGCTTACAATAAAACCCATTAATAAAAGACGAATGAAACTTGAAATATAACATTAATTAGAGAAAGTCCTTGGACTACATCATAAGAGAAGTAATAAATTACGGACTAGAATACACATCTCATGCTGATCAGTTCAGCGTATGTGATGGTATCTAAAGCTAGCGTCAGTCAACATGTTCACTCAGAGTGAGACTCCCATCATTTGCCCAGGGCTTGTTTTACTACTTGTGTCGCGCTTGGAACTATATTCCACTTTATAACTCTCAATAAGTAGAGAAAACCAAGCAAGAACGATGGAATACCCAGCCAGTGCTATGTTTGCAGTAATGTCATTGTTACTTTTGGTACATCCATGCATTTCGTTGTCATTTCAGTGTGAGAGACGAAATGGCACACGTATTAGTGTCCACTGTATCACTGATGGAAACTGGACAGTAAATGAAAATGTTCAACTGTATCGATATGATGGTGAAGCGATTGGGCGTTGTGATCCTTGGTATTGTTCAACAGGTCGATGCTACTTGACATGTCAGCCTGAGGACAAACTTAACGATCATTACAATGTGAACATGTGTGGATTGAACTGTTTTTCCTTCACCATTATAGATCCTGTTGTGGACACTGATTACGGCGAATACTATATTTCATTAAATTCTTCTGAAAAAAATTATTGTCTTGAACCTTGCTAAACCTTCAACGGAAAGCACAAATACTACACAAAGGTCGACTAGAGAACACGTTTATGCCAATTACTCACTTGCACCAATGGTCAAGGTTTCAGCCAGTTTACGTGATTCAGGAACTACAGAACTAAGAGATGACGAAATGCGATCTACTGTTTCTGTGCTGTCGAATAACACCATAGAGTCCCAATGTCCGCAAGAAACATGCACGACACATTCGTCAATCGGTAATGAAAACGAATCAAACAACAACGATATGATATTTAACGACGTATTTTTCAAAATCATTATCCTAACATTATCTTTGGCGCTATTGTGCACCTTCGGAACAGGACTCTTTCTTCTAGCGCGAAAACGCACACGAATTGAAAGACTGAACCGAGACCTGCAACACATTTCAGTTGCCCTGACACGATCAAACACAGTAGAGGCGCTAGATATATCATCCAGGATATCGCAGCCTCCACTAACACCCTTTGCAAGTAACAGTGCCCTTCCTGGCACTGGCCATCCTTCGATAGATTATCAGGCTCCGGAGTTGCCTCCAAGGACCCAATTTAGTGAACCTAACAGAGTACATTTGCCGATAGATGATTGCTCGCCATACGAAGAGAGCATAGGTAACTTCAACCCTGTCTCCACTTCACGTGTGCATGACCTCCAGATTGGTCAAGACGGCGGGAGCGTACAGAATGAGAACACGTACTGCACGGTTGATGATTGCAAACGGAATGAAGTCACCGGTCTGGTGGCGAGTGGTCAGAACATATCACTTCCAACCGTTGAGGATCTCTCGGTAGACTGCAAAACTGCTGATGATGAAATGCTTAGTATGTTGTATGCCAAACCAGAGAAGAGGAGGAGGGTACAGCAGCAGAAGTCCAATAATAACTTATCATTTTCTGCAGAAGATGATGATTCTGAATATGACGTCCTTAGATACAACTTCGGAAAAGAAACAGTTTGCATTATGATGTGGCCAATAGTTAGTCAGCACAATCATCACGAAATATTGAGTAACAGGACAATGTTAGCATTCATGTTGTCATCCAAGAATTTGCTTTTCTTATCGGCGCAAACTGTTTTTACTTATGCGTTGATAGCTACTGAAATGTAACAAATAATGTTAATAATGTTTTTATAGGAATTTCTACTGGTTCATTGACCGACTTTTAACAATTTTGTCCTACGATGTCGGGTGGGCACCAAGCAGCAGCTCCTTCAAACATCCGCGCTCCTTCTGATCTCAACAATGACCACGACATTGACGACTCGCGTACTATCGCATCAGATTATGGAGAGAATCGTGATGTGATGTCAACAGGTAATGACTACAGTCACCTCCGTCGCTATCCGGCCGATACTCCTGCTCCAAGCAGTGGTGATGACATCTACGCTGACATCCGGCAGCCATTCGTAATTTCACCTGCGATCCCTGCTTCTCTAGAGCATAGGAGTGATGTATTGAAGGCAAGCGGAGGAGCATGCGGGAGAGAGTCATCGGGACCCTTGGGCAGAGATCCGGGCCAACTTTATCTGGACGAGTTCTTTGATTCGTCCGACTATGAGCTGCTGAACCCACACATGGATCGGGAGTAACATAAGTCCCAAGAGGTGGAGAGGGAGAAAAGAAATGACTGATAGGGAGAGGAGATAAAGGGGGGGGGGGGGGCGAAATGTGAGAGATAACCTTTTTACTGAATACTCTGTGGGAGAATGCTGCCCGGGTTTTCTGCAACATTTAGCAGAGATCCGGGACAAGGTTCATTTGAGGAATTATTGTGTACAATGGCTATGATCTTGAGCAACTTGTTCCGTTACTTTGGTGTGATATGGTTTGGACAATATGACATAACCTGTTACAACCGGCTTTGTTATGTACATCATGTAAATATCTAATTAATTCCTAAAGAGTGTATTTTGAATGTATTATTACTCTAACTGAAGAGGTAAGGAAACATTAAAGTCATGTGCATCCATCTGTATAAATGCCTGTATAATTATAAAAGCATACTTGTGGCCAATCGACATTCTGCGACGCAATGCGTGCGCGCAGCTTCCGATCTGAGTCTTTTCGATGAGCATATTATCGCATAAATAACACGTCGATCACATTGCGTACAAACATAATGCGTGGTTGACTTAATATCAAACAGTTTTACCGTGATTGGGATTTAGAGGGCAGTATTAGGCAGACACAGATATTAAGCAAATAATTACCGTTGGTAAAGGCGATGGCACAATCTATCACTTCCGAGGCAATCTGGATGTAGCTATCTTTCCGAAGCGAAGCTGAGGAAAGATAGCGTATACATTCAGATCGCCGAGGAAGTGATAGTTTGCCATCGCCTGAAACCAAAAGGTGGTTATTTGCTTTATATTCCTCATCGGACTTCTTCTACTTCTAGATCTAGTACTAGTCTACTGTTACTGTGTTACTAGTATTACTAGGTTTGATCTACTTACCAATATATTATTCCATGACAATTCCATAACAGTTCAACATGCAAATTCTTTTCACCCCTGTTCGCACAATTGGTCATAATGTCGATGAAATTTAAAACTTTACGTTGTAGTCCACAATTAAGGAGAGTCCTGGACCTGGTCTAGACTAGACTGTCTTGAATCGTGTTCATGTCGGTTTCACTGACAGGTATATGATGTTTTACATTGGCTTTCCCCTCTTCCTTGAGTTTCCGAAGAACAGTTTTGAACACTCGACCAGGTTTCGCAAAGTTGGTATCCTTGATAATGTCTATGTCTCGCAAATTCAAAAAATGTCTCTGCAGACCCCATACCTCAAAGCTTGTAGAGATGTCTTACTGTATGACTCACCATTTCGCGATTTCACACCAGCATACAATCTCCCCAACACTTGGTCTAGCGATTTCAAGTCCATGTCAGACAGTTTGTCAAAATGTGTGATTCCAGCATCGCAATAATCTTGGATCACTTTCAGGCTGAACTTAAGTTGTCGCTTTGTATTTTTACTTTCACTCTCAAGTAAAAACGTGTCCATTTCATCCTCATCAAAAAGCTCAAACCTTACGTTTGTGGCCGCCATTTTAGTAGAGCAACAGAACGAGCAATTAACAGCAAACGGTGTAATCAGTATAGGGTGTAATGTACGATACGTATGTACAGTGCATAGCGTGCAGTGTACTACCGTATGCACAACGAATACAATTAAATTTGTAATTCGCGCGCATAGAGTTATCGCGCCGGTACGGAATTTGAGTGGCCACACACTCCACGTTAAATTCAATGCAACCGCGGAGTGTAGATAGTACTTTACCAATTATCTAGTGAGTGCAACGCACTTTCGCCCAAGATATCTACACAGTGTAACGAAGTTTTCTTCTCCCATCAATGATGGGCGAAACTATGTTTCATCACGTGATTAACTTTTGACCAATCGTAGAGCAAGATTCTTAGTATGTGGAATATAATGGATATTTTCTGTATCAATAATATGTTAATTAGTTTTTGTTTTATTGTTGATAATCTTGTTGACATGACTAAAACATTATCTGTATCAATTTGTATAAATTCCTTTTTGTACACATGTAAAACGTTCATTGCGTTTAGGTTCATGATTGTTATTAGTCAAACCAATATGATTACAATTATGTTAGATCAGTTAAACGTTTGTTTTGTCTTATAATGTTTGTTCAATAAACCTGTCACTGCAAATTAATTAATGATTGTTGAATGGGCTCTTTTTAAATTGAAGCAGAAGATTGTAGCTGGTGTACATTTGCAAGTGGGATCATGTTGCATATTCTATATCATATAATATTTTGTTTAAGTACATAACAAAAGTATCACATCGTTATAATGGCCAATGTAAATATCAGGATATATTCCGGTCAGTGTCATAACAACTCTTCAGCATATTCAAGCAGAACAATATGAAGGACAATATGAAAATAAAGATTGCACTAGTGATTAATATGCAGAATTACGCAGGTCAATTCGTCGATTGAGATTGATATATGAACACGTTATCTATACACTATGGAGTATTAGCTTGCTATTTTATTGATGCTTGTAAACATGTAACAGGTAAGGTAAACGTGTACAAAGACGAACACAAATATGTAAGTTCACTTTGTTTTAAATTGCATTTTTATGACAATGACGATTATTTTCATATTGCTAGCTTCTTGATTTTTATGAAACAATACATTTGAGTTGGTTTCATTAAATGCACGTGCTTATGTAGCAGATTACGTTTCAGAACTGTGCGTTTTTTGTTTTCATTTCTAAAGTGGATTGTTTACTTTGAATGTTGGCTTGTTGGTGTTCGTAGGTTAGCAAATTTCAAAAAGAGAATGGGAGAAAAAGTTAATACAAATTTCATAACCAAATAAGGGATTAAATATTGGTATTCTTACTCATATTCAAACTATGGTCATTCAATAGATATCAATCAGTCTTCGAAAATGTATTCGCCTTCCTTTTAATCCTGTCACAATCATTTTTAGTATTGCTTATTAATTTTAATTTTTCAAACTTTAGAATGGACTGGGCTCCTTATTTTGCGTTCTTCAGTCGTCTTGTTAGTTTTCTATATACATTCTCCTTGAATTTCTTGATTGAATTTCCGCATGCATTGTTCATACATATATACTAATTTCGTTCCCTCCTGTTATCATTATGAACAAATTAATGGCAAAATAATTATATAGATCGTTATTCATCGTTTTATACGTATTCTACATGACAAAATGAAGATCAAATTTCGAGAACAAAATAATAGTCGGCAATGTATGCAATCGTATGGAGGTCATTTGGAATATGATTGAAACATAAAGTATACCAATTATACGCTATGGTTAATTTACAGGTATGTTAATCATAGCGAAAAGGTGGTTCATCTTTGTATGTACATGTACACAAACATTTACTAAACAGAAAACAACAGGGAATACTTAAAGATAGTTGTGTAAGTGGCATTTAATCAGGGAAACAAACTAATCAACACAACTTTCAAAACATGTTCACAATATGTCCATAATCCTTTAACATCATGACACCAACACGATAACTTACACATCATTGAAAAGGAAACAAATTAAACCATACACACGGACTGAAGATTAAAGGAACTTAATAACATTAGTAACTTAGTAACATTGTCCAAATCCTCAAAATACAATTGGAATGCTAGCGGTTCCCTCATACCTTGTTGTATTCATACTAACAATAAAATCAAGGTACAGGTTTCAATTTTTCAAATTTCCCTTTCGTTAAAAAGATATTTACGATTGAAGTGTTCAGATGTTAAATAATCCAACGGATCTCGAAAACCGTGTACAAAGTGAACGCAATGAGTAAGTGAATATTCTACACAGAATCATGAAATTAATTATCTATGGTAATTTATGCAAATTTATTCGAAATCACAAAAAATACTTCTCCTTCATTTCTTGACCGATTTTGATTTGGTTTGCTTTATCTGGTAGAGCTAACTTTGGTACACTAAACTTCTACACAGAATTTTGAATTTTTTCTCCATTAATTAATTATGGTAATTTTTAATTTTAATTTTTTAATTTTTTTATTTATTATTTATTTATTTTATTTATTTGTATTCATTTATTTATTTATTTATTTATTATGTTTTTTTTTCATTCATTTAATTATTTTTTTATTTTTGTTTTTATTTTTGTTTATTTATTTATTTTATTTTTTAAATTTTTTTTTAAATTATTTATTATTGTTTTTGATGTATTTATTTATTTATTTTTTTTTTATTTTTTTTTTTTATTTATTTATTAATTTGTTTACATTTTTTTCCCCCACGTCCCTTCCGGGGCGTCAAATTTATATTTTTTTCACTCTAATTTTAATTTTTTTTTATTTGTATGTCCCTTCCAGGGCATCAAATTTTATTTTTTGACCAGTTGAAAAGTGTACCACATGAAATTTGCGATATTTGATGTTGTGAGATGGCGGATGAGCGCTACGTCATTGACGTTCTGGTTCATTAGTAGATTCCAAATTAGAGGGATGTTCGATCTGTTTTTTGGTTGTGTGTTACATTGATCCCCATCCGTCAACTGGAACCTGTTCAGACGTTTTGTAAATTAAAGAGGACCTGTCCCTTTAAATGATTTTAAATTCGGCATATGGAAAACATTACTTGCACTAACCATGCTTACATCCATATAACTAGTACCAGAAATCATACTAATGTTGATCAGTGTTTACTCTAAGATCGACGGACTTCTTGCTAAGTTCGATGGTATTGATGTGAATGAAGCATATGCCGTAAGTACATTAAAGGGATAGTTGAGTTCTGGTAAGGAGAGTACAGTTTTGGTGAAACTGAATTTTAGTAACCAAAACCTGCATCATTACATTACGAACTAATAGTTATAACTAGAAAGGAACACACAATTACAAATGACGTAGTAAAGATCATGTTATCATTCAAAAAGAGCCGTTAAATGTAAGAGGGCGCTCTCTAAACACTCATCGGTTTCAACCATTTTTAATAAAATATTGTGGATGTGATGTTTTGTTGAAATAGTGATTAGATAGAGAAATAACCAACAACTATTTAAAGGGATCTAGTAACTTTGTTGAAATGTGCAAAAAGTGATGAATGGTTGATGCAATGTATATTGTTGTTATCTCATATGTCCACAGGGTATTATGTGAACATTTCAAGTCAAATGGAAATGGTATGGCCAAGTAATGAGCAAAAGTGCAAATTGATATTCAGTAACTCACTGCACTCACTTTGTACACGGAAGAAAAACTCGCCCGGAGTTTTTCTTATCTGAATACTTCAATCATACATATCTTTGTAACGAAAGGGAAATTTGAAAAACCAAAACCTGTCCCATGATTTTATTGTTAATACGAATACAACAAGGTATGAAGGAACCGCTAGAATGAAAATTTTATTTTGAGGATTTGGACAATGTTACAAGTCCCTTTAAATACCTATTTTGTAACTTTTTGAAAAGAGGAAGCATTTTTTTAACGGCTGGTTCAAAATTATCTAATAAACCTGGGGCCCCAGCTTTATTACAAATTGTTATATTCATGGATATTTCAGCCGTCTCTGAACCGATTTTGATGATTTTATTATTTAAATATTATGCTCTTTCAAATATTACACTCAGTTATTCATTACCTTACACAAAAAAAAGTAGTCTAGCGCCCTCTCTACCAAAACTCAACTATCCCTTTAAATACAGAGGTAATTTAACTCAACATGTATTCAAATAAATATAAGGTACTCCATGACATTGTAAAAACAATCACATCATCGGAAATAATATCGCTAGTGATATTCGTTTGTCTCGCAATGTATGGTCAACAAGGAATCTAAAATATCACGACGTTTCGTGTGCCGCTGCAACACTTTGTCAAGTGATATAATATAATGTAAGCAAACGTGTTGTATATTCTATGGACGGCTCCAAAACGCACTATCTCGCAGTGCGAGTGCGTTCATAATTGATCAATAACGGGCAAGGCTTATTGGCCGATGCATACGGGTGCTCATCCAATCAGCGGGCCGCTGGCTCGGCTCGCTTGCTAGGTGGGAACAACGGCGAGCTCAACCAATCAACGGGCCGCTGGCTCGGCTCGCCCGCTGGCTGGAATTAACCGGTCGTCGGAGAGTGTCATAGCGACGTATCGTACGCATCAAAAATTCGGGGATATCAAACCCGTTGTCTCTGTTGAAATTACTGGGATTGAGACGGATATGTATAGCTTCTTTTACTCTTCGTGTGTACCAATGCCGTTCTTGGGAAAGGCAATGAACCCCGTCCCAGTCTGGCTGATGCTGGTTGTCCCAAGCATGTTCGGCTACGGCTGAGTTGTCAGTTCGGCGGAGCCTGACGTCCCTCTTATGCTCGGTGATTCTTTCTGATATCGGTAGGGGGCAGTCTCACCGATGTAGGATCTATCACATCATTTGCAGGGGATGTTGTACACAATGCCGTCCCGTCTGTGATGAGGAATTGGATCCTTGGGGCGTGTTAGTTGCTGGCGTAGGGTGGTATCTGATCTGAAGACCGTTCGGATGCCATGGCTCTCTAGGCGGCGCCTGAGTTGTTGGGAGACCCCATCAATGTACGGCAAGACTGTGAAAGTCTTGTATTCCTTCTGATCCTTTGGTTCTGTCGTTCTCTTCTTGGTGTTGTGTACAAAACGGCGTGGGTAACCGTTAAGACTCAGGGCATTGCAGACACGGGTCCGCTCTTTTCATGGCTGTTGTGGACTTCTCACAATGCGTGATGCTCTGTCAAATAGACATTTCACTAGACCTCTCTTCACCGATACTGGGTGGTGAGAGTCAAATGCTATGTACTGGTCTGTGTGGGTAGGCTTCATGTAGACTGAGGTGGAGATCCTATGGTTGTCGTGTCTGTGAACTTAAGTGTCCAAGCTTAAGCTATCTTCCCTTCGCACTCCATCTCCGATGTGAACTGGATGGATGGTTGGCGGCTATGCATGTGTTTGAGCAGATTGTCTGCTTCAGAGCTGGAGACTATGATGAAGGTATCATCTACATATCTCTTCCAAACACGAGGAATACAGGAGAGGGGACATGTGTCCAGCGCTTCTTCCTCGAAACTCTCCATGTATAGGTTGGCCACGACAGCCGAGACCGGACTGCCCATGGCTGCCCCTTCCGTCTGTTCATAGTATGAACCTTTACACAGAATGAACCGTTATACAGAATCACATCATGTACCCAATTCTATAAATTATAATATTTGTTGCCGATAGGCATATTTGTTCTGTTTTGATTCTTAAAGGGTGACTAAATTAAACAAATTAAAGACTTTGGTTGATCTATAATAATGAAAATATCACATATCTGTTGACTATTTGATGTACATTTTTGTCATATTTATATATTATTTGTTATATTATTTTTATTCTACCTGCTAAGATCCACCCCTAACAAAACCAGAAGCTATTGACTTCTGTGACACAATACCATTCAACCATCGATCAGCTAGATAAACATAAACAAAAGATATGTTCTCACCCACTAAGTACCTTATTTCAATTAGCGTTGGATGTTTTTATTGAAACCCTTCTTTTCATGGTGAGTGGGCACTGTATAAAGCATACAATGCTATTGTAAATAGGTGATCAGTGGACATACCAATATCTTTTGTTTATCTGGTTGAATGATAATAATGATGTCACAGAAGTCAATAGCTTCTGGCGGGCTTTTTTTTTAGGGGTGAAGCTGAGCAGGTAGAAAAAAAGTAATAGAAAAAACAATATAAAAAATATGACAAAAATGTACATCAAATAGTCAACAGATATGTGATGTTTTCCTTATTATAGATCAACCAAAGTCTTTAATTTTTTAAATTTAGTCACCCTTTAACAACGCGGGTTTTTGTGTCTCGCGAACGGTTGCAGACGACCGGTAAACGGGGTTATAAGCGGGCGGAAATCTAATTTAGTCACCCTTTAACAATGTGTACTGATTATATTAGTTAATTATACATTTAAGCATGTAGTGCCATGTACATGTACAGTATACATATTGCAAACCATCATTCATTTTAATGCAACGAGTTATCACACAAATAATGTTATTTGGTATGATAAGTTAATGTACTTTATTTTGTAAACAATATATTGTCTAAGATTTCACTATATGTATTTTCCAGTTTAGCTATTGTAGTTTTCAATTGATGTAATGTAGTTTTGAACAGAAAATCTAATTAAGTTTGCGTCATTACGATGAGTTACATTTAACACATTTGCATACGACCCAGCAGATATTACTTTATATAAAAACATCTGAGCGTTTTAATGGAACCCAACTGTATCACGGCAATACAGATAGTAACTTCATTTTCCAAAAATTATGTGTGTTCCATATCCTAACTGTACAATTAAACACAAAATTGAATTATCTCATTAGAAATTGATTAATGACTAGCTTGGTACAATAATCTTACATTATTTCTTGTCATTTGATGTCCTTGAATAAACATGTAAACTACCTACATACAATTGTGGAGTATTGTGTCACTGTGATTTAGATTGAATGTCTAGGACGTGAATATATTTTTGCTATATGGGTTGTGCGTTTGTATGTGTTTATTCTGTTTGTGAGAGAACTACAATATACATACAAATTAATAAAACAACACTTTTAAAACATGAGTGGAACTTGTCGACGATACTTCAAAGTTGTCTACATAGATGTATATTTACAGCCTCCTTTATGACCCGTTACGATTTATTTCTACCAAAGAGGCATGCACAAATAAATGCCTAGTTTTCATGGATAACGCCCATTGTCAAGCTTTCGCATAAACTTAACGAAAGAGAAACACACACATAATTAACCAGCTCTGAAGTGGAAAGCAACCCGACAGAACCAAGCCTAAGATATGTAAAGTGCCTATAAATACAAATCAATAAGTGGTTGTGTTTTTGTGAATATAAATTCGAAATTAAGAAATCATAGTGGTAAACACGTTGACTACAATCTTAAATTTAGAGAGCCTTAATTTATATCGAGATGACACACCTGAAAATAAACAAATGGTTAAACAAACCTTTACTTTCATGCGCATTCGCTTACACATGCAATTCAGTGCACACACTAAACAATACTATCTAGATTTCTCGGTAAATTTCGTAAGTTAGCAAAACGAATTCATTTTATTTTCATTCTATTTCGCCGGTTCTGTCAACGCAACTATATTTGTTAGTTCAAAATCGTTTTTTAAGCATTTTAATACATATAACTGTCGTTCGAAAATATTTTGTTGGCATTCGATTTAAAATATGTTTCTATTTCGCAGAAAAGTTATTCAATTTAAAGAACAGAAGATTGTGATTAGGTAATACTGCCTTCCGTGAATTATTTTCTTAGCATTAAATTTCACACAATTTGGAGTCAAAACGGTTCAGCGTTATTATGTGCATGTATAGGCATAGGTGGGGGAGGGGCTACTGGGTGCAGTATACATCAACCCCAACCAAAATGTTCGTGCAAAAACACCTCCAATTCAGGCAAAACCATTATGTTGTTTTCAGGCTAATTTATGTTACATTCGAGCAAGCTCAAGGCATATTTGGACAGAAGCGTGTCATATTTGGGCAAAATCATACCATTATCAAACAAGTCCATATCATATTCGGGCAACACTCATGTAACTTGGCAAAATGTACCTGTATACCCTTGCATTATTTTGTGATCATCAACATGTTTGCTGAATAAAAGCTGAATGGAGTTTTAACGTCTTGTGAAATTCACTATTAGTAGAATGTTGTAACATTTTATATTCATAATCACACACGGTTATTCGAGGCCAACAATTGCAGAAATTTACAGAAATGTCTTTTTTACTAACCCGTTAAGTTCACACACTTTCAAGATACATGTAAATGTAGACCAATGGGGAATTCCCATGACCTGTAATATAATATACATACGTACATGTAAATACAAACGTACATACATACATCCGTACATACATACATACATACATACATACATACATACATACATACATACATACATACATACAAACATACATACATACATATACAAATATATCCAATTGTATTTTTAGAGAGGCAGCTAATGCAAAACAATAAACTTTTCCTTTATGAGTGGGCATTTATAAATTGGTGATGTTCATTATTCAAACTTATCTCAAAATAATCAGCATAATAATATCGCATATCACCTGGTATTTCATATAAATTGTTACATATAAGCGAAAAACAACAAATACATATTTTAAATAGGCTTCATGGTGCTGTGCTAATTTTAATAAAAATCTTTGCAATTTGAATGACCACGTTTGAAATTGAATGCTGCATGATACGGATTTGCCTTTGTTGGTGAATATGAATGCAATTGCGTGCTTTTTTTAATTGAATGCTAAGAGTAGTAAATTAGTTGACCGAAAAGCTAAATCAAATTCACAATATGTAAGTTTGAACCACAATTCCAAGCCTTCAGCTCTATTGCGCGAAATTGAATGACACGCTTATTAACATCAAACTCACAGTTAGTATGATACACGATAATATACAAATAATACACGGTCTAGAGTGTTTTGTGCAAAAGCATTGCACTCGAGGCTATGTTAGCTGTGTGTTGTGCACGAGGCGAAGCCGAGTGCGCATGCGCACAGCTAACCTAGCCGCGAGTCAATGCATTTGCATGACGCACGATAACAAGACCGTAGTATTATTTGTTTTATAAAAAAGGCTCAACCACGGATTGTTTTATTTTGCTAGATTATTGAAAACAGACTCGCCACAATTAGTAACCCAGTCTATCTATTCTCTAGAGTGTGAATTTATTAGGAATTTAACAAATTAATCATCACTAGAGTGCACTCGCTTCACTGAATTTTACTTTGCAGCTCAGCAGATCAAATGGAGTCGCTGAAAATCCGAAAATTTTCCCGTTAAAAGTGAAAATTATCAAAGAATTGTATGCATTTCCATTCCAAAACTTCCCAATATCAAACCACATACCATATAATTTACGAATCCGCTCAGATTTATTTACTACAGAACAGATTATTTATAAAACGAAGCATTTTCCTTCTTTTTTTTGATCACTTTCGCAAGTTTGACTTCGTAGAACTATGTAAACAAGCATTGTGACGTCACAGCCGTGCAAATATCGCGCAACAAAAAGTGACAGCACATGTGTGTTACGCTTTTTCTTGTTTGTTTGTTGAAATTTAAGGAATAGTCACGTGACTGGATTTAACCAATCACGTTACTGAATTTACCAGAGCCGTGTTATAATATGATGTATATTATATGTATATAAAACATGTACATTTGTATACTTAAGTCTAGATAATGAAAAATTATATCTTTTATTATTTTGAAATTTTGATTGTGATGATTGCACGTATGTCATATTCATTTTAATCCATTATGATGGCACTTTATAACATCTAAAACAATTCATGTTTATATTCATGCTTATAATTATCTAGACCACTCATGCATTCAACTACTTAATGACACACAATTCATACTACCTCCTTGGTATAACATTAAATACTATTTTAATTCGTATTTTGTATTCAGTTCATCGTATTTCTTGTACTGCATGTTTTCGTGTGTGTTTTGGTGTTTCGTGTTTGGTGTTTGTGAGGGCAGTTTGAATAAACAACAACGTTTTGCATAATCTGTACACTTAAAGATTTGCACAAAAAAATCTCACAATCCATCTGTCATGTCTGTGTTAATATGAATTGCTTTAAATCAAAACTTAACACGAGAGGGCGCTGTATGAAACAGTTGTTTTGCGAATTAAAAATAAAGCTAGATGTGGTAATTAATAATTAACGGTATTGTTACAAAGTAACTTAATTCTTCATAGCATAAATCGTCAGGAAATATATGGAATATTCATGAATAAATACATATCGATATTTACATCGTGGCCGTAAACATAGTTGTCATGATTTTCTTCATTAGGCTTAGAATAAATCAACGATATAATAAATCAACTCAAACTAGAACTTGAATTAATAAGTCTTTAAGAGATCTTTAAGAGAACGATAAATCACATTTCCAGTGAAAACAAATGTTGATAGATCAATGCTTTATATAGTGCAGAGCGGCAATAATTAAGCTTCATAAATAACATTCTGCAAACACATAATTCAAGGTGACCTAAGTGAAAATAATACATCACATATTAAACGAGGGTCTGGAGTATCATGCAGTAGTAAACATACATTCCAGTAGCACTTGACCATAACAGCTTACCATAACCAGATACTTTTCCAGCTTCATAAAGTAGTGTCCTTTAGTATGTCGCCAACATTCACCGTCAGGAAGGATGCTGCATAGCACGCGGTCAAGGCGCCTTTTACACAATTGATGTAGACAATCTTCTCTTTTAAACTTTACACAATTTGAATGTACATATACTATGATATCGTGAACAGACAATACAGCTGAATTTAGTTAACTAAAAGTAATGGGATGCAGGATGGGTGTTGTGGAGGCAATATTGTCATTGTTTCTTGTTGTTCAGGGGTTCGCTTCGATGTCGTTTGACTGTGCGAGTGTTATGAACTCGAAACAAACGAGACGCCTGTCAACGTCCAATGTATCGTCAATGAATTCGTCTCAGTAACTGGCGGACAAACTGTTCACTTGCATCGACCTGATGATACAGTTATTGGAGAGTGTGTTTTACAGGCCTGCAATCCGAGGCAATGCAGCATTTTTTGTTCCACGAAAGACACACAAAAACATAATTTAACTCTTGAACTGTGTGGATTAATATGTTTTTCGTTCAATATCAAAGCTCCACTGCTTGACTCTGATTATGGGGAGCACTTTATTTCTGTTACACATGGTGACAAACATCTCGTGTTGAATCTGACGAAAGAATCAACACTATAGGCCAAGGAACTACTAAAAACATAACTAATCACTTCGTTTCAAATCACAATACCGCATCGACATCAACAACCAAGTTCTCAGGACTGAAGGACGACGAAAGACAAACCAATATGTATGTACCTCGGGAAGTTACAGTGCAGGCTATCGTCTCAAAAACTACAAATATGCCCTATACATCGACTAACGGTGAAGAACAGACAATGACAATGACATACAATGAAATAGTCTTCATAGTCATATTATTGGCTTTGACTGTTGTCATCATGTGTATCATAAGCTCAAGATTTCTGTTCGATCGTTCTAGTCGAAGTGATAGACTGAACATCGATCGACATAATATCTTTGCAGCCAAATCACGACCAACAGAGGCGCTTAACATGACTCCCGTGGCGCTTCAATCGCCACTGGAATCATATCACAGTACTCATGCAATGTCCATCACCGATAAACATTTGCTTAGTGACCAAGGCGTGGAAGTCGCTGGACTTCATAATCATGGTCATCGGGATCCAAACTTGCCTCCAAGGGCCTCCCGCGGCAGCACTGATATTGGACTATGGCCCGTGGATGATTGCGCGCTAGATGAAGCAAGTGAGACCAACCCCTTGACAACCAGAAGCTTTAATCGTACCCTGGTTATCCAGGATGATGTCAATGACAATGTAACTTCAGTGGTAGTCAATGTTAAGACACTTGGTGCAGGCCTGCAAAACGAGGACACGTACAGTACGGTAGATGAGTGTAAACGCCACGACGTCAACAACAATGACCGTAGTCGCAATAGTCAATGTGTTTGCCTCAAGTACCAGTATCATCCGTTGAGGACAGCTCGGCAGACTACAATGCGGACGATGATGATATCCTGCATGCCTTGTATGCCAAACCAGATAGGACAAGGAAGGTCAAAGCACACACTCCTACTGATGAAACAGTGTTTTATTACACTTTGAATGCTGACGAATGTGACTCTGTGGATCTGAGACAGAACGTTATACAAGGTAATGTAAAGCATGGTTAAGTTGCAAATATTCGGCCATGCTTTTATGCAAAATAAAAACATGTTTTACAAATTGTTTACATGAAAAAGTCGATGATGAGGAATATCTTGAATAGTGATTATTATGATATTCACATTTACTCGTAAATAATCGCGATGGAAAGTATATATAGGGGCAGTTGAGTAAAATAACATATGTTAAATATGAAAGAGCATACCGTTTGAATGGCATAGTTACTTTTACTTGATAAAAATCGTTTCAGAGACAGCTAAAATATCCATACACAATGACCATTATGTGATAATTGTGGGACCCCACATTGATTCAATAAATTTGAACCAGCCGTTGAAAAAAAAAAACAATACAAAAGATATTTTAAAATAGTTGTTAATAATCTCTCTTTCATGTTAAAAAAAACAAACATGCAAAATGTTTAATTTAAGATGGTTGAAACCATGAGGTTCTTAGAGAGCACCTTCTTGAGTTGTTAATACTCTTTTTTAATGCTAACATGCTTTGTACGTAGTCGTTTGTAATTCTCAAACATTTCGATCATATTGGAGGAAAAATTTGTCATGCACTTTGTAATCTGTATACTCTTGATACCAAAACTCAACTAGTATTTCATAAATAATAATCATGTTGACGACCGGCTTACATCATTTGTTCCCACCCATTTTAGACGAAGGCCCATCAGAACCGTGCATTACAGAAATGGGCTCTGCGCCTGCGAGGTCAAGAGATCCGCCCGGCACTCTCGCTCCTTCTGTCTCCAGGAATTACTTCCACAACAACGCCGTGCGCCTCATCGCATCAGCGCCTTACGAATCGATGTCAGTAGATGATTCATACAGTCACCTTTCTCACCATGGAGCAGATGATGAATACAGTCACCTTTCCCACCATGGTCGCTATCCAGGTGAGGTTTGTACTCCTAGAAGCGATGACGGGATTCACTCTAATCATGCTCATCCAGGTCAGTCTTCCATTGTTCCACCGGCGGGTGATGGTTCTCAAGAGCAAGGACGGGTTGCCATGACAGCAAGCAGAATAAATCCGAGGCAAAGTTACCTGGATGATTTCTTTGATTATTCCGAATATGAACAGGTGAACCTGCGCATCGGTGATGAGTAATATAATTTGTCTGAGAGTAAGACCAGGAGTGAAATACGCATCTTGGCAGAGTTTCACTTGATCCCAATTGGGTCTTTAAGATCCAGACCACGCTGTACTCTACTGACAATCGAAATGTGCGTCTGAAGCAGTATATGTGACATTTATTAACTTTTGTTAATATTTATTTTGATAAAATATGTTACTTTAATTGTGTATTACTCACTAATGCAGATTATTTAGAAGTTGTTCGTGATTTTAACGTTAACAAGACCCGGGGCTTGATGACGTTAATGTTATTGTGTATGCAAAAAATGTTTACTTTTGAAATGGTTTCATAGTTACCTTTTTAATCGTAAACCATTTGTATTCGAATGCTAACAGGCTGATACTTATTATGAACAAAACTGAATTAGTTTTGATCCCATAAAATAGTAAAGTAATTTCATAACTATGAATATAGGCATCAGTAATAAGTTGATAGTTGTAAATATCTTGTCGTAATTCTTGATCCTGGTTTGAATTGGAAACTGCACATACACATAGCATACCATGTACGCCAAAGTTGTCCGCAGTATATTTATCTTTTGTACAATAAGACCTAATGTTGACGTGTGTACTGCTATAATTCTATATTTTAGTATTATTCAAAATACGTCGATTATAATCTATAATATGGAATAATGCTTCTCAAGACGTTTTAAATAAGCTACGTGTTATACAGAATAGAGCTGTACGGATTAGGATCCAAACACATTTTGAGCAAAGAACTCGGGAAATCTAATAACAAGCAAAGGACTGTAGTCACAAACTTTGATGGATGGAAAAGGGGAAATGTAATAATGTTATTCGATAATGCAAGATTTAACTACCACCTACTCATCATCACGAGTTAAACTACGTAATCACATAATCTGAGAAATAGTGATCATAACATTCAGTTTCCAAAGCCTAAGACCGATTTCTTGAGACGGAGTTTCTTTTATTATAGCTTTGAATTATTGAAATGTCTCTCTTTTGAAATGCGAACCAATAGACACAATGAATACCTTTGTACGCACCAGTCATTCGACTGAACTCGTGGGTTGAACATTGTCTTGCCCTTATTACCTTAAGTTTGATATTTTATTTTTTATGTTTTACAAAACTTATTTGTCATTTTTGGTGTAACCTTTAAGCGTAATAAAAATTGTACCCATCCGCTTAGTCCTGTCTCGTTTTTGTTTTCTTTTGTCAATCTTGATTTGATTTTGTTATGTAATATCGGTTTTAGTGTTTTGCAAGTATACATTTTGTTGGCATTCTAGACTAGTTGAATATCTGGAATTAACTGGTGTAATTATTTGTTTGTTTGTTTGTTTAGTACATTCATTTGGTTGATATTTATTTTGTGTAACTACATAGATATGTCCATTGCCTTACTTGTTGTATTTACATAGAGTCACATTTTATTATATAAATTACTGTACATCTCTTGTTATTTGTGTGTTTGCGGACCCCTTTAAAAATCAGCTTTACTGAAAGGGACATCGCCCCCGTGAGAAGAAAAAAAATGGATTAAACATGAATAAATGAATTACACATTTCTCACAATTGCAACGAAATCAAACTATATTTCGATTCGTATCTGTATTCAGTTCTAAGTATTTCTTTGTTACTACATGTTTTCGTTTATGTCTAAGTATGTTGCGTTTGGTGTTTGTGAGTGCAGTCTAAAAAAATAACAACGTAACCTGTACACTAAACAGTTTGCAATAAAGATACATATCACAATCTATGTATTATGATATGCTTTAAATCCAACCTAACCCAATACGACCATGCATAAAACAATTGTTTTCCAAGTTAAAAACAAACTAGATGTGGTAATTGATAATTAACGTCATTGTTACAAGGTATGGCAGAAATCGTCAGAAAATAGATGGAATGTTCATGAATAAATACATTTTGATAATCATCGTGGCCGTAAACATATTTTTCACTTTGGTGTGCTGTCATAGTTCTCTTAATAGTTAGGTGTAAAATAAATAAACAATACCATACTCAAACTGAAACTTAGGTTTATGAGTCTTTAATACATATTTCAGAGAACGATAAAATACATTTTAAGTGGTTACCAATTGAGATTTATGAATGCTTCATATTAGGCAGAGTGATATATAGGCCTCATGAATTACATTCTAAAATAAAAATCTATCTATAAAATTATGCAAACACATATTTCAAGGTGACCTCAATGAAAGTAATAGATCACATATTAAACGAGAGGATGGAGTATCATCAAGGGGAAAGCATAATTCCAGAAGCACTTGACCAAAACACATTACCAGGCCCATGAATGTTTGCAGTTTCGTTAGAATTGTCTTCCAGCATCTGTCGGCAATAGTCAGTGTCAGTTATGTTGATGGATATCATGCTATCAAGGTGTAATTATGCATTATTCTTTTCAGACGATTTTCTTGTTTAAACTTTACGCAACTTTATTATACATACGTATGATATGCTGTCATGAACATTAGACACAACATCTGAATTTAAATACTCAGTAACAAAGAGGAAGATATTCAAGATGGGCGTTGTGGTAGCATTAATATTGTCGGTGTTTCTTGTCGTTCAGGGGAGAGCTTCGATGTCGTTTGAATGTGCGAGACATTATGAACTAGAAACAAACGAGACGGCTGTCAGCGTCCAATGTATCGCTAATCAATACTTGCCAGGAACCAACGTCGTTGTTGAACTGATTGGACCTAATAATACTGTGATCGTAGATTGTGCTTCTCAAGGCTGCGATCCGATGCATTGCAATATATGGTGTAACACTGAACATGGAAATCATTTCATTCTTAAACAGTGTGGATTTAAATGTTTCTCCTTTAATATCAAAGCTCCACTGGTTGACACTGACTATGGTGAGTACTACTTCATTGTCACACCCGGTCACAAACATCTCGTGTGGAACTTGACCAAAGATTCAACCAGTGCCACCCAAACTAATGCAACATATAGATCTGACACAGCTTTAGACCACGATTCCTCACCAACACCAACTACAACCTTCCACGGACAAACACGACTGAAAGACGACGAAATAAGATCCCCTAAAAATGTATCGTCGGAAAATACAGGAGAGGCTATCTTCCCACAAACAACTCGCATGACCTACACATTGACTGACCGTGCAGTTGAAACGACGGACATTGCTGTTGTTTTCGTCGTCAGAATATTCGTGGTGTGTGTTGCAATCATTTGCAGCATTAGCTCAATATTCTATTTTTCTAGACGAAATAGGAGACTAAACATCGACCATCAGAATACCTGTATTGACCTGTCTCAATTGGACACAAACGAGGGGCTAAACATGGCTTCCGTGACGCTTCAACCATCACAACGGAGTACAAATACCTTCTCCGCGAACAGTAACTCTTTGGTAAGTGACCCAGGGGTTTGCCTCCACACAACTACGCCATTCTCACTTCTTCATCAGACACTGGAATCGCCTACAAAGATCTGTTGTGACAAATCTAACATTGTAAAAATTAACGAATGCCACTACGAAGATGTGAGACAAAACGTGGGACAAGGTACTGTTCGCATTGTAGTGTTGCCAATAATTGGTCTTGCCTATTACTTTAATAAATCATGCTTTCCGAGGCTTATATATATGAGGTAGTGGTAGTTAAATATTTCAGGATCAGTATTATGACCTTACTCCCTTTCGTCAATAAGCCAAGAAAAGACATAATGCAAACTATTTGTTATTCCTCTGAACTCTCCCTCTTTTACATGCCGACTTTCAACATTGTTATGCTTCAATGGGAAACGAGGACCCATCATCATATATCACAATCGGCGGCACCGCGGTTGCCAGACCAGTCAGGCCGTTTCCCTCATTCTGACTGCAGGCAGGATTACACAAACAATCCATGCACTTCATCACATCAGACCCAGGAGAAGATGACGTGTCGCCATATCATGACTACTGTCACATCGGTCGACGTGGTCGCTACCCTGGTGAAGTTTCTGCTCCAAGAAGTGATGACGGAATCCGTCCTGGCCGTTCTGCCCCCAGCTGCTCTCCTTTGGTTCCACCTGCAAATGATGACACTCAAGAGCAAGAAAGGGTTCCCATGGCAGATAACCTAGGCACCATCAGTCCGTCCGACTCCAGCAACGCCATGCGCCTCGACGAAAATGACGAGTCGATGTCAACAGATCATGGCTACATTAACCCCGTCGCTATCTAGGTGAAAAAGTTACTTCAGGAAGTGATGACGGATCTTAAAGGGCTTATTGACATTTTTCAAAACATCAAAGTCCAGTTGGAATTTCAGCGTTTTCCTCGTACCGTTCTTTATTTGTATTACCAATAAAAGTATGGGACATGTTTCGTTTTTTCAAATTTCAATTTCGCTCAAGATATTGACGATTGAAGTGTTCGGCTATTTACTAATCTACTGGACCTTTTCAGCCGTGCACAAAGTACGTGCAATGAGTTCATAAGTGAATATTATTACTTTGCATTTCTCGGCCAAATAACATCCAATTGAAATGTTCACACATCACTTTTTTGACATATTAGATCACACCAATACATATATTTATTAACCACGCATCACTTTTTGCACATGTCAACAAAGTAACTAGATTGCTTAAAGCCTGATCAGACTGTCCCATTTCAAATGGCAACTGCTCATTCTCAAGGGCAAGCGTAGGCTATCCCAGGGGCTAGCGTGGCAGCTTCTCCTGAGGCCCCTGGCAGAATGTTCGGTCAAGTTATCCGGAGGAGTATTTCGATTCGTCTGACTACGAGCTACGGAAGCCTCATGATGATTCGAAGATATATGTTTATTTCAAGGTTAGCGGGAGTTTATATGCAGGAAAATTGGCACTGCACAGCTGTAACAATTACATATTTAGTGGTTATATACAGTACTATAAAGCAATTCATAAATGTTTGACAGAGGGCAATCTTCCAGCTTTGACCAAGCACCGATATAATACTGTATCACTATTCTTAAGACATATTTAAATGTTACACTTTGCCTATATGGTAACCTTGTTTCAAATAATCAGGAACAGCAAACAATCATCAAGTTACTAGAATACATCGTATTAAATAGTGTTCATGATTATTTATAGGCTTTTATAATGAAATGAATTCACAAATACAGATAGTTGTGATATCTGAAGGAACATTTACCGTATCAAATTCACAAGAATTATGTTAAGAAATTTAAATCAGTTAAATCAGAATTGACAAATATAAGGAAACCATGGTTTAATAATTCGTTGCGTAAAATGTGTAAACAGAAGCATGTATAATATTTGTATTATAATAGGAATCCTACAGCAACAACAATAAGAATATTCAATCAATTTATAAATATATTTATTACACAAGTGAGCAAGTGTAAACGAGAGTATTATATAAACAAATTCAATGAATTGATCCGTGGAAAATGATAAACAACATTCTTAACAAATCCAATGTTAAAGATCAATGTAAATCAATTATAAAAGAAGAAAACATGATATTGTAAATTGTTTTAATGTTTATTTTGTACAGTAGGAGGTAAGCTCACAGAAAAGTAGTAGATTGTGATATTGATTTTAAATATTATTTGTTAAAAGATCACCCCATTCTATGTTTTTAGCACCAATAACTCTTGCCGATATTTTGTTGTTCGTGATGTTAACGTTAACAAGAGCCCGGGGTTTGATGACGTTAAAGGTAACCTTGAGTATTGGTAATTTCCAAAGTGCCCCCCCCCCCCCCCCCAAACGGATTTGGTTGATTTCAATTCCATATGAAAGATCATCGAAAAATCATGGGAAATAATAATAATTCCCATTCAAATGCTCTAATTGTTGGGAAATTTGCTTTCAAAATTTGTATCAAAGTGATTGACGTCCGAGTATAACTTTTTAGAGAACGCTAGCGCGAGGCGCAAGCGTTCTAGGTCCTCTTAATACGGGACTGAACATTAATATTTGTAAGCACGCTAATTGTGCTTAAAACTATACATATGATACGGTACTTAGCACCAATTCACTCTCCATTATGTGATCCAACTATCGGGTGGATTAATATTATGATTTTTCCCTCCATTCCGCAAAAAATCAGTGATATATGCGCCTCCTCGACTTCTCCCCATGTCTTAGCGCGACTCCGAATATAATACATGAATATGCGCGGTAACTATTACCGCACATTACAGTCCCGTATTAGGAGAACCTAGAACGCTTCAGAATCTCTCTAGAGTTAATTTGACACTTGAGTTGTAACGGCTCTTTTTGAATGATAACAGGGGTTTTACTTTGTCGTTTGTAATTGTGTATACTTTTCGAGCATGGTGAAGTTATAACTATTAGTTTGTACCGTAATGGTGCAGGTTTTGGTTACTAAAGTTAAGTTTGACCAATACTCAACGTTACCTTTAATGTTAAAGTGTATAGAAAAAAAAAGATTACTTTTATTTTAAAGCCACTATGCAATAGTTCCGGACCAATTTAAATTGGCTTAAGCAGTTCTGGTATTCCAAAAAGGTGACAAAACTATGGCATCAAACTATAGACCGATTTCTTTATTGTCAGTATTTACAAAGACATTTGAACAAAATAATGTATAATAAACTTATGGGTTATTATATAGAGATGATAATAATATTTCATGTGAAAGGCAATTCGGTTTTTGACATAGCTACTCATCAAGTACTGCACTTTTAGAATTTACTCATAATCTTACCAATATATTTGAACAAAATACATTTTTAGTAGGAATCTTTTTAGACCATTCGAAAGCAATCGATTGTATAAACCATGATATATTATTGAACAAATTAGAGCATTGTGGCATACGAGGAAACATTTTGAAATGGTTTCATAGTTACCTTTTTAATCGTAAACAATTTGTGTTTGAATGCTAACAGGCTGATACTTATTATGAACAAAAATAAATTATTTTTGATCCCATAAAAGAGTAAAGTAGTTTCATAATGTAACTATGAATATACGCATCGGTAATAATGCACTGAAAGAAGTTTATAGCTGTAATATCATAGCGTAATTCTTGATCCTGGTTTGAATTGGAAATTGCACATAGACCATGTACGCAAAAGTTGTCCGAAGTGTATTCATCTTTTGTAAAGTAAGACCTATTGTTGACTTGTGTACCGCTAAAATTCTATACTTTAGTATTATTCAAACTCACTTTGATTAATGCTCTATAATCTGAAATGATGCTTCTCAAGACGTTTTAAATAAGCATCGTGTTCTACAGAATAGGGCTGTACGGATTATGATCCAAAAACCTTTTGAGCAAAGAACTCGGGAAATCTACCAACAAGCAAAGGTAGCCCCAAACGCTGATAGATGGAAAAGGGACAATTTAATAATGTTATTCGATAATGCATGATTTAACTCTAACCTACTCATCGTCGCACATAATTTGATTAATAGTAATCATGAAATTCAGTTTCCAAGGTTTAAGACCTAGTTCTTGAGACGGAGTTTCTTTTATTATAGCTTTGAATTATTTAACTGTCTCTCTTTTGAAATGCGAACCTTTGTACGCATCAGTCATTCGACTGAACTCGTGGATTGAACATTGTCTTGCCATTTTTACCTTAAGTTTAATATTTTATCATTTCTGTTATATACAAACGTATTTGTTTTTCTTTTGTTTGTTGCAACTTGTATGCGTGATAAATATTTTACTCATTCTCTTAGTCCTGTCTTGCTTTGTTTTGTCTACCTTGATTTGTTTTTGTTATGTTATCGGTTTTACTGTTTTACTCGTATAAATTTCGTTGTCGTTCTAGTTGAATATCTGCGATTAACTGTTTTAATTAATGGTTTGTTTGTTTGTTTTGTACATTAATATGTTGATATTTAGTTGTTGTAACTACATGGACATGTTCATTGACTTACTTCTTGTATGTATATAGTGTCACATATTATTATATAAATCACTGTATATATATTGTTATTTTTATGTTTGCGGACCCCTTCGAAAATCAGGTATACTAAAAAGAGACATCGCCCCAGGCCTGTGAGAGGAAATCGATAAATTAATAAATTAAGAAATGAATTACACGAAACTCACAATTGTAACAAAATCAAATTAAATTTCAATTCGTATCTGTAATCAGTTCTACGTATTTCTTTGTTACTACATGTTTTCGTGTATGTTTTGGTTTGTTGCGTTTGGTGTTTGTGAGTGCAGTTTTAAAAAACAACAACGTAATCTGTACACTTAAAAATTTGCAATAAAGATACATACCACAATCTATCTATTATGATATGCTTTAAATCCAATCTAACACAAGAGGGCCTTGTATAAAACAATCGTTTTGCAAGTTAAAAACAAAGCTAGATGTGGTAATCGATACTTAACGTTATTGTTACAACGTATGGCAGAAATCGTCAGAAAATAGATTGATTGTTCATGAATAAATACATTTTGATAAACATCGTGGCCGTAAACATACTTTTCACTTTGATGTGCTGTCATAGTTATCTTAGTTAGGTTTAAAATAAATCAACGATATAATAAATCAACTGAAACTAAAACTTAAGTTCATGAGTCTTTAATAAATATTTGAGAGAACGATAAAACAATACAATACAATACAATACAATACTATTTCTTATATAGCGCTAAATACAAACATGTTTCATAGCGCTTTACATTTAGGGAATTAAATACATTATAATACATTAAATACATGAAATACAACTGAATACATAACACAAAAATAAACATGCAAATATGCATAAAAGATTGCTGCATATTTACTTATCAAACAAGTGGGTCTTAAGTAGTTTTTTGAAGGAATCTAATGAGGGTGCTAGTCGGATAGAGAGAGGGAGATCATTCCACATACGTGGAGCATACATACAAAATGAGTTGTCGCCGGATTTAGAATGGGATCTAGGAATTTGGAGCATTGTAATGTCGGAGTTTGAGCGAAGACCAAGTCTAGAATTACGAAATGATAGGAGAGAGCGAAGATAGCTAGGGGTGTTATTTTGAAGGCATTTATATACGATGGTTACAATTTTGAACAATACACGTTTACTGATGGGGAGCCAATGTAATTCATTAACAGAGGGGTAACATGTTCGTATTTCTTAACCTTAAAAATGAGTTTTGCTGCACGGTTTTGTACTCGCTGAAGACGTTGCATGTCGCTTGATCGGATACCATGTAGGAGTGAGTTGGCGTAATCGAGTTTGGATGAAATGAGGGCTCGGGTAGCATGCTCACATGCTTGTTGGGTGATATATGGTCGTATGCGGGATATGTTGGAGAGCTGAAAATGGAGTCCACGACATAGTGAAGAAACATGTTTATCCATTTTCAGGGATGAGTCATATGTGACGCCAAGAATCTTAGCTGAAGATACAGAAGGAACTGATGTGTCTGATATGGTAAGGGATATGTCTGAGAGGAGATGCTTGGACTGTGGAGTTGATATTATAAGGAATTCAGTTTTGTCACAATTTAACTTCAGCATGTTAGATTGCATCCAGATCTGGAGATTCTGGACACAAGTTGAAAGTGACAGGAGGGCATCGTCGACTGAATCAGAATACTTCGGATCGGCAAAGGCATACAGTGTAATGTCATCAGCATAGGCGTGATAGTTGACATTGTGATGTCTGACTATGTCTGACACAGGGCGGACGTACATTGAGAAAAGTTGGGGTCCAAGTACTGACCCCTGGGGTACTCCATATTCAACAGAAGTCGGGTCAGATAGTTTTCCAGCAACCTTGCATTTCGAAGAGCGGTTCGACAAGACATGTAAACCAAGCGTTGACATTACCTGCCAACCCGAACGATTTGCGCATACGATCGAGAAGGGTTGTATGGTCGACTGAGTCAAATGCGGCCGACAGGTCAAGAAGGACAACGAAAGCGGCAAGTCTGTTATCCATACCTTGAAGGATGTCACTCTTTACCCTCAAGAGCGCAGTCTCCGTACTATGATGCTTTCGGTAGGCTGACTGGAAGTCATCATGTAGGTCATACTGGTCAAGGTGTGGCTGTACTTGGGCGAGTGCGGCTTTCTCGATGATCTTAGATAGGAAGGGTATGTTTGACACCGGGCGATAGTTCTTCAGATTATCGCGATCTAGGCTCGACTTTTTAAGTAGGGGAGTAACAATTGCTTCCTTAAGCTGTAATGGGAACACACCCGAGCTTAGTGAAGAATTTACTAATGAGACCATGTACGGAAGAAAAACCTCAACGTTCTCCTTCAGAAAACACATTTCAAGTGGTAACCAATTTAGATTTATGAATGCTTCATATTATGCAGAGTGATGATATATAAGCCTCATAAATAACATTATAAAATAAAATCCATCTATACAATTATGCAATCACATACTTCAAGGTGACCTAAATGAAAGCAATACATCACATATTTAACGAGACTTTCATAAAGTGGAAAGCATACATTCCAGAAGCACTTGATCATAACACCTTACCAGGCCCAGATATTGTTGCAGTTTCGTAAGTATTGTCTTCCAGCATGTGTCGCCAATAGTCAGAGTCAGAAATGTTGATGGATATCATGCTATCACGGTGTAATTATGCATTATTCTTTTTAAACGATTTTCTCGTTTAAACTTTACGCAACCTTATTATACATACGTATGATATGCTGTCATGAACATTAGACAAAACAGCTGAATTTAGATAACAAAGAGGAATGACATGCAGGATGGGTGTAGTGGGAGCAATATTGTCAATGTTCCTTGTCGTTAAGGGTTGTGCTTCGATGTCGTTTGACTGTGCAAGACGTTATGAACTAGAAACAAACGATACGTCGTGCAACGTTCAATGCATCGCTAATCAATACTTGAAGGCAACCAACGTGGTTGTTGAACTGATTGGACCTAATAATACTGTGATTGGAGATTGTGCTTCCCAAGGCTGCAATCCGAGGCATTGCAATATATGGTGCAACACTGACAATGAAAATCATTTCATTCTTGAATTGTGTGGATTCAAATGTTTCTCATTCAATATCAAAGCTCCACTGCTTGACTCTGACTATGGTGAGTACTACATGTCTCTTACACCTGGTCACAAACATCTCGTGTTGAACCTCACCACAAATTCAACCATTGCCCCCGAATCTAATGAATCATTTAGTAATGACACCATTTGGAATAAAACTTCATCATCGACACCAACAAACACATTCGGCGGAGCAACACGACTGAAAGGGGAAGTCATTCAATCCACTAAGACTTTACCGTCGAGAGATACAGAACATACATCATTCTTACAGACACTCACTCATAACATGACGGCCAGGGATGTGGTGTTCATGGTAATAATATTAGCATTGACTGTGGCCATCGTGTGTATCATTTGCTCAAGATTATATATTTCTACTCGAAGTGAAAGATTTTCACAACATTCATAATAATTTCTCAGTTGCCATGTCGCGATCAAATACACTAGACAACAATAATATTGCCTCGTTTTCAGCACAACCAGCAATAGCATCTTTTCCAGGTGATCATGTCATCCCCTTTACCAGTAACACTTCGGTAAGTGACCAACCTGTTGGACTTCCTACAGCCATGTCGTGGCTGCCTCCCCATCGGGCTCCAAGAACCTGTCGCGGTAGCACTGCCATAACGAATATTATACAATCACCGGAGGGTGTTTGCACGCTATATGAAGCAAGTGATACCAACCCCTTGACAGCCGGGAGCTTTAATCATACCCTGGTTATCCAGGACGATGTCAATGACAATGTAACTTCAGTGGTAGTCAATGTTCAGACACTTGGTGCAGGCCTGCAGAACGAGGACACGTACAGTACGGTAGATGAGTGTAAACGCTACGACGTCAACAACAATGACCGTAGGCGTGATAGTCAATGTGTTTTGCCTCAAGTACCAGTATCATCCGTTAAGCCCACCTCGGTAGACTACAATACCGTTGATGATGATATGGTGCAGACCTTGTATGCCAAACCAGATAGGACAAGCAAGGTCAAACCACACAGTCCCACTGATGACACAGTGTTTTATTACGCTTTGAATCCTGACGAGTGTGACTATGAGGATACGCGATAGAACGTCGGAAACGGTACGGTAAGCATGTTTGTGATGCAAATATTTGGAATTGCTTAAAATGCTAAATTAACCATGTTTACCAAATTGTTTTAATGAAATAGTCGATGACAAAGAATATCTTTTACAATTTTACAGTGGGTATGAGATATTCATATTTACTCGTAAATGAATGTAGACGTGAAAGGGATAGTTCAGTTTAGGTAGAGAGGGCGCTGAACGAAATGATTGTGTTTGTGACGTAATATAGGTCAGATGTGAAAGAGCATACAGTTTGAGTGACATAATAAACTTTTAGTTGATCAAAATCGGTTAAGAGACGGCTTTAGTATCCATAAATTTAACAATTTGTGGGGCCCCACAATAATTTGCAACCAGCCGTTGGAAAAAGAAAAACAAAAACGCTTACACTTAAAAAACATTTACAAAATATGTTTTGAAATAGTTGTTGATGATCTCTTTATTATTTTAATCATTATTTTAACAGAGCATCACATGCACAATTGTTTAATTTAAAATGGTTGAAACCAATTATATTTTATAGAGCGCCCTCTTTAGTTTAATGCTAACAGGCTTTCTACTTAGTAGTTTGTTATTTGTTATATATTTCGGGCATGGCGGAGTTATAACTATTAGTGTGTAATGTAATGGTGCAGGTTTAGGTTATTACAATTTAGTTTGACCAAACCTGTACCCTCTATACCGAAACTCAACTTTTCCCGTATAATAAGCATGACTCTTTGACGACCGGCTTACAACATGTTTAACCCTTCCTTTTTAGACAAAGATCCATCAGTACCGTTCATCGCAGAAAGTAGCGCTGCGCCAGCCACATCACCAAATCTTTCAGGCGCCATCGCTCCTTCGGACTCCAGGAATGACTTCCCCTACAAAGCCATGCGCTTCGTCGCATCGGTGCCTGGGGAGAATTACGAATCGATGTCAGCAGATGATGAATATTGTCACCTTTCTCACCATGGTCGCTATCCAGGTGAGGTTTGTACTCCAAGAAGCGATGACGGGATTCACCCTGATCATGCTCACCTAGGTCAGTCTTCCATTGTGACACCGGCGGGTGATGATTCTCAAGAGCAACGACGGGTTGCATTGACAGCAAGCAGAATATATCCGAGGCAAAGTTACCTGGATGAGTTCTTTGATTCTTCTGAATATGAGCAGCAGAACCTGCGCAACGGTGATGAGTTATATAATATGTATGAGAGCAAGACCAGGAGTGAAAGACGCATCTTGGCAGAGTTCCACTGGATCCCAATTGGGTCATTAAGATCCCGACCACGCTGTACTCTTCTGATGCTCGAAATGTGTGTCTGAATCAGTATATGTGACATTCATTAACTTTTGTTTCCATTTATTTTGATGAAATATATCCATATGTTTAATTGTGTACTACTCACTTATGTAGATGATTTACCTATTTGATGACGCGTATGCACATAGTAGACTGTCCACTTTAAGGCATGTAAGGTACACAAAGTATTTACAAAAGAGTAAGTCAATGTTTGATAAGTAATAGCATCCTAGTGAGAATGTCATAAAGGTTAATATCAACAATACGAATTCAATACTGTAAGTTAACAGTATAGACAGAGTATTTACAAATTGAATGACCTCAACATTATAGAAAAGTTACTCGCACTTACCATGCTTAGCTCCATAGATCTGCATAGGATCCAACAATATAGCGTAAACAACAATGTAAGTGTTTTAATGAAAGCAAACTATCATGGCAAGAAAGCCAAATCGTCAATATAATTTGATTACTTTGCTGACTGACGATTCAATATCTAAATGTTCCCTATCGGCGATAAACATGTATGATTATACAACATGTTTTTTTTTCAAGTAAAACTCGAATAAACTAATAAACAATAGATACAATAATATTTCAGCACAATATTGTACATTTATTCAATTCACATGTATTTATTCTTCTAAGACATCAATTAATTTGTTGATTATTTTGTCAATATATTATTTGAATTTTATGTTAAGGATGTGATGCGATGTGGTATAAATATGTTCGTACATACAGATTAATAACACTTTAATAACCAGATCGAAGTCTGTCGAGGGTAATTTCAAGGTGTTTCTCAGAGTAGCACCCTCTTGTGTTCATGGTTGATATGTGAATATCTACAGCGTTCATTGTATGCACTAAATAAAGACAATACATACCTTTGAACAAAAAACGCCCTCAATGAAAGTTACGATTGTTGTAACAGTCAAGCATGGCAGAATGATAAATGTTAGCTCAAGATTTATTTTAAAGTATGTTCAACCAACATAAAATTATCACTTTTTGTTAAACGGTTCACTACTTGATTTCAAAATATACTCACCATGCTCACAGTTAATACAGGGCCTACCAGGTTCCCGTATGCAATGGGTTAATTAACGGAAGAGAAACAAACACGATAATAAACTAGACGTGAAGAAGAAACCAATCAAAGTGACCCGAGCCTCAGATCTAAATTGACTATAAATACATATAATAAGTGCTTGTGTTTTTGAGGATACGACATCGAGATGTATAAATCATAGCTTTGAGCACGTAAACTGCAAGCTGTTGACATGGTTGTTGAAGAGTTGCTACATTTGTTTCGAGATGACACAACTAAAAATAAACTATGGATATGTCAAATTAAAATATCTGTTTTACTTATTCGCAGACCAAAAATACAGGACTCAATTAAACATAACAATACCACGGCAAGTTCATGTATATATGTGAGAACATTTGTGTATGTGGATTAAACAAGTTTAATAACATAAATATAGTAATATTGATAACTCATTTCAACTAGTAATATTCGAAGAAGCATATAAATTGATATTGTTAACATCTAAATTTGTGATTACAATAAGTTATATTAAACCAAATCAACAAAAACTATTTCAAGAGGAAACCAGTACTAAACCGACCAAAGACTTAACTATACAAAGTTAACATGAGTAAAGATAATTAATTTTGTCCATGAATATAATTCATTCAATTGATGCAATTTGTTTTATGGGCACGAAAGTGAAAGTAACATATCATAATTATGTAAGGAGTTACCGGGACTATGAAGTCGCAGAAGTAGACATACATTTCTGATGACCAGATCACAAACCACGCACTGGATATTAATGCAAAATCCAAAGACTTCCTCATTTAAATGTTAGTCATTTAAATGTGAATCCGCATTAGCAAGTAGACTTAGGAATACAAAAAAGGAAGCCACGATATTTCTTTCTCGTGACAATATCTCAACAGAAATTTGATTCCAGCTTGGAATGAAACAATATTCTACTTACATGTATAAAGCTACAAGAACCAGCCAATAATAATGGAATGCCTTACTGTCATGACTGGTGTTGTGTTTGCGGCATTGTCCCTACTTGTTGTTGTTCATCCCGGTCTTACATTGTCAGTTCAGTGTGCGAGACATTATGAATTAGGAACCAACGAGACGGCTGTCAGCATGGTCGGTGTACAGTGTATTACGGGTCAATACTGGACAGTATCTGATAAGTTACATATAATTCGGTCTGATGGCACACTAATTGGGAGTTGTGGCACCAATGGTTGCAATCCAAGCTATTGCACTATGTGGTGTACCACTTCAATCGAACAGGAAGGAGATCACTTTACACTTCAGCTCTGTGGATTTAATTGTTTGTTGTTTATAATCAATATTCCACTGGAAACTGATTATGGTGAATATTTCATTTATGCCGACCCTGCTAACAAATATCTTGCTTTGAACCTGACCAATGCCACAGTAAGTCAAGGAACTGGAGATGCGGCAACTAGTGAACACGAAGTGCATCAAGGTTGTCCCAAAATGAATGCAACAAATGAACCTGAAAATATTGACTCCTCACCATTTACTGTAACTTTGTCGTCAGTAAGCACAAATGCGTCTTCACAACCTCGTACAGTCCCTGCAACGTCTACTCACCCAAAAGAAAACACAGACAATACCACCAGTTACAGATATGTCGTTGACAATAATTATAATATGGTTTTCATGGTCATCATTTTGGCATTGTTTGTGGCACTCATATGCAGCATTGGTTCGGCGTTTTACCTTCTGGCGCGAAAAAACACACGTAGTGAAAGACTGAGCAGCGACCACCAGAATCAAACAGCTGCTTTGTCACGTTCAAACACAGTTGAGTCTATTGAAATGGACTCCGTCACACAACATCCGGCACAGACAGATTTCCTAAGCGTTAATGCCCCCGGTTATCCTACGTCATGGTCTCTTCATCAGGCACCAGAGTTGCCTCCCAGGAGCAGTCCTGGCCACCCTAACATGGGACGATCGCTAATGGATGACTGTTCACCATATGAAGAGAGCAGGGGAAACTTCAACATAAAGACCGCTGTACGTGATGGCTATCGTGTTCAGATTGGCCATACGAATGACCAATTGACATCAGCGGCAGTCGATGTTCCGTATCTCGGTGCTGTTGGTGGAGGTCTCCAGAATGAGAACACCTACTGCACGGTTGATGATTACAAACGCAACGACGTCACCGGTCCCGACGCCAGTGGTCATCGAATCTCGCATAACCTATCGACTTCAACCGTTGAGGATCTGTCGGTAGACTGCAATACTGCTGATGATGAAATCCTTAATAGGCTGTATGCCAAACCTGAGAAAAGAAAGAGGGTGCAGCAGCAGCAGGTTCAAAGTAACTTGCCTATCAACTTATCTGCAAATGCTGACGGTTTTTACTACGATGACCTCAGCCTGAACGTAGGAAAGCAAAATGTTTGCATTGTGTTATTGTCAATATACGTTCAGGTATGGACTTAAGACATGGTGAAGCAAAGCAATGTTAGCACGGTACAATGTCAACTAAATGTTATTTATTTATTCACACCAATCTCTTAAAACCTGCGGTCAATAATTCATGAAAAGTAACATTTGATAATGTCCCTTTGCCGATATGAATCCGGACTCCTGTAATGATCGATTATTAACAAGTTTGTCCTACGATGTCGGATGGGATCCCACCACCAGACAGATCCACAGCGACCGCACATTCCCAAGGGCTTCCAGACATCCGCGGCGCTCCTTCTGATATCCACAATGACCACGTCGCAGACGACTCGCGCCTTATTGTATCTGCGTCTGGAGAGAATCGCGATGCGATGTCAGCAGGCAATGAATACAATCATCTCCGCTGCTATCCGGGTGACATCCCCGCTCAAAGAAGTGGTTACGAGGTCTCCAATGACCTCGGGCAGTCACTGGCGACCCATGATTCTCTACAAGATGGGAATGTTGCATTGCTGGCAATTGGGGGAGCAAGCGGTAGAGTTCCACCAGACGTCTCACGCAGAGTTCCAGGCCAAGTTTACCTGGATGAGTTCTTTGACTCGTCTGACTATGAGCTGCTGAATCCGCAAATTGATAGGGAGTAGTAACAAAATATGAATGGAAATTATATCAAATAACTTTGTTTTCCATCCTAAAGAGATGAAAAGACGAATTAAGTTTCTGCAAGTCCTAAGTTTGGAAAAGTTAAATATAATGTTTCATGAATTGTTAATTGTTACTACACTCATCCCCGTCAATATCCAGAAGAAATTGTTCCGTCAAGAAAACATTACGACATCAGTCATGACAACGAACAGCCCATGTTGTTTCCAGTGGCGACTGATGATTCCCGAAAGCAAGGGATGACTATAAGGCAAGCTAGAGAGCGCTACCGAATTCCTTGATCAGAGATTTCCGTCAATTTTTTGTTTCTAGATGAAATATTGATTCGTCTGCTCATGAGCTCTTAAAGCCGCGACTGCACCAGGAATAACAAAGGTCTTTGTTTATAGAAGGGTGGAATGTTGCTGACTAGGCAACTATGGGAGTGACAATGTCTAGGTTTATTTGAATGATATCACCGAACAAATCTATGTTTCACTTGGACTGTAAATGCAATTTAGATGATTTTCTTTCTTTTTTCTCCTGCTAATTCTCTCGCCCAAACGTTCTAAAAATGCACACTTCGGGAACATTGTATTATTTTATTGAAAGTTATAACTTTACCACTGTTTACATTTCTGATATATTAATAAATGGAATAGAAGATGACTGTACTTATCTTTATAAAAACCCGTATGTTTGTAAATAAGCTTATACATGTATCACGTTTCATTTACAAGATTATGATTATTTTGTAAAGATGTTTTGGCTACTAAAACCATGTTGATGTTATTATACACCTTGCACAGTTGCATTATAGTTACACTCTCTTTGCTAAATCACTGAATATATGATCACAACGATGACATTCGAGTCAAGATTAATCTTAGATACATGTACCGCAAACTAATGAGTGTACATTGTATTCGAGATAATTTTGTTATGTGTTTACCTATAATAAATTTTGATTTGCAAATAAATACACTGGTAACATGGGTAATACGTTACGAATTTATAACATTTCTAATGGTTCTACTCGATATAATATAAAATAACAATTGAACAAGAAAAATTAAGAATAATTGCAAAATATTCCAGTATATGAAAAATGAGATTCAGCATGTAAATATAAACTTCGTTGAACAAACTCAGCACTCCATATTTCTATGTTATGGATGTTTGTACATTTGGTTTATTAATCATAACATTAATTACGTGCACAGAACAATCCGCAAATGTCATGTCTATATAATGCACTTCAACTAACTGCGTAGTCGCAACTACGAACTGGGTTAGAAAAGTCCTTTCTCTTTCTATATTTGAGAAAAATATGAATATATATTGTATATGAATTGGGGTAAATATTAGTTACAACAAATAGAGTATGATTTATCTATCATATCTGTACCGAACAGCTACATTAATATTAATCTTAATTGTTGAACTGTACAATAAAAGACCCTTACATTGCATATTTGGCTTCTTTGTTTTGTGTTTGCCTTTTAAGAATATATTTGTGTGTGACCTCGAAATAATACACAATGTTCCGTTTTGTTATAATTTTTAACATACATAACTGTACAGAAAGATGAAACGTCAATAGTTCTTTATGTGTTAACCCGATGCATGTAGAAGCGCACGATTCATATTTGAAATCATTTTGGGACACTTCCTTTAAATTAACGATGCAAGGACTGCGTGTGATAAAGTCGGACAAAATTAATACAATTAATAGAGATTATATCGAGGGCTAGAGCTGGGTACGTCTTCTTCTTCTTCTTCTTCCGGTACTGTGCAGAACCTCCTAGGAATATACTCGCACAAGATACGCCCACAATGGTGCAGTAAAATGTATCCCTGGATAACCAGTAGAATTGATATTAATTGGTTGTCTCGCGCCGCTGGTCCAAAGAAAGATATAAGTCTCTTGGAAATAGAAGATCTACAGATAAATCATGATTTCCGTTTTTTTCTCCATGATACATTTTAATGTAATTATATATTCAAAAAGGAAACCTTCGCGAAACAATAGTTTAAATATGGCTATATTAAACACACACATAAATCAACGAGACTTTCAAAACACTTAAACTCGATGGTACTTGAAGTCATGAAACAAACTTGCAACAGAAATTGAAATACATGTGAAGTGGAAATCAATCAACAACTGTCATATCTACACAATTGTTACATGCACATTGCTTGCAATTAAACCCATGAATAAAAGACGAATGAAACCTGAAATATAACATTAATAAGAAAGGTTCGTAGACTGCAACAATACATTCCGGACTAGAGGACACATCTCATACTAAGCTGTTCAGCATATGTGATGGTAGTCTAAACTTAGCGTCAGTCAACATATTAATTCAGAATAAGACTCTCATCATTTGCCCACGTCTTCTCTTATCACTTGCGTCGCACTTGTAATTATATTCCACTTTATAACACTCAATAACTAGAGAAAACCAAGCAAGAAAGATGGAATACCCAGTCAGTGCTGTATTTGCAGTAGTGTCATTGTTTTTCTTGGTACATCCATGCATTTCCTTGTCATTTCAGTGTGAGAGACGAAATGGCACACGTTTTAGTTTTCACTGTATCGCTGAAGGATACTGGACAGTAAATGAAAGTGTTCAATTGTATCGGTATGATGGTGAAGCGATCGGGCGTTGTGATCCCGTGTATTGTTCGGAAGGTCGATGCTACTTGTCATGTCAGCCGGAGGACCAACTAAAAGATCATTTCAATGTAAACATGTGTGGATTGAACTGTTTTTCATTCACCATCAGAGATCCTGTGGTAGACATTGATTACGGTGAATACTATATTTCCTTCAATTCTTCTGATAAGGTTCTTGTATTGAACCTAGGTAAATCTTCAACGGAAAACACAAACACTACAGAAACGTCCACTAGAGAACTCGTTTATGCCAATTCCTCATCTGAACAAATGGTCAATGTTTCAACCAGTTTACGTGATTCAGGAACTACATACCCGAGAGATGACGAAATGCGATCTACTGTTTCTGTGCTGTCGAATTATAACAGAGAGTCCCAATGTCAGCAAGAAACATGCACGACACATTCGTCAATCCGCAGTGAAGACGAATCAAACAACAACAATATGACATTTAACGTCTTATTTTTCAAAATCAGTATCATAACATTATCTGTGGCGCTCATGTGCACCTTAGGAACAGGAATCTTTCTTCTCGCGCGTAAACGCACACGAATTGAAAGACTGAACCAAGACCTGCAAAACATTTCAGTTGCCCTGACAAGATCAAACACAGTAGAGGCGCTAGATATATCATCCAGCATACCGCAGCCTCCAGTAACACCCCTTGCAAGTAACAATGCCCTTCCTGGCACTGGCTATCCTTCGATAGATTATCAGGCCCCGGAGTTGCCTCCAAGGACCCAATTTAATGACCCTAACAGAGTAAATTTTCCGATAGATGATTGCTCGCCATACGAAGAGAGCATGGGTAACTTCAACCTTGTGCCCACTTTACGTGTGCATGACCTCCAGATTGGTCAAGACGGCGGGGGCGTACAGAATGAGAACACGTACTGCACGGTGGATGATTGCAAACGGAATGAAGTGACCAGTCGTGTGGCTAGTAGTCAGAACATATCACTTCCAACCGTTGAGGATCTCTTGGTAGACTGCAAAACTGCCGATGATGAAATGCTTAGTATGTTGTATGCCAAACCAGATAAGAGGAGGAGGATACAACATCAGAAATTCAATAATAACTTATCACCTTCTGCAGAAGATGATGAATCTGAATATGACGTCCTTAGATACAACTTCGGAAAAGAAACAGTTTGCATTGTGATGTGGCCAATAGTTAGTCAGTACTATCATCTTAAAATATCGATTATCAGCACAATGATAGCGTGTATGTCGTCATCCGATAGTCGGCTTTTCTTATCGGCGCAAACTGTTTTTACTTATGCTTTGATAATTACTGAAATGTGACAAATAATGTTAATAATGTTTTTATAGGAAATCCTACTGGTTCATTGACCGGCTTTTAACAACGTTGTCCTACGATGTCGGTTGGGCACCAAGCAGCAGCTACTTCATACATCCGCGCTCCTTCTGATCTCAACAATGACCACGACACTGACGACTCGCGTATTATTGCATCAGATTATGGAGAGAATCTCGACGCGATGTCAGCAGGTAATGACTACAGTCACCTCCGTCGCTCTCCGGGTGATACGCCTGCTCCAATCTGTGGTGATGACATCTACGCTGACGTCGGGCAGCCAATCGTGTGTTCACCTTCGACCCCTGCTTCTCTAGAGCATGAGCGTGATGTCTTGCAGGCAAGCGGGGGAGCTTGCGGCAGAGTGTCATCGGAACCATTAGGCAGAGATCCGGGACAACTTTATCTGGACGAGTTCTTTGATTCGTCTGACTACGAGCTGCTGAACCCACACATGGATCGGGAGTAGCATACGTCTTAACATAGCAAGAAGTGGAGAGGGAGAACAGAAAGGACTGGATAGTGGGAAGAGATAAAGGGGGGGGGGGGGGGGGGTTGCGAATTGTGAGAGATAATAGTTTTACTGAATACTCTGTCTGAGAATGCTGCCCGGGTTTTTTGCAACATTTAGCAGAGATCCGGGCCAATGTTCATTTGAGGAATTATTTTGTAAAAAAGCTATGATCTTGAGCAACTGATTCCGTAACTATGGTGTGATGGTTTGGACAATATGACATAATCTCTTACAGCCGGCTTTACTATGTACATCATGTAAATTTCTAATGAATTCTTAAATAGTGTATTTTGGATTTATTATTAGTCTAACTGAAGAATAAGGAAATATTAAAGTCATGTGTATCCGTGTGTATAAATGCCTGTATATATAAGCATACTTGTGGCCAAACGACATTCTGTGACGCCGTGCGTATATGATCCTGTAAAAAAGTAATCGCTTGTGCTCTGAGTTTTTTTGAAGAGTGTATTATCGCATAAATACACGTGTATTCACAGTGCATTCATATCATACTATTCACGGGGCGAATGTGAACGGACAGCTCCAAGATAGTAGCGATGATGAAGCATGCGTTTCACACTTAGCATCTTCCAGTACCGAGTAACATTTCATGAACTTACTTGATCCAGTTATCTAGCAATTGTTTATAAAGATGTTTTTCCCCCTAATTTTTATACAGCGAATTAAAAAGAGTAAGCAGCCTGGGTGTCTAAACAATTTATTTCATTCATGTATATCGTTTACATTATGGACAAATTTGATAATCATTTAATAGCATTCAGAGTGTTAATGCAGTTATATCAGTTACATACACGTTATACTAAAGCGTCAATATATCAATTTTGGATTAAGTCCATGTGATCTTCTTGTATAATGTTGATACTGTGTAACATCAAAAACACTCTTACAATACATCATTCATGCGATTTATCAATAATGAAATGAGTTGAAATGCTTACTTATACAAGAATGTCATGATCGTTTCAAAAAAGTAAATTGCAAATGCTATTATATTATAGTAGGCCAAGAACACAACCAAACATACAATTCTGTTAATGGTCTTAGACGTGTTGGTACCGTTACTGTGTTGACATTTAAGGTTATCTACGTTTAGTAAGTAAATCATAGCATGAATGAAGTACATATTATATTTGTAAGACATTTGAGTAAAACAATATGCATATAAACTTTCAGCGATATAGATATAATCAGTACAATTTGAAATTTCTTGTAAAATTATGCATGCGGTTAAATAAATATTAATTTAAAACCATCACGTTTAGTAAGATTACACATGTGATAATGTTTTATGTACGCTTTGAATGTATTGTGAATATTAATGTGTATAATAACAAATCAATACTCGAGTTATTGGAACATCTATGCGCTTGTCTACATTCACTGTATTTAACACTCAATCATGCTGCAAAGTATTAACATTCACTTTCATAATAAATTATATTTGAGCACAATATATTAAATGTCTACTTTCCCTTTCAATTTGTTTCGTCTGCATGTTTGCTTATGTGAGTGTTTAGCGTTTGTGATACATCCCATTGCCTGTTATTTAAATATGATGCAAGGCAAGGCAAAATAATGATTAAAAACGGTAATATCACGAATCACAATCTATTGAATACATTACATGAATAAATATAAGATTAAAAACAACATTCTGAGAAAGAAAAATCCGAAGAGGAAACTATCAGACCAAATAATGCTCACCCATGCAAAGTGCCCATAAATATAAATCCTAACGACGTACAGCTTATGTAGATCCACTCAAAGTACGATTCATGGAATGGCCTATTAATACTATCTATACATACGGAAAATGAAATAACGATTAAATGGCGTTGCATGGATAAGAAAGTGATAGTAACAACTCGAGGCTCAGAGAAAACAAGATTTGAGAAAACGTTTTGGAACCGATCAGGGGGGGGGGGGGGGGGGCATGATGAGCAGATTATAATAAAAAATAATAGCTAACATTAATGTGTTTTATTTTACTAATGGAGCATAATCATCAATTATATACATCATCATCAGCCATATCGTGTATGTTCGTTTGTGTCTGCCTTTGTCATGCAAAACCATTAATATCAAACGTCAACATTTATTCATCATCAGCATTATCAGCAGTTTGTTCAAGTGATTCATTATTATCATTGCTAAGATTTTGTTCAAACGTGATATCTTGTGAATTATATGTTTTCGTTGTGGACAAAATTAAAACTTATGTCCAATTTTACCCCCGTTCGAATTCGGATACAATGAACAATCGATTTAGAATTCGGATACATTTTAATAGACTACAATTAAAAAGCGTTCCGGAACATAGTTCAATTTAGTGTTATTCAATCATTTGACAGTTAATGGATTGTTTTAACTATAAACATAATTATAGACCCATAGGATGCATAGTTGAAATCACCTTTGAATACTGACGATGAAATCCGAATGTATTGAAGGTCGGACAATCTTAAAAAACGGAAGGATGACGCTAACTCAATAATAAATCAAAGGCCAGGGCTAGATAAGACGTCCCGATTTGCCATGTGTCACGTGGGTTGACGCAAATAAGAATGCTAATAACACATGCCATGTACAAGATATAAGATCAACATATGTATTACCATTTAAATTGCAACGTTGCATATAACACAATAACATAAAGTATTTCCACTTCAATGGACTAGTCCACAACAACGTAACATAACTTCAAATAATTAATCTGAAATACTCATCCCTACATAATAACTTTTCATCCCTACATTCTTATCATCTGACACACAGATTCATCCTATTACTCACTGCCTTTGCAGTTTACTCTGAAACTTCTGCCACACAGGCTTTTACATAAAGATTGACTTAACGAGACCGAATTTAGCTCCAATGCATGATGGCTTTCCGCGAAGGTCTCTGTCCATTGTTTAGGTTCCCTGAACCCTTGATGAAATGTTGCTAGTCGATGCAGCGTCCTGCATGTAGCCCCGATGTTGAAGTCCCGACGACTTCGCTCATGATTGACGATGATCGCTTCCTGTCGACTACCAGTGGTGATGGCTTCTTGATGCCGACGGCGAATGTCGATGAGCGATCCCAGATGCTGCTCCTGTATCTTGTCTCACTCGGAGCTGTAGACTCCGGCCCCAGCCCATGTGCCATCGATGGTGACCAGAAATAACCCTCTAAAGTTACTTCAAACCAGCCTCTTCTTGCAGGCGAATAATGTTATTTCGAAATTGAAATTAACTGGTTGAACAACTAATAAGGCGAATACAATCTGCCAGTTAAACGAAATAAACGACCATAAACTGCAGCTGCATGAAGAAATAATATGACTACCCGCTTCAACTGTCTGCTTGGGTGTGTCCTCTTCCTACAGTTTTTCAGTATACCTCCAGCCCTATCTACACATTACAATACCCTCTAGCACATACTCTAATATGCAAATCACCTCCACCAACAATGGCACAGTCATGCATCCATGCACTCTATCATGAACCCCTCTCCCTCTCTGTCATGTCTCACCATCAATGGCACCATTCATACATCAATGCACACACAACACCCATGCACACATCCACACAATACACGCCCTCTCCCTACGAACCGAGTACAGTTCTACAAAATGCAGAAAAAACAAAATAAAGAGGAGAAAACCCCTAAAAGCACCCAATTGTCACTTTCCAATGTGACAATTTACTCCCCATTTTACATGAAATTACTCTAATTTCACAAAATAACCTACATAACCCCCACAGGTCTTCAGCTATACCCAATATTCCAGTCGCGCGCTTTCCCTCGCACCACCTAACGTTTAATACAGCAGCATATTCTCGCTCACTTTTAAATTCAAATTCAATTAATATAGGTTTCAAATGCGGCAATGGTTTCCCTCAAAGGACAAAAAGGGACCTCCTAGCTCCGCTGTATTCCTCGTCGCTGGTTTCTACAAAAGAGAAGAAATACAAATAGCATATATATATATATATACTTATTTAGATGTTTCACTACAATTAAATAGCAATGAACTCCTGAACCATCTAAGTAATTCGTTGACCTAAAACAAAAAAGAAGGAGAGAGAAACCAAACAAATCATTTTGCCTTCACATCTAGCAAGCAAAATACGGGGCAAACCAAGAGAACCTTTACAACTGAACATTCTCCTATAATTTCTCCAATTTTTGCGTTTTCATATTTTAGAGGCGACTCAGCAGATCCGCCCCTACATTCTCACTTCCTTTGATTGCCTTAATACAAAACCGGTATGGCTGTAATGCCAGCGCCCATCGCATGACGCACCCGTTGATCACCTTTGCACTTTGCATGTATGCTAAAGGATGGTGGTCAGTTTCTAACTCCTTGCCATACAAAAAGGGCTCGAATTTTCTGACAGCCCAGATGATAGCAAGGCATTCTCGTTCGATTGTAGAATAAGCTTGCTCTCGAGGGAGCAACTTCCGGCTTGCATACCCTACCGGGAATTTCTCATTGTCGTGGGTCTGAAGTAGAACTGCTCCCAGTCCCACATCTGATGCATCGGTTCTGAGGATGAATTTCCTGTGGAGATCGGGAAGATGAAGGATAGGTGAATTAGCAAGTTTGTCTTTAAGTGTGTTAAAGGCATCCTCCTGGGGAGGTTCCCAGCTGATCTTGTTTGGTTCATCCTTTCTTGTCTTGTCGGTCAGTGGTGCTGCTATGGCAGAATAGTTTGGTACAAACTTTCTGTAGTAGTTGGTCATTCCCAAGAAGGATCTCAACTGTTTCTTGGTTTGGGGCCGACTCACCTCAAGTATTGATTTCACCTTCTCTGATCGTGGTGCCACTCTTCCTTCACCGACTACATGCCCAAGGAATTCAACTGTCTTATGACCAACAAAACACTTACTAGGTCGGGCGGTCAGTTGAGCTTGTCTCAGCCTCTGGAAGAGCTCAGTCAGGGTGGCCAAGTGTTCCTCCCATGTGGCCGAGTGGATCAGAATATCATCTACATAGTTGGTGATTCCACTCATCCCATGGAGGAGGGTTCTCATTAACCTACTGAATGTGGCCGGGGCATTCACCAGCCCAAAGGGCAATACCTTGAATTGATAGAGTCCACTTGGTGTGATGAATGCTGTCAATGCCTTTGCAGTGGGTGACAAGGGTACCTGCCAGTAACCTTTACTCAGATCAATTTTTGTGAAAAATATATCCTGAGCCAAGTTTGTGAACAATTCATTTTGATCGGGTATGGGTTCAGAGTCGAATTTAGTAATGTTGTTCAACTTACGAAAATCCACGCAAAACCGGTTGGTCCCATCTGTTTTTTTCACAATCACAATTGGGGAAGCTACCGCACTTTGTGAGGGTTCAATCACATTCAATGAGAGCATAGTTTGCACTTCTTTGTTTACCGTTTCCCTGAGCGCATAATGTATTGGATATGGTCTAGACCTTGGCACCTTTGACTCCACCAACTCAATGTCGTGCTGACACAGGTTAGTGCGCCCGGGTAGATCAGTAAGGATGTCCTCGTACCTGTCTAGGAGCTCTTTTACCTGAATATGCTGGTCTTCTGTTAGGTTGCCACCGATGTTGATTTCCATGATCGATTCAGAGGCCTGTAGTGGATACGGTTGTAAGAGTGAAGAGTTAGACATACCTGGAAGAGGGTTAGAATCCTCAGACTCGTTGTCATCTGGCTCTATCACAGCGGTACCTGCTATCTCATGACCCTCTTCTGGCCTCTTTTCTTCTCGTTCATGGTACTTCTTGAGTAAGTTAATGTGAAACACCTTGAGCTTACCGTTCATGTCTAGACGATAGTCAGTGGATCCAACTTTGGACATGACCTGAAATGGGCCTTTCCATTGAAGCAACAGCTTGTTTCGATCAGTTGGCAAAAGTAACAATGCCATGTCCCCTACCTCCAATTGTCTCGGTTTTGTCTTTTTGTCATAGTAGTATTTGTACCTGGTTGTTGACTTACCCAGTTCTTGCTGAGCACTCTGGCAAGTTTCCTCTAGTCTATTTCTCAGATCCAGGACGTACTGATAGGTGGTTTTGGTCTCACCTGAGTCTACGTAGCCTGTCCAAAGTTTCCTCAGGATGGTCAAAGGCCCTCTTACTTTTCTCCCGTAGAGAAGCTCAAATGGTGAGAATCCCAAACTCTCTTGGGGGGATTCTCGCACAGCGAAAAGGAGTGGCTCTACATACCTGTCCCAGTCTTGTGGTCGCTCTGCACACATTCGTTTCAACATTTGCTTTAAGGTGCCATTGAATCTCTCCACCAACCCATTTGCTGCAGGGTGGTAAGGGGATGTTGTTATGTGTGTTATAGATAGAAGATTGCTCACCTCTTTCATGACCTGAGACGTAAACTGGGCTCCTTGATCAGTAAGCATCTCCTTTGGTATTCCTACTCTAGTAAAAACACTTACCAGTGCCTCTGCTACTCGCTCAGCTTCAATTCCAGGAAGTGGTATCGCCTCCGGATATCGTGTGGCGTAGTCTACGATAGTTAGGATGTACCTATTCTTATGTTCTGTCATGGGGTGTATTGGACCGATTATATCTACTGCAATACGATGGAAAGGCACGTCAATCAAAGGCATTTTTCCAAGAGGAACCTTAGGTACCTTACCTTTTTGAAATGTCCTCTGGCAGACGTCGCAGGATCTACAGTACCGTGCTATATCAGCACCAATGCCCGGCCAGAAGAAATTTGAAAGTACCTTGTCTAGGTTTTTTTTGTGCCTTGGTGACCGCCAAGCAATGTCTCATGTGCTGCCCGCATAACCTGCCGCCGGAAAGGTTTGGGTACTACGACTTGGGTTATCATATCGCCTAATTCAACTTTTGGAGACTGAAATCTACGGTACAGTATGTCTTCTTGGTAGTAAAAAGACGAAGTTGCGTGGTGTCGACTTACCTTTTCTGTTTGGTCTTTACCAAGCTCCCTGACCTTTTGAAGTGTGATGTCCTCTTGTTGAGCTGCCTTCAACAATGTAGGTGTGACGATTTCACTTAGAGGTTGTGGGACTTTCAAAGGACGAAAGGGTCTTTCGTGCTTCTTTACCTGGGCTCGTGTTTGCACAGCTGCCCCTGGGCATAGTGGTGCCGTCCACTGGCAATCAGGATCCTCAGGTGCCTTAACTCCCTCTAGATTTCCTAAGATCAGATCATATAAGGGAGCTCTCATGCGTAATGCTTCAACTGTCCTTTTAAAGTATGGCGTGTCTACTTGTATAATTGCCACCGGGAACTGTTTAACTGTACCATCAATCAAAACACAGGTACTGTTTTTCCCCGTTAACTGCGACATACCTACGAGTTCCTGTTTGATCACAGCGCTGCTACATCCACTGTCTCTGAGGACTGAAACAAGTTTCTGTCCTACCACGCCTGTAGTCACGGGCATCTTCTGGTGAGCCTCTTTGCTGCATGCTGCACTTAAAACAGGTAGTGAATGCCCACACTGTAACCTTACCTGGTTATCCTTCAAGCAACATCCCTGGGGTGAGGTGTGGGGAACGGTGACAACCATACACGATGCTTCTGTTCTGGGCGCCACATGGTTAGGATTCGAGTAATTAAGCGGTTCATGTGACTGTAAACCAAAATCAAAATGTGGAACTGAACTTTGATCGTTCACAGAAGGGGAATGTACTGAGGCATAGGATTTGGTGCAAAATGACTTACCTGCTGGGGTGCTGTTGGGAAACATTCCTCTGAAGTCATCAAGCCTGCGGCATTCTGCGAGTTGTACTTACAGTCTTTTGCTAGGTGACCACGTTGACGACATACATAACATGACGGAGGGGGCTTACTATCGAACCTTCGGTTGCAGTCCTTTGCAAAGTGGCCTGGTTTGTGACAGATAAAACACTCTCTAGCAGTCTGCCCTCTAGGATGGGGCAACTGGTTGTGAGTTTGCTTACCAGTTTGCTGGTTCCCGTCCGTTCTTGATTATCTGGGAGGTCCGTTGAAATTTTGAGACGCAGGATCCTGCCGATTGTCGAATGCTCCCCCTCTAGCCTCCAAGTACTGTTCAGCCAATGTTGATGTCACCTTGATGTCTGCTGGTTTCCTCTCTTTAACAAAAAGGGCAAGATCCCGTGGGTATCCGTCCAAGATCTGTTCTCTAAGGAGTAAATCTTTCAAGTCATTATACGTGTGCTTGGTTTCTGACAGTTCAATCCATCTATTTAAATAACTGTCAATTCGAGCTGTGTATTGATGGGCGGTCTCTCCCCTCTGCGGCTTTCCTGTAAGAAATTTTGTGCGGAAACAATCGGCCGTTAATTGAAACCTTTTCAACAATGCAGACTTCAATGCCGCATAATCATTTGCTTGTTCATTTGGTAAGCGAGAATACACTTCGAGCGCGCTTCCAGTTAACAAAGCGCTAAGGTTTATCGCCAAATCTATATCCGCCCAGCCCTGACTAGCCGCATAGCGCTCATATCGATGCAAATAAGCATCTAAATCATCTCGCTCTTCATTAAATGCAGGCAATTTTGGTGCTCTAGCCGAAGGCCTGTGTCCTTCATTTCCGTTTGTGCTCACTTGATCTTGTGAGCTTTCTTTTCCATGAGACTCTGCAATTTTCAAGTTTGTTGTTGCAGTCTCAGATTCTATCTTCTTAATTTCCAAAATCTCTGCCCTTGCATCTCTCTCTTTATCTTGTTGCTTCTTTACAAATTCTTGTAGTTCATTTCCACTAAAACCAAACTCCTTTCCAGCTTCCATAAGTTTAAGCAAATCCATATTGAACACTGTGCTAAACCACAGCTTACACAACGACAAATACAATACAACAGAATATAACTACAAAGGTTTACAATATACCTAGTCCCGTTTCTTTAACCCACGTGATCGTACATGGCATGTAAAAGGTTTTCCCGGACTGGCCCCCAAATTGTCACGTGGGTTGACGCAAATAAGAATGCTAATAACACATGCCATGTACAAGATATAAGATCAACATATTTATTACCATTTAAATTGCAACGCTGCATATAACACAATAACATAAAGTATTTCCACTTCAATGGACTAGTCCACAACAACATAACTTCAAATAATTAATCTGAACTTCTCATCCCTACATAATAACTTTCCATCCCTACATTCTTATCATCTGACACACAGATTCATCCTATTACTCACTGCCTTTGCAGTTTACTCTGAAACTTCTGCCACACAGGCTTTTACATAAAGATTGACTTAACGATACCGACTTTAGCTCCAATGCATGATGGCTTTCCGCGAAGGTCTCTGTCCATTGTTTAGGTTCCCTGAACCCTTGATGAAATGTTGCTAGTCGATGCAGCGTCCTGCATGTAGCCCCGATGTTGAAGTCCCGACGACTTCGCTCATGATTGACGATGATCGCTTCCTGTCGACTACCAGTGGTGATGGCTTCTTGATGCCGACGGCGAATGTCGATGAGCGATCCCAGATGCTGCTCCTGTGTCTTGTCTCACTCGGAGCTGTAGACTCCGGCCCCCAGCCCATGTGCCATCGATGGTGACCAGAAATAACCCTCTAAAGTTACTTCAAACCAGCCTCTTCTTGCAGGCGAATAATGTTATTTCGAAATTGAAATTAACTGGTTGAACAACTAATAAGGCGAATACAATCTGCCAGTTAAACGAAATAAACGAACATAAACTGCAGCTGCATGAAGAAATAATATGACTACCCGCTTCAACTGTCTGCTGGGTGTGTCCTCTTCCTACAGTTTTTCAGTATACCTCCAGCCCTATCTACACATTACAATACCCTCTAGCACATACTCTAATATGCAAATCACCTCCACCAACAATGGCACAGTCATGCATCCATGCACTCTATCATGAACCCCTCTCCCTCTCTTTCATGTCTCACCATCAATGGCACCATTCATACATCAATGCACACACAACACCCATGCACACAGCCACACAATACACGCCCTCTCCCTACGAACCGAGTACAGTTCTACAAAATGCAGAAGAAACAAGATAAAGAGGAGAAAACCCCTAAAAGCACCCAATTGTCACTTTCCAATGTGACACCATGGTTGACCCGAAACTAATCACTGGGTAAACAGTAGGGCTGATTTGAAGACGTTGTAACGTACTCATGGTGAGAATGAAGCACCTAGAAGTAGAGAATCTGAAGATTTATCATTAGTTTCATCTTATTTCCATCAAAAATATATCAAACATAAAGTTACTTTAGTGTTAAACCAGGCTCGAAGCTATGATTGCTCAAGAGGGTGGGCTTGGTACGAACAGTCACGTTCACGTCACGTTCACGTCACGTTCACGTCACGTGAACGGTTCTGTACCTTTTGTGAAACAGGTCACCCAAATCTACGAAGTGTAGGGTAAAGTGACCCAACAATTTGTCGTTTTCCATGCCGGTAAAATTCGAATCGTCACGTCTACCAAAACGTGACGTGAGTGTTTACTCATTATTTGTAAAAGTGAAAGCGCTTGTTACTAAGACTAGTCATGAGGTCATCCAGAATATTCTCGACGACACAACTTTTCCTTTTTGTGTGATGGAATTCCTATGGAAATTCGTGTTTAAGGATGGGTGTTTAAGGATTTGTCGCAGCGCACAAAAAATTGTATGTAAGTGAATGGGGACCGCGGACAAAGTATCAGACCAGACAGTTGTTAGAGGGAGAAAATAAATCTTTCTAACAGATAACGTTAAATAGAAATGGATAATCAAATTATAAACTGTGCTTATATTATGTTTGTCTAAACATTCGTGGTCCAAACGGGGATCGGAAACTGGTTACTCGCTACAGCCAACTACGGACTGTGTCCGCTTAGGCCTAGCTAGCCACCCCGACCGCCAGGCGCCAGGGGCTCCGGCCGCGGCCCGTGGTGCTTGCCTAGCAGTACACGGTGAGGTGGCCAGCTGTTATTACCGGGTTTAGTTAACAACACAATTACTTCAAGGGTGACAAGTTACCAATTTGTTGTGAGCGTCCCTTTGGCCCTGTGTATGCATACTTCAACAATTATTAATTAGGCTCATCTTCAAATCAGACGGTGTGCAAATTATTTCATTATTACTGCATTATCAGAATATGTACATGCAACACAGCCAATCCTCGAGCTTACACTACAATACATGCCCAAACTTCAAGATTAAAGACTATAAGATTTTTTTCTTATATTTAAGCCACCTATGAGGTGTCTTAAATTTAAGACAAAAATCTTACGCTGAAATGTTTATGGAATACCAATGCTTGTTTAAGCAAATTTGCTTAAGCAAATTTGCTTATAATAAGCAAAAAAACTTGCTTACCGAAAGTGCGTCTAAAATGTAAGCAAATTTGCTTACGAGGGAATTTAAGCAAAAATGCTTAGATCTAAGCATTTTTGCTTATAATAAGCAAACATTCTAAGATTTCTTGCTTACATGATGCGTCGCGACGATATCGACGAGATTCGAGAGCGAGGCCGAGGCGGGGCCGAGGCACAGTTTGACGACGCGGCGATCGAGTAAATTGCAGGCTAGGCGCCGGATCAAAACAACATACAACGAGACAAAACTCAGAAACTAACCACAATCCTTGTAACAATTATATGTTTTTCATTTCCAACAATATGTGAACTTAAATTGCCACATTTTGACTCTTGTAAGTTGTGAAAAGTGACAACTTTGCCTTTTCACTCTCATGCATGACTTGACAAATCAATTTGATCAGTGGCGTAGCTACGGGGGGGGGGGCATATATTCTGAAAAAAACAATAGAAAACATAAGGGCACATTTAGGTGTGCCCCCCAATAATTTTGGGCGACTGGACCTGGTCTAGACTTTTTGCTTGGTCCTGGAATAGATATCTTCCACGGTCCTGGTACTTGCTACAAAAATTGGGACTGGTCCTGGTGTAGGCCTAAAAAAAGGTACTGACAAAAATGTACGACTACCCCCACTCCCCCCCCCCCCCCCCCCCCCCCCCCCCGCTGACAGGATTTTATGAACCGCTAGGTCCTGGTCCTGTTGGAACCGATCCTGGTCTAGGCTTCGAAAAAATATTACGACTAAGCCTACCCCCCCCCCCCCCCCCCCCTCCTCCCCCGCCGCTGACAGGATTTTTTCAACTACTTGGTCCTGGTGTAGGTTTAAAAAAAAAACCTTGAAAAAATCGTGGGTTCGCTAGTGATTTTGTGGCCCCCCAATCAGTCAGACGACGCTACACCACTTAATTTTATTATCACACACAAATAATCAATACGTGTAGAAACAAGTTATTTTGCTCAAAACCTATTCGTTAAAATTATTTCGCTATTTTTTTTATAAAGGGGGACTTTCATTTGTTGTTGTTTTTATGAGATGTTTGTTTTTTGTGTACGTATAATTTGCGTGTATGGGAGGTTATAACCTATACCATTGTGTCTGGGTGTGCATGCATTTGTCTAGCTGTGTCATTATAATCCTTTGATAAGTGTATGCGCTTTTCCTAACACCATACACGATACTTTATTATATAATTTTATATTTGATTGTACATTATATATTTGTACATTTCATTGTATTAGTTTCACTAGCATTAGCTGCATCATTAGTACACTGAGTAATGGTAGCAGTGGCCGCACTAATGGTTTTCTTTTTCAAAGGGGAAGGAGAGGGGGTTATTTCGTCAGCCAAATTTCTTTGAGCGGGGGGGGGGGGGGGGGCGGGGTTAGCTGTAGATATTTGGAGTCAATTAAAAACAGCCAAAACAGTATTTTTGGGGTACAGGGGAGGGTGACCCTCCCCCCCCCCCCTATCCGCCCCCATGGGTACGTCTATGAATGGTACATTTTGTTTCATTCATCTTCGGCCTGAACCAGCTATTTTGCCATTAGTCTCTTCTCAATGACAATTTACGTTATTTTTTAAAACGCCTGCGGCAATTTACGTGAGCTTTCGTAGATTGCATATAGCAGGTCAACAAATTGTTGGGTCACGTTACCCTACACTTCGTAGATTTGGGTGACCTGTTTCACAAAAGGTACAGAACCTGAACGTGACGTGAACGTGACGTGAACGTGACTGTTCGTACCAAGCCAGAGGGTGCGTAATTTACAAAAACGGGACCGAAACTAATCGTGGCCGAGACCAAGACCACTGGTTGGGGCGTGTAAGCGGGAGGGGGGAGGGGGGGGGGGGGGGGGTGTTCCATCGCCCCCTCAAATGTCAAGGCCCAGACGGGACCACTGGTTTAGTTGTGTTAGCAGGAGGGGTGGGGGGGGGATGGGTCTTCAACAAGACCAATCATTGCCCGAGACCACAAGTTTAGATGGCCGATACCGATACAAATTTTTCCTTTTTGAATGGGGGAGGGGGGGGGGCGTACCCCTGACCACGCGCCTGGCTTAACACGTCAACACTCAGCTAGTACGATCATAAAGATTTCTGAAGATGATAATGTTGAAGACCCATGTAAATCAACAATACCTTAACACAAGTATCACTATACGTTTATGGTACTTGAAATCATGAAACAAAAACTGTCAAAGAATAACCAAACAAATGGAATCAATCAACAACCATCCCAGGCTTCACATTATTGTTTCATACATAGTGGGAACAAGTAAATCCATAAATAAAATACAAACTTATGATGAAGTTTATAAAGGCACGAACTCGTAATGAATCATGCGGTAAAGAATACTTGTCGACTAAGGAGACACGATTTCTGCACTACATGAACTACGACACACTTTATATTATACTGTTCTGCATTTCCTACGGTAGTCTTCATCAGCGAGAGTCGGCTCCGCTAGTTATCTAAGTTTACAACATTTCCCGTTAGGAATTACATGTTTTACATCTCACTTTTTAAAGATCAAGGATAACAAAAGCAAATGAATAGGGATGGAATGCCCAGTCAGTGTGGTATTTGCAGTAATGACATTGCTCTGTGTAGTTCAGGCATGTATCTCATTGTCGTTTAAGTGTGAGAGACAACATGAACTTGAAACAAATGGAACAAGTATCAGTGTTCGCTGTATCGTCGAAAGTTATTTCGGAACATATGGAATGATAAAACTGAATCGTTCTGATGATAAAGCGATTGGACGTTGTTATCTTCCGTATATGTGTTGGACTGAAACAGAACATGCAGATCATTTTGATGTTGATGTGTGTGGACCAACCTGTTTTTTCTTCAGCATTAGAGATCCTGTGCTAGACACTGATTACGGTGAATACTATATTTCTTTCAATTCATCCAATAACGTTCTTGTCTTGAACCTTACTAAGCCTTCAACGGAAAGCACATATTCTACAGCAGCATCGAATAGTGAGCACGTATATCCTAATTCCTCATTTGCACCAGTGGTCAAGGTTTCTAGCAGTGTCCTAGATTCCAGTAGTGCAGAAATAAGGAGTGACGGAATGCGGTCTTCAGTATCTGTGCCGTCAAAAGGAACAGGAAAGTCCCAATGCTCACACGAAACATGTACGATGCATGTATCCACCGACGCTGAAGTTAACCCCGACAATAATAAAATGATGTTGAACGATGAATTTTTCAGAATCATTATCCTAACACTATCTGTGACACTCCTCTGCACCTTCGGAACAGGACTCTTTCTTCTAGCGCGTAAACGCACACGAATTGAAAGACTGAACCGAGACTTGCAACACATTTCAGTTGCCTTGACACGATCAAACACAATAGAAGCGATAGACATAGCATCCAGGATACCACAGCCTCCACTAACATCTGTTGCAAGTATCACTGCCCTTCCTGGCACTGGCTATCCTTCGACGCTTCATCACGCACCGGAGTTGCCCCCAAGGACCCGCCCCGGTGACCTTAATAGGGTGCTATCGCCGATGGATGACTGCACGCCATACGAAGAGAGCATGGGTAACTTTAACCCTGTGCCCACTTCACTTGTGCATGACCTCCAGATTGGTCAAGATGGCGGGGGGCGTGCAGAATGAGAACACGTACTGCACGGTGGATGATTGCAAACGGAATAAATTCACCGGTCTGGTGGCGAGTAGTCATGACATACCAACTCCAACCGTCGAAGATCTGTCGGTAGACTGCAAAACTGCCGATGACAAACTGATTAGCATGTTGTATGCCAAACCAGAGAAGAGAAGGAGGGTACAGCATCAGAAGTGCAATGATCTCTTGTCCATTTCCGCAGAAGATGATGAATCTGAATATGACGTCCTTAGATACAACCTCGGAAAAGAAACAGTTTGCATTGTGATGTGGCCAATAGTTAGTCAGCACTATCATCTGGAAATGGCGTGGAACAGCACGATCTTAGTATTTATATCGTCAACCAAGAGTCGGTCTTTCTTATCGGTGCAAACTGTTTTCATTTATGCTTTGTTAATTACAGAAATGTGACAAATAGTGTTAATAATGCTTGCATAGGAAATCCGAATGGTTCATTGACCGGCTTTTAACAACTTTGTCCTACGACGTCGGGTGGGCACCAAGCAGCAGGTCCTTCAAACATCCGCGCTCCTTCTGATCTCAACAATGACCACGACACTGACGACTCGCGCATTATTGCATCGGAGCCAGGAGAGAATTGTGAAGCGATGTCAGCAGGGAATGCGTACAGTCACCTCCGTCGCTCTCCGGATGATACGCCTGCTCCAAGGAGTGGTGATGACATCTGCTCTGACGTCGGGAAGCCAATCTTGTTTTCACCTGCGACCCCTGCTTCTCTAGACCATGAGAGTGATGTCTTGCAGGCACGCGGAGGAGCATGCGGGAGAGTGTCATCGGAACCCTCGGGCAGAGATCCGGGCCAACATTATCTGGACGAGTTCTTTGATTCGTCTGACTACAAGCTGTTGAGCCCGCGAATGCATAGGGATTGACAGTTATTACGGCATTCGCCCTAACCTTGACCAACAGACCATGGGTCCACCGGCAACTCGTGATTATCTCGAGCGATTGGGAAAACCATTCGCGCGCCTTTGATATAGCGCCACCAGAAGTCGCTGGTTGGCACCTGGACAAAGATGGACAAAGATTGGACTTATCTTTATAAATACGAGCCGCTGAACCTCTACACGGGATGAGGAATAGTATGCTATATGATTTATGACTTCACCATAAACACATGCTGATAGAAACTCTAATTATACATTTTGCGGATACGTAGCGAAGATGATACAATGTATTTCGTAATAATCACTAAGCGTTAATCTTTAATCATCCGAGTGCCAAGTTACATGATATGAACTTACCCAGCTAGCCACCTGACGTTGGGCCGATGTCGGAATTTGGTTGCCGGATGTCGGCATATCGCCGTTGGCTCGAGGTTAAAATGTCCGCAAGCCCAACATCGTCACGACGTCATTTTTGTGATATATTGGCATAAGGTCATTTTCCGACAACGGCCCAACATCATGTCATTAGATGATGTTGGGCCATTGTCGGAAAATGACCTTATGCCAATATATCACAAAAATGACGTCGTGACGATGTTGGGCTGGCGGACATTTTAACCTCGAGCCAACGGCGATATGCCGACATCCGGCAACCAAATTCCGACATCGGCCCAACGTCAGGTGGCTAGCTGGGTACCTGCCCCAGTTATCTAACAATATTGTTTTTGAAATATGTATTCCCCTATTTATCTACAACGAATACAAAGGGTCAGCAACTCGAGGGTCTAAACAATATAATTATAGTGTTTACATTATGGACACATTCGATAATTATACTGGCATTCAGAAGGTTAATGCCGTTATGGAATTATTGTCATCCTGTACATATACGTTACACCAAAACACCAATAAATCAATTATAGATGTATTCCATGTGACCTTGTTTAATAATGATAATACTGTGCGAACATCCAAAACGCACTTGCTTTTTATCATGCGATTTTAATATCAATAATGCAATGATTTGTGATGCTAACTTATATACAAGATTGGATGAATCGTTTCATAAAAGTAATTTGGTCATTGCTATTATATTCGACATCTACTAAACGTACTAAATGACACATTGCAACAATATAGTCCATCAACGATGATAATTATGATGTAATCTTTATTTGGTAGTATATGAATGCACTTTTGCTTTTTTCAGTTGGCAATCAAATCAGGAAAATACATATCATAACAAAGAAATATTGTACATATATTCACTTCATACCATTTTTTCTTATATATCATGCAACATTTTTTTTCTTAAAAAATAATATATATAAATATGCAGCAGTTGTAGTTTAAGATATGTTGTGGATAAATAGCTTTGCATGAAACACAATCAAACATACAATTCTGTTTATGGTCAGAGAGATTTTGTTACCGTCACTTTGATGATATTTTAAAGGGGTAGTTTAGTTTTGGTAGAGAGGGCGCTGCACATCACAATTTGTTTGTGAGATAATGAAAAACTGAGTGTCGAATTTGAGAGAACATGCAATTTTAATGGCAGAATAAAACTTTATTTGGTAAAAATCGGTCCAGAAACGGCTGAAATATCAATAAATATATATGATCTTATAATTATTCGGGGCCCAAATAATAAGATGAATTTTTCAAAAAATCAAAAAAATGCATACACTTTTTCAAAAATTTTCAAAAGCGTTTTTAAATAGTTGTTGATGATCTCTCTATTTATAATGATTTCAATAATACATCACATGCATAATTTTGTATGAAAAATGGTTAAAACCAATGCCTTTTTAGAGAGCGCCCTCTTGTGTTTTAATGGCTCTTTTTGAATGATAATGGGCTTTTTACTTAGTCGTTTGTAATTTTGTATACCTATCTAGCATGGTGGAGTTATAACTATTAGTTTATAATGTTACTGTCCAGGTTTGGTTACTAAAGTTCAGCCTTACCAAAACTGTACTACCCCTTTAAGTAAAAATAAATTATAGCATGAATGAAGTACATACTATGTTTGTAAAACATTTGAGTAAAACATATCAATAACTTTCAGCGACATAGAAATAATCAGTAACAGTCATAAGTTCTTGTAAAAGTATGCATGCGTTCAATTAAACATTAAGTTAAAACCATCTCGTTTAGTAAGATTGCGTGATACGCTTCCAATGGTTTGTGTAGAATAAACACATAACGACTAAAATGTATACATGTATTTATTGGAACAGCTATGCTTGTCTACATTAAAGAAGAGCTCAGTTCCAAAAGGCGCTAAATCCACTTTCCATAACAAAAATGTAGTTAATAATACTGTATATCTACATTTATAAGCTAGGTAGCTATCTATGATTCCTCATTTTACGACAAATTACTCACTCAAAATCAAAATATAGAAAGTTCAAGGCACGTGTACAAACATGACAAAGTTGGGCGAAGAATCCTGTTTTCCTCGAAAGTTGAACAAGTGGATATAGCGACTTTTTGGAAGAAAACTCTTCAATTTAACTCAACTAATCAGGTTGTATTAAAGGGGTAGTTCAGTTTTGGTAGAGAGGTCACTGCACAACACAATTTTTTCGTGAGGTAATGAAAAACTGAGTGTTGAATTTGAAAGAATATGCGATTTTATTAGCAGAATAAACTTTATTTGGTCAAAATCGGTTTAGAAATGGCTGAAATATCAAAAAATATATCCGATCATATTTATATGGGCCCCAAATAGATACGATGATTTTTTGAAAAAATAAACAAATGCTTACACTTTTTCAAAAAATTTCAATTTTTTTTCTTTAAATACCGGTAGTTGTGGATGATTTCTCTATTTAATCATTATTTAAACAAAACATCACATGCATAATTTTGTAAGAAAAATGGTTGAAACCAATGCCTTATTAGAGAGCGCCCTTTTGTGTTTTAATGGCGCTTTTTGAATGATAACAGGCTTTTTACTTAGTCGTTTGTATTGTTGTATACCTTTCGAGCATGGTGGGGTTATAAATATTAGTTTGTAATGTTACTGTGCAGGTTTTGGTTACTTAAGTTCAGCCTTACCAAAACTGTACTACCCCTTTAACATTCACTATCATTATAAATAACTTTCAGCGATATATAGATAATCAGTAACAGTTTAAATTACTATATAAATTATGCATGTGGTCAATACAATATTAATTTAAAACCATCACGTTCAGTAAGATTGCACATGTGATAATGTTATATGTACGCCTTCAATGTACTTCTACTTCTACTTGGGTACTCGACAGGGTCCATCAGTCAGGACGTAGAGTCGAGGGGAACCGGTGAGGTGTCCCATTAATTGCCGATTGAGGCAACTGCTCTCTTAAAGGCTCATAGTGGTGTAGAAGCCAAGATATGTGTAGACGTGGTGTGGCAAGATTGGTAGAGCGCGCGCTTTCTGATCTCGAGATCCCGAGTTCGAACCCAGCCCACTCCGTTTGTCCTTCAGCAAGACAATTATTCCATATTGCTGCTCTCTACCCAGGAGTATAAATGTGTACTTGGTCGGGTGTTAATAAGCCTTTAGCGCCCGTTTGGCAGCTGGGCTAGTATGCTCCCCAGGGAGTTGAGATGGTGCGAATATAATTGTGCGGGTTTGACCTGTACCTGATGACGAAGGGTAATAATAAAGTGCTTAGAAACATTATATTAAGCGCTATATAAATGTAATATATTATACTATTATTATATTATTGGGGAGCGCATTCCATGCTGTGACAGTTCGTGGGAAGTAGAAGTTCTGGTAAAGCTGAGTTCGAGTAGGTATATGCTTGAACTAATATTTGGGTGGTATTGTCTGGTGATGCTTGGGGCCATTGGCATTGGTGTGAGTAGTTGGTCAGGTGTAATTGCTACCATGCCATTCTGAATTTTGTAGAGGAGGTTAAGGCAGGAGATGTGTCTGCGTCTTTCCAGTGTACTCCATTGAAGTTGTTGAATGCTAGCAGACACACTCTCAGAATGGCGGAATTGTTGAAGAACGAATCTTGCTGTTCGCCTCTGTACAGCCTCAAATGTATTGTAAATATTAACGTGTATAATACAAAATATTTACTACAGTTATTGGAACATCTATGCTTGTCTACATTTACTGTATTTAACACTCAATCAGGCTACAAAGTATTAACATTCACTATCATAATAAATTATATTTCAGCACAATATACTCAATTTCTACTTTCCTCGCAATTGTGTTTCTTCTGCATGTATGCTTATGCGTGTGTCTAGTGTTTGTGATGAATCGCATTCCCTGTTATAGAAGTATGATGAAAGGCAAGGCAACAAAATGATTGAAAACGTTAATATCACGAATCATAATCTAATGAATACATTATAGAAAACTAATGAATTTAAGATTAAAATAGAGATTCTCAAAACTTCTGTCAAGAGGAAACTAATAAATGAGGCCAAAATGCTCACACATGCACAGTTCCGATAGATATAAATCCTTAACAAGACCAAGTAACGACTCACAGTTCAAGTAAAACCACTCAAATTATGATTGATGGAATGGTCCAATAATAAAATCCATACATGCAAACAAAGACCTAACGATTAACTAGTTTTCCATGGATACGAAAGTGATAGTAACGAATATAGGCTTAGATAAGATTACTAAACAGTTCATGGAGATACATTTTGTTTTGTTTATACTTCCGATCAATATGCATTAATTATAATGCATGCATGTAGACAGTGGGCCGGGGAGGGGTGCGGTGGGTGCGTACGCACCGCCCCCTCCCCCCAACCATATTCAAAGAGGTCCACCTTTTATCGGTCTCAGGTCCACTGTGTATTGGTCTCGGCTCAAGTCAACGAATCAACCACCCACTCAATAACGCACCCCCCCCCCCCCCCCCCCTTGGAAAATCCTGGCTACTGGCCTGTAATGGAACCATCGAGGAGGCCATACTGAATAGTAATGTAGTATGAATCATCAATTTATTATACAACATCCTCATCAGCCATTTTGTGTGTATTTGGCTTGTGTCGGCCTCTTGTTACAAGTGTTTGAGGGTTTGACCTTGAGATATGTCACATCAGATATGTTATAAATAATTTATAAATACACAGCTGTGCAACTGTTATTTATCATCATCAATTTGTTTAAGTGATTCGTTAACTTTGCAACATTTTAAGTAACTGATAGTTGGGACTTTAGTATTATACATTAGTAGCATTGTAAGATTTTCCAAATGATATGTGATGAATCCATAGAAAAACAGTGTTAACGCAGTGGAAATGTGGTCAAACTCTATCCAAAGATAGCAAAGAATCCAAATTCGGATATAATGACCGGTTGAAGTATTCGAATTCGGTTACATTTGACTAAGATCGAAAAGCGTTCTGAAACGCTTTTAAATACAATCTGAATCATTTCCACACTGAGAAAGACATTTCACAAATCAAACCCATTTTATAATTTGTTTCATTTCATAATTTTTTATTCTGTTGCCATAAGCACAAACAAAACAACAAGATAATTGCAAAAACTCCAAGTGATTTTGGTGGCATTTTACAAAGTTAATGGATCACTTTAAGATTAAATCAAAGGCTAGGGCTGAATACAACGCCTCGATTTGCCATAGATGACGCGAAACTAATCCAATAGGGTTGATCTGAAGACAGTGTCACGCTGCCGCACTCCTGGCGTTAAGAGAGAACGAGGCACCTAGAAATAGAGGATTTGAAGATTAATCATAAGTTTCAACTTATGTCCATGCATAAACTTGAATATACTGTTTTATAAGTGTACACTTAGCTGGTACTAGTAAAACTATTTTGAAGATAATTGATGACTGATATAAATTAACGAGACCTTAACAACACACTCACTGTATGTTTATGGTACTTGAAGTCATGAAACAAAGTCTCTCAAAGAATTGACCGAATACGTGTCAAGTGGAAACCTGTCAAGAACAGTCCCAGGCTTTACATAACAACTTTCATAAAAAGGTAGGCACAAGTAAATCAATACATAAAATACAAACTTATTATTTAATGGCACGAAATTGTCATGAATCATGAATGCAGAAAATTTTGTAGACTAAGGAGACACAATCAAAGTAATCATTTTCGGACTGCATGGACTAGGACACACTTTACATTATACGATAGTCTTTATCACCCGTCCGAGAGTCAGCTTCCATTATCCTCTCTGCCATTTGTTTCCCATGAGGGATTACGATTACTTACATTTCACTTTATAAAAGACCAGGAATCAAAGCAACCAAGTAAGGAAGATGGGATGTCCAGTCAGTATTGTGTTTGCAACCATGACATTGTGTCTAGTAGTTCGGCCATGTTCTTCTGTGTCTTTTAAATGCGAGAGACAAACATTCGAACTAGAAACGAATGGGACAGTCATCAGAGTTCGCTGTATCGCTGATCGATACTTGAAAGCACATGAGCAGATAAAAGTGTATCGATTTAATGATGAGCCGATCGGGCACTGTGATCCGGGTATTTGCAGGCCATCTTATTGCGCTTTTCAGTGTCAGACTAGGAAAGAACTTAAAGACCATTTTGGTATTGAAGAGTGTGGACTGAAATGTGTTTCATTCAGCATTAAACAGCTGCAAATTCCAACAGATTACGGGGAATACTATATTTCTGTAAATTCTTCTGATACAGTTATCATTTTAAACCTAACTAATCCTTCGACGGAAAGTTTAATAACTGCAGAAACGTCGACTACTGAACACGTTAATCCTGATTCCTCATCTGCACCTAGCAGCACAGTTTCAAGCAGTTTATTCGGTTCTCAAGCTACCAAACTGAGGAGTGACGGAATGCGATATACCGTCTCTGTCTCTTCTGAAGGAGAGTCCCAATGCCCTAAAGAATCGTGCACAATACATTTATCAACTGGCAGTGAATTTGAACCCGACAACATAAACATCAAGTTTAACGACGCATTTTTAAAGGTCATTATCCTATCCTTATCTTTTGCGCTCCTCGGTACTATTGGAACAGGACTCTATCTTCTAACACGAAGACGCGCACGAAGTGAAACAATGATTCAAGGCCAACAAAGCATTCCGATTGCTCTGTCACGATCAAACACAATAGAGGCGATAGACATGGCCGCAATGACATCACATCCTCCACTCACATCTTTAGCAGGTATCAATGTACTTCCTGTCGCTGGCAATCATTCGATTCATCATCAGGCACCGGAGTTGCCTCCAAGGACCCATTTTTGTAGCCTCAACCGAGTACAATTGCAGATGGATGATTGCTCGCCATACGAAGAGAGCGGGGTTAGCTTCATCCCTGTGTCCACTTCACGTGTACCTGACCGCCAGACAGGTACAGACAGCGGCCGAATAGACGGCGGGAGCGTACAGAATGAGAACACGTACTGCACGGTGGATGATTGCAAACAAAATGAAGGCACTGGTCTAGCGGCCAGCGGTAATAACAAGCGAATTCCTATCATCGAGGATCTTTCGGTAGACTGCGATACAGTGGACGATGATATGATTAGTAGGTTGTATGCCAAACCAGAGAAGAGAAGGAGGATGCAGCCTCATAAGCCTAACGATAATTTATCATTCAACATTTGTGCGGAGGCTGACGAAGCTGAATATGACGTCCTTAGACACAACTTTGGAAAGAAAGCAGTTTGCATTGCGGTGTGGCCAAGACACAGTCACCATTATCAAGTTTGGATATTGTCTGACCTAATTATGTTGGCTCTTATATTGTGGACTTATGGTCAGCTTTTAGTAAGGTCACAACATATTTTCACCTTTTCCTCGATAATTATTAATATGTCACAGTGACTATTACAATGATTTGCTAGGAAACTTGACTCCTTTGCTGACCGGACTTCCACATTATTATCCTACAATGTCGGGTGGGAACCCACCAGAAGCTCCCATTGCAGGACTGTACGACGATACCGGTAGTTCACACCGGCATCCAGACATCCGCGCTCCTTGCGATCTTAACACTAATCAAGACACTGACGACTCGCGTTTTATCACAGCACATTCTGGAGAGAATAGCGAAGCGATGTCAGCAGGGAATGAGTGTAGTCACTTCCGTTGCTACCCGGGCGACATCCCTGCTCCAATCAGTGATTGTGAAATCTACGATGACGTCGGGCAGCCAACCGTGTTTTCATCGGTTACCCCTGCTTCCCTAGAACAGCAGAGTAATGTATTGCAGGCAATCGGAGGAGCATGCGGGAGAGTGTCATCGGAACCACTGGGCAGAGATCCGGGCCAACTTTATCTGGATGAGTTCTTTGATTCGTCTGACTACGAGCTGCTGAACCCACAAATGGATAGGGAGTAACATAGATGTACATGTATTGGATGCACGAATATAACTTATTGTCATCAAACTGTTTTTCCTTTCTAAATTCAAACAAGAGCTATCTAAAACAGGGGCGTATTTATGAGGGTTCTGGGGGCACGTGCCCCCCTAAATGTCATGTGCTCTCCTCACGTGCCCCCATGAAATATTAACAATACCGGGAAAACAAAGTTGATAACATAAATCGCCCAAAAGCATGTCATTTTAAAGGTAAATATTTGTTATTAGGAGATCATGATCAAACAATATTTTCCCTGCAAAATGAGACCAATAAGCTTTGATAACCTCATACCACCTAAACGAGTGAGCATCTCCCCCGCCCCCCCCCCCCCCCCGTCTCTCTTGTTTTGCTTATCATGCAAAAATCAGTGCCCCCTCATGACAAATCCAAAGCGATCCCCGGTGCCCCCCCCCCCCCCCCCCCTCAGGCATGCTGTTAAATGATATTTTCTTTCATATGAGACAATAACCTCGCAACTTTTGAAATTTGGCTTGCAAAAGGCGGACAGTCCTTTTAAAGGGATATACTTAAGTGCAAAATTAGTATTTTTGTGATTTGACATGTCCAGTGAATAATATGTGAACTTATTAAAGTTTAATTGATAGTATACGGCCAAAATATGAGCGAAATGCAAAGTGATATTCGCTAATTCATTGCACTGATGTTGTATATACACAGTTATTACTTTCCAGTTGATAATTAAACATTCGAACAGTTAAATCGTAAACATGTTTGTAATGAAAGAGAAATTTGAAAAACCCGTACCTAAGTCATGCTTCTATTGGTAATACGAATACAATGAGATATGAGATAACCACTTTAGTACGAAGTACGTTTCGCGAAATTTGGACAATGTTACTAGATCCCTTTAACAAATATTTTCTTTTGCAAAAGCATTGCTCATTATTATAATGAGCAATGCTTTTGCAAAAGAAAATGTCAGCATTTTGGGCAGAACATCACTATTGAATTATTTATGATCACAATGCACGTTATATATTTCGGGGATTTAATATTTACCCGGGTTTATTTTTTAATCAAGCTGTTTGGTATGGATCTTTTCTAGAAATAATTAAGCGTTGAACCTTTTCTCTATGGATTATTATTCCGATGTAATATACATTGATAAAGAAATATACGCAAACTGTGTATGTGTGCACATAGCGTATTTGATGAATGAAATAACTGCGTACACATGTTACATGAGAGGATTAGACAAAATACATGTTGTTACATTAAACTGACATCACGTTACCAATGTAATAGCACTTCAAAATAGTGTCTCTCCTTTTCAATTTCTTCCGTTTATCTGATTGCCTCTAATGATTGCTTTTCTGTGTATTTGTGTTAGTATGTGAAGAAAATTAAATTGTTTACCAACAATTAAATGAATTACGTATTTCCAACAATAAAATCTTCAATAGAGGTTACTTTACAAGCTAGAGTAAGTAGTCGATATGACACTCTGTTCCATGCATGCCGCACGAAATGTGTAACACAAATGTTTTGATGAAAATGGAATACTAGTAGAGCAATATCAATTTTCCTTTCAATAATATTATTAGGGATAGTATAGGTTTGGTAGAGAGGGCGCTTTAAGAAACTATTTCATTGTAAGGTAATGACAAATTAAAAGTGAAAAATGCATGATTTTAAAGACAATTACATTTCTTTACAGTTTTGGCAAGGCTGAGCTTTAGTAACCAAAGCCTGCATAATAACATTACAAACTAATACATATAACTCTAACATGCTCGAAATGTATAGAAAATTACAAACGACTAAGTAAAAAGCCTTCTATCATTCAAAAGGAGCCATTAAAACACAAGAGGGCGCTCTTTTAAAAAGCATTGGTTTCAACCGTTTTTAATACTTAATTATTGTGCATGTTTTCTTGAAATAATGATTAAATAGAGAGATCATAAACAACTATTTTAAAATCTCTTTTGAAATTGTTTGACAGTATTGCTGCTCTCTACCCAGGTGTATAAATGAGTACCTGGTCTGGTAAAAATAAGCTTGGTGCACCCATAGGGTTGCCCGCTAGTATGCTCCCCGGGGAGTTGAGAATGTGTACAATATCATTGTGCGGGTCTGAACTGTACCAAATGACCAGGGATAATAATAAGCGCTTTGAGCACCTCATATTAAGTAGATATTGCGCAATACAAATACCCTATATTATTATTTTATTATGGGCTCATGACTTCCACCTCCCCCCCCCCCCCCCCCCCCCACCCGGAGCTACGCCACTGCCTAGGTACACACTAAGATGTATATCATCATTTGAATTCATGAAACTGACACATACAAAAGCACTTTTGAAGAAGAAACTTACCAAACAGTTATAACCCTCTTTTGTTTGAAGTGGTCGTAAATAAAACACATTTTGTTTTGATTTTTGCTTTAATGGTTTAATGAGCAATAAAAACCACCAACAAAGTATTGGGTCTTTACGGGATATGAAAGTAAAACTCGGTCTGAACATGCTGAAGGGGATTTTCAAATGGAGAACATAAATCTTCATATCATGGCACGCCCGGTCGTTACAAGAAGAAAAATTACAAATGACTAAGTAAAAAGCCTGCTATCATTCAAAAGGAGCCACTAAAACACAAGAGGGCGCTCTCTTAAAAAGCATTGGTTTCAACCATTTTTCATTCTTAATTATTGTGCATGTGATGTTTTGTTGAAATAATGATTAAATAGAGAGATCATAAACAACTATTTTAAAACCTCTTTTGAAATTGTTTGACAGTTTGGGCTCATGACTTCCACCTCCCCCCCCCCCCCCCCGGAGCTACGCCACTGCCTAGGTACACACTAAGATGTATATCATCATTTGAATTCATGAAACTAACACATACAAAAGCACTTTTGAAGAAGAAACTTACCAAACAGTTATAACCCTCTTTTGTTTGAAGTGGTCGTAAATAAAACACATTTTGTTTAATGAGCAATAAAAACCACCAACAAAGTATTGGGTCTTTACGGGATATGAAAGTCAAACTCGGTCAGAAGGGGATTTTCAAATGGAGAACATGAATCTTGATATCATGGCACGACTGGTCGTTACAAGAAGACACTGGCAGACTGAGGTTATCCTTCTCCCATTACATTCAACTGTCAACAAGACCTATCAGGCAAGCTCAGGGGCGGATCTAGCTTTTTGCTAAGGGGCGGCGAGTGGGGGGAGAGTCCGGGAGGGGGTGTCCCCCCTCTCGGCGATTTTTTGTTGTTGCTATTTTGAACCCCCGTAAGTGATTTGTTTCTACTTTTTTTTTTTTTCACTGATACATTTTCACTTTGGCAGCCCAAGGGGGGACGTGAAATGCATTTGCAAATTAGAAATGAAATTTCAAATTGTTCATGTCTATTTTTTGCAAGGCATCGTGACTTTTTGGGCGACCGATTTTTTAACAAATTTGTCATTCAACGTTGGATGGAGCCCAATCTGGCTCTTCCGTCAAAGGCGCGGCAGCGAAGTCCAACTGGATATCCAGACAGCTGCGTTCCTGCTGACTGTATTAATCCAACCAATGGCAAGCGTGTTATTGCATCGGAATCTGCAAGGAATGACAAAGTTATTACAACACGTTGTGAATACAGTCGTCACCGTCACTACCCGGTTGAAATATTTCCTCTAAGAAATGATGAAGCCATAGGCCTTGGCCATGATCAGCAGACTGTGATTCCACCAGAGACGGGTGGTTCTCTTGATGAAGGGAGGGCTTCTCTGCAGGCAGGTGGGAAGGTGTCATCGGTATCATCGGGTAGAGATCCGGGTCATTATTATCTTGAGGAGTTCTTTGATTCGTCTGACTACGATCTGCTGAAGCCGCGCACAGATACAGAATAGTAGAGATATTCTCAAACATGACAGGAGCGACTGGGTCAATGGGCAATACGGGGGTAGTGATTCACGTGCAAGTGAAGTTGGACAGCATCGCCAGAATGATGTCATTGATTCTGATCTTGACCAGAAGTATTTGAAAGGGGTAATTTAACTCCTCTTGATATGAGACGCTAAATCTGCAAACGGGATGATGAACAAACTATAAAACTTTTGATTTTGCAACATCATCACATTCTGACAGAATCTGTAATCACCTTCTGTCAGTCATGACAAAAGAAAATGTTTTGTATATACCCTGAAATTTGCTCTTTAATACCTTTATCTAAATACATTAGTCCTTATTCATTATTCCTTAAACAGTAGTCCTTACATTATTAAAATAATATATCAGCCACACACAATAGAAAATTGGAAAGATACGCCACACTCATTCAAGATCTCGGTGAATCGGGGTACAATACCTCTTATGAAGCAATCGAGATAGGACAGAGAGGCTTGGTAGACAAAGAAAATAAGACTCGGATCAAGCGCATACTCAGAAAATGTGGCTGCAACGCAAGACCAAAAGATGTCTTTCATGAATTAAGTAAATCCGAACTTTTGTCATCTTTCATTATATTTTTATAGTCGCCACGAACGAGTGTGGTCAGAAGCACCATACATGTAAGTTTGTGATAACCATGTAAGGTTCTCTCTTTTAAGTAAGGTTATACACTGTAGGTTAAAATGTCGTTGCTAATGTTATAAATGTTCACAAATGAAAGGATAGCTTACCGTGTCTTGAAAAAGTCTTTATTTTCAACAATTATACCGATAAATAAAAAAAACAAGCTAAATTAATTATGTGATACTTACATTTGAATGGATATTTTTATACGCGATAAATAGTGTACTCGGATTATATTATGGATGCAGCATAAATAATGTTTTATTATTGTGATAGCATGACATTGATTAGTTGTAATAAAGAAAATAAATTATATGAGGATTGCATAAGTATAATTACATACACTTATAATGCACATGAGGTATAGAATTTAAAGGAATTATAATGATAATTATATAAAAATGTGAAATGAAAGTTTTTTTAGTTTTTTTTTTGTGATAGTTATAATACAACTAAAAGTTAAATAATTAATGTTCGATAACAATAACTTTTTTTATTCTCTGTTTATTTAATATTGCTTACAATAATATAGGAGGCAGTTTGATGATAGCCTTGAAGAATAATAGAAAAGTAAGAAGTATAATTAAATTAATGTATGAAATAATGCTTAATCGTCTGTGTAAAATTTAGCATTAAATTAAGTTTGTCAAGTATGTACATAATTCCATTTGATTTATTTATTTTGTATAATGACGTGAGTAATATCATTTTGTATTATATGTATTTGTGTGTATTACCTGCCACTGTCTTGAATGACAGTGGACCTGGTATAAATGTGACCTTTACTTGAATAAAGAAATGATTTAAAAAAAATAATGAATTGTAATGCTCACTATACAGATAATAACAAGTATTTAAATGAATTGTAAGTTAATAGTTCAATGTAATTTAACATTTACTGTACAGCAGCTTAAAGATAAATATGTTACATCTGATACTTGAAAACAAATTGTTGTTCTGGGTGGCAATACAATTAGGCAAAACATTACTATTCTTGAAATAAACGGATGTACATATATATTAACAACACACCGTGTGATGTGATAAAACCATCAGTAGTTAAATTGTTGGGTAATATTAAGTTATGAAATTGGTATACAGAGCGTTAATCTGAAATACGAAACAGTTAAGTCATCATTATCAGAAGCACACATGCACCTTTCGGATTTGGAATTAAACAAATGACGGTGTTTGGAACCGAGAATATTCACATACTTACTTAATTTCGGATCATGTATTTCAAATTGCGGACATTCAATTTTAATATTAATTTTGTAAATGGTGTAAATAGATTGATAAAATCATTTGAACTCATGGGGAAATGTATTTCTTTAGTTTGTAAACAAACAAATCATTAATCGGTGTTCACCTCGATTAGAATGTGGCTATAATCTAAATTTGTCAAAGTATCGAATTCATTATATTTTAAAAAATGCATGTATGATGTGTTATACAACTGAACTGTGGATAACAAATTTAATTATTGAATTGATTCATTGACAATTTAATTTCATGTCATTCGTTTAATGTAATATGTTAGACTGCATTTTACTATATATTTTGGTAAAGTTCAATGATGTTAATTACCAAAGGTAACGCTGACATACGCCATGTATATTGACATATTGGATTATCTAAAGATGATTGATTTTGATGTAAATTATGTAAATGACTTTGTCAAAAGGGTTGTCATATTCCTGTTTATTTTTTGTGCCCTGACGAAGATTCTGCTAGGATCGAAAGCTAGGCTGTATACGACTCTCCTGTTTATTTTGTTATAATGGGCGATGTATCCTCATTTTGTGCATGGATGCTTTTTTTGCGAGTCATTAGCATTAAATACGTTGAAGATAACCTGCAATGTCATGAATGTTATACAACGATGATAATTATTTTACATGCGATGAAGTAAATTGTAGCCCAAACACATACAACTTTATGTACATAAATGTAGTGAGGCTGCACGTGATGTATGTAAAGGTCTTAAATCAATTTGATATGCTATACATAGTAAGGTTTAGCTAAAGTTAAGTAGTAAGCACATTAGATGTAGATTAATACTGTAATTAAAGTCTATCACTAGTTAATGAATAAATGCTCACACATTTGGTCGCACGGTATTATAACAAATTACACTTCAGCACAATATTTTCAATTTCTTCTTTCTCTTCATTTATTTCCTCTGCATGGTTGTTTAGGTGCGTGTGTTTAGTGCTTGTGAACAATAACATGTTCAATACTACATAGATATGTTGAAAGGCAAGGCAACATAATCAAACAATCAAAACTGTCTAGCGAGTTTCCCAAAAAATTATACCATGCTCAGCCATCTGCACACTCTACCGAGGTGTAATATCACACTCACGCCCTCAGGCGAGATATAAGGGAGGAGAAACATTTCTAATATGTACTCGACATTTTGTAGAAAAACAAATCGCGAAACAACTGCCATGTATTGAAAGTGCTTTAAAGATAACAGTGACAACCAATAAATCAATAAAGAGTAACACCGAGGATCTCAAAACATCTCTAACGTATAAACTAATCAATCAGACCGAATCACGCTATACATATTAATCCTTAACTAGAACAAGATCCACCCAAAACTTGTTGTATGCAATTTGCCAAATCCGTATATGGCCAAATGAAACAAAACGATTTAAAAGGTGTTTGGCATAGATACAAGTGATGGTGGCAAATTATAGTTCATAAATGTGTGTTACAATAACACTCTTGGCACTTATCATGGTGAATAATTAAACAAGCTTGCCATGGATTCCATAAATATCAAAGCAGAAGATAGCTGAAAATGTACATTTCGTTGGGTGTTGTCGGGTTGCGTAATGTAGGCTCAAATCACATTATTAACCAATTATTATGTTCAAAACAGGATTTCAAAACTTGTTTTAACAAACCCTTCAGTACAACATTGAGAAGCTGTGTGCAACTATGTGATTGTGTACGCGTGTGTGCACGTGTTATTTTCCACACCACCATCTGGTTGCAATTGATCCACTGAAAGTCAGTCCATAGTAACCATTAACCTGCGTTTCCATTAGAGCGAATTTCCGCGGCGAATTTCCGCCGAGAACATTCGCGCAGACCAAATCAGTGTTATTCATATATTATTCATATATATTATTAATATTACATGGCGAATATTCGCAAGCGATTTGTTTTAATCGATCCTTACAGCGAAATTTCGCGGAATTTCGCTCTAATGGAAACGCAGCTTTATGAGTTAGCAGGGAAAGCATAACCCTGCACAGAGCAAGCCTCATAGTCTGTAGGTCCCGGTGGAAAGGCGGATTATAAGGACAATTGGTATTGTGATCCACACTCACATAATTATACACTCGTTGATTTGCAAAATTTTCTCATTTAGTTCTACGTTTTTGTTAGATATTGAATTTTGAATTTTGAATATTGAATTATTGTTTGAATTATTGATTAATTGTTTAAACATGAACGTGAATTGCACAGTACGACCACACCCAACAAACATGTACACTGTTCAGCTAACTTCCGCTTGAATATGAATCTATGCAATACATGTTGAATTATTCACAATCACAAGTAACAAGTATCCGAATTCGAATTACATGGGGGATTTAGTATTCCAATTCGGATACTATTTACTTCGGTCGCAAAGCGTCTATAGACGCTTTTAAAGTGAGGCTTAGATATCTCCATAATAAGGAATACATTATAAAAATCAAAACCCATTCCATTCTTCTGTTGTCATAAGCCAAACAACAAGGTACCAGAGAAGTCTGAAAGCACCAAGTAATATTGGTTGAATTTGACAATGTTAAAGTATCACTATAACAAACAACTCAAGTCTTTCACAATGTCTCTATGCCATTCAAATATGACAAGTGAAACGTAAAAATGATAACACGGAAACAAACAGCAGTCTGGGAGCTCACACTTTCAAAACACGCTCGTAAATTGTGAAGGTTCAAAACAAAATTGATAAAAGCACATACGGACAATTATTAAGCAACTTGGTTACAAATAACAAAAACACAAGCCTCACACATTATAGAGGCGACATGAATAAGAGTAATGAATACCAGTCATGAAGTCAATCCATTTATCAAAAAGAAGATGTACTTCATCTTTCGAAAGCAAAAGCAAACATAATTCAATTCAGGAGTAACAATAAGTGGATTGCGGATTCGCAAAAGAGAACACACTCACCATGCTCTCCTCTGTGACTTGACTATAAAGCATGCATACCGAGAAACGTTTGTATGTCCCCATTGTTTGCCTATTTGGACCAATCAGACATAAAAGACGCCTCAGCATCTCTGTCTTATGTCTAGTGTCTCATGACCAATTTGACTCCCTCTGGGAATAAGACATCAGTCCACTTTTAATTCCGAACGAGCTAGACGAGGATATGGAATACCTGGTGGGGGTCGTATTGGTAGAATTCTTGCTGCTTATTGTCATTACTCCCTGTTTTCCACTGACATTACAGTGTAAACGAACATATGAGCTAGAAACAAATGGGATAGCTATCAATGTTGAATGCATTAGGGATCAGCACTTGAAAGAATTCGGGGAGATACATCTGAGTCGATCTGATGGCACATCCATTGGGAAGTGTGGCGCCAATGTGTGCGGTCCAACATATTGTACCCTTTGGTGTAGGACTGAGCTAGAACAGAAGGATCATTTCAATATCAGACTGTGTGGATTTAGATGCATTTCCTTTAGTGTCAAAGGTCCATTGCTAGAAACAGATTTCGGTGAATACTACTTTTATGGCGCATCTTCTGATGAATGTCTAGCATTAAACTTGACTAATGCCACAGGTGTTCCAGAGATCGGAGCAGCATCTCCTACAAACAACTATTTCCATCAGGGTTGTTTAAAAACAAATTTAACAAATGTAACTCAAAATGTTGACGCTACACCATCTACTGTCACTTTTTCGTCGGTAAGTACAGATGCATATACACAACCTTGTACGGTCGATGCAACTTGTAACAGTCGTTCACCACAAAGCACAAACAAAACAGTTGTTGACACTGGCGTTTTCTGCAATAAAGTGATCTTCATATGCATCATCTCGACATTGGCTGTGGTAATCATATACAGCATCGGAACGAGTTTGTATCTTCTAGCGCAAAAACATACACGGAATGAAAGACTCAATACAGACCCTCAAAATCCATCAGTATCCTTGCCACGTTTAGAAACGACAGAAACGATAAGAACGCCCTCCATAACACCACAACCGACCCTTCCACCTTTCCAAAGCGCAAACGCTCTTCTAGACACCGATTCATTGTCTTTTCATCAAGCACCCGTGTGGCCTCCAAGGAGCAGCCGTCGTAACCCCGACGTAGGACAACCACCGTTGGATATTACCCCACCATATGAAGAGAGCGGCGATTACGTCAACACAATGACTAATGCATGTAGTGGAATTGATGGTCAGAATAGCCATGGCAATGACCAAGTAACTTTACCGATGACTGATTTTCCATTACTAGGTGCTGGCGGTGGAAGCCTTCACAATAAGGATACTTACTGCACGATAGATGATTGCTAACGCGATGAAGTCACGGCTCTCAAGGGCAGTGGCAATCGCATGTCGCATAACCTATACCAACTTCAACCGTCAGGACCGTCGGTGATCTATTGTTAGACTGTAGTACAGTCGATGATGGTCCCGAGTTCCCTGCACCAGATAAGGAGAATGTGATCAATGTCAGACGGTTAGGAGTACCAGGACCATTAGTTGCCCAGCAAATGTGGACGATTCGGCTAACGATGTCCTAAGGTCAAATTATGGAGACGGGCATGTTTGCATTATGTTCTTGCCAATATCTGGTCAATTATGAATATATAATAGTGTAAACGAAGACCATGTTATCATGGTGCAATTTCAACCCAGATTTCATGATTTTATTCACAACAATAGCTTACAACCATCGGTCAGTTGTTCATGAAAAGTAGCACACCGAAATTTCCATTCCTCAACATGAATCCGGACTCCTGTAATGATCGATTATTGACGCTTTTTGTCTTACGATGCCTGATGGGAGACCAGCAGCCGACAGATGCATTACGACCGCTAAATCACCAATGATTCCAGACATTCGCGCTCCATCTGATCTCAAGAATGACACTGACGAACAGCCGGTCATTAATATTATCGCCGTTGCTATCCTGGTGGGATGACTCCCCACAGCAAGATTTGAATATGGCGCCTGTGCTGACTTAGGGCAGCCAACCTGATTTCCATTAGCCTCTCCTGCTTTTTTAAGAGCAGGGGAGGAATGCACTGCAGTTGCTGGCAAATGGTGGAGCAAACGGGAGAGTGCCATCGGAAGTTTTCTCCCGAAGAAATCCGGGCCAAATGTATCTGGATGAGTTCGTTGGATCGTCTGAGTATGAGCTGCTGAACCCGCGAATTGACTAATGAGTAAGAAAATATGAACATGAGTTGTGTGGAATAATGAACATAATTATCCTCAAACTGATTTTGATACAGGGCCCTCTCATTAAGTAGGCCGTTGTGGCACTGAATAAAGCTACCCTGTGTTTTTAAAGAAGACTGAGCAAATGCATGAATAAGATAAATGTTCCCTCCCTAACCATGCTAATGAAATGAAAAAGGGCAAATGCCGTTTCTGCAGACACCAATCTGGAACACTGACATAAGTAAATATTGAAGTTTGAACCTTTATTGAAACTGTTTGAACAGTAAGAAGGTGGGCTTATTACTACTTTCCTGTAGAACACGAGAGGGTTCTTACCTCTACAGGCACAGGAAAGCTGATTTCTTTGTCAGAGATCTCGGTCGGGTTTATCAAGAGGAAGTTTAAGATTAGTCTGCCTACGAGCTCCAGAAGCCGCGAAACATCCATGAATGATAGAGATATGTGACAGAGGGATTGGATTGTTGTCTACGCTATCATGAGATTGATGTTTAAACCCTCGGTCTACCTTATTTAGTTTTTTCTTTGGTCTGAATATGAAGATGTAGCACCGACGATATGTATGCATGTACTATCAATGACATGAATACATACAACCTTTGCAAGGGGTTGGGTGTTGCTGTCTATGCAATCGAGATAGTGACAATGTAGATTTAGGCCTACCTCGATGAGTTGGTTGTGTTGATCTGACTTTGCAGATCTGGTGAATGATGCCGCACATGTATGCATAACAACATCACGGGTCGTGTGTACACATGATTCTGAATGAAAATGTAAATGGTTTTTAGTAAAACATTAACTTGGTTATTTCTTTGACCAAACATTTTTAATTACATGATTTGTGAACTATTAATTGTTACGTTGAAAAATAGTAAATTACTTTCCAAGTCTAATGGCTGAATGAATGGAAGAAAACATGGTAGTAAGTATCTCTTACGTAGTATAGCTACACGCATGTAAATATACCTATATCACCATGATTACGTAAAACACATTGCATAATGCTATTAAAGCTATAAACTCTCTCACACTAAATCACTACACGTAATACTGCGTTGGATTAATGATGAAATAATCTTACGACGATTTTGATTTAACATATCCTCGCGATGGCTAAGGAATCGGGCGTTTACATAACTATGGTACGGCAATATTGTGTAAAGTCTACGTATATTGTATACATTTAAATGCAGGTCAAACCAAAGGCTGGACATTGTATTATAGCTGACTGTGTTGGTTATGTGCTAATGTACAATACATTCGAGTAAACAAATATATAATAACAGCAAGTTGTAAAATACGCAACATATTAAAAGAAAAGAAAATTCAGTATGGTGAATAATTCCATACTATATGAAGATATGAGAACTACCGAAATCCATGTTCGTTCCAGCCCTTACACAACACAACTTTATCTTGATATATTTAGCATCACACATTGTTATTCTAAACATTCCTTATTTAATCATACAATAGATAACGTACAGAGAGAAAAAGAAACCCGCAAAATATTATTAAACTGATATTGATCAAATCAAGTTTTTTCTGTCATTACAATTATAAGATTATGCTCTTTCGAATTTGACACTCAGTTTTTCTATTTCTTCACAAAAACATTAGTTTGTGCAGCGCCCTCTATACCAAAACTGAACTAGCTCTTTAAACACAAGTATCGAATATCCGTTAAAATCTTTCAAAAATTAAAACCTGTTCCATTTGAGATTTATATGTGCATGCTGAATGTTGATTAACGTATCAAAAGTATTATGATGCAACAAGAGTTCGTTTTGTGTGTGTCTCTGAGCATTCATTGTAAGATGATACATCAGTTTTGGTTATAAAGGGGGCGAGCTTCAAGAACTGATGGTTGTGTGGGTTTAGAGAAATACAAGGTGTATTACATTAGCAATGAAAACATATTATACATTTCGAAAGAATAAATAAATACTTTTCAGACACTCTCTCTCTCACCTATCTACTTTTATTATTTATTCTCATAACTGATATGTTGCGACTTTATTGGAGGATATTCATTTTAAATGTGTGTGGAGATCAATCTTAGAGGGTATACTGATCAACATATTTGTTTTACATTCGTCAATACAGTTTTTTTTTAAAGAGAAATCAAAATATTGCCCTGTATTACAGAACATTCCCATACCATAAATTTGCTTGTGTATTATGTGCCTATTCTATTTTCGCGGCATTTTAATGCTCAGTATAACATCCCATAAACAATTTAAACTACTGTACTTAAATCAAGTTCATAAAGTTGGTGAAATGTCGAAATTAACTAACATGTATCAAATAATGCAGGCAAACAAAAAATATGTGTAGTTTGTTTTGTTGTAGTTCATTTTTGTTTTATTCTGATAATATGTACCATGATTGATTTTGTTACGCTTTTACCAAATCAAAAGACACATCATCCTGCTACATGCCAAATCTTATTTGATCACTTTGATAGTGCTTAACAATATTATATTGTGTTGTGAACATTTATTAAACACACGAATAACAATAAATGGTATGCATTGCTAGACTAACATTAAAGACGCGATGACCATTCATCATGTTAATTTCATCCATCAATATATTTCCCCCCCCCCAAAACAAAACAAAACAAAACAATTAACAAGAATTCAAGTTCTTATCTTCTAAGGCTATACATTTGCACAAAAAATCAAGATGTAAGTACTGTCATGAAATATTGGAAAATATAAAGATTATTATTACTTGAGATTTAATGAAAGAACAGGGCTAAATAAGAAGTCCCGACTTGCCACGATTGACGCGAAAAATGTGATCTGACTTACGATTAATTGCAACTTACAATCGATTGCCCTGGTGTTAAAGGGGTAGTACAGTTTTAGTAAGGCTGAGCTTTACTACCAAATGCCTGCACAATAGCATTACAAACTTATGTTTATAACTCCACCATGCTGGAAAGGTATAGAAAATTGCAAACGACTTAATAAAAAACCTGTTATCATTTTTAAAAAGTGCCATTAAAACACATAGCATTGGTTTTAACCATTTTCATACAAAATCAATTTGTTTTATAATGCTAACAAAAGTATCGAATATATCAGATTGTACACTCGCTTTTACATGTTCTCACACAAAAATATTTCGTGCAGCGTCCTCTATACCAAAACTTAACTACATGCCCCTTTAAGAGCGAACGAAGCTGCTACGTGGATAAAAAAAAAAGAACGGAAGATGAGTTATTAGTTTCATCTTATATCCAGGCATAAACTTTGATATAGTTAACAATTGAACACTCGGGTAGTACTAGAAAAAAAAGTATGCGTCGAAGACTCATATTAATCAACAAGACATTAAGAACACACCTCAATATGCCTGTATGATACTTGAAGTCATGAAACAAAAGAATAACCACATACATGTGAAGTGGGAATAAATCCACAATATTTACATACTTCACACGATTTTTTCCACACAACGTGGGCACAAATATATCCATGAATAACATATATTTCAAAAACATAGGACGACGTTTACAGTTGCACGACATTGAATCATGAAGTGAACAAGTTATGTGGAGTAAGGAGACAAAATAAAAGTTTGAATTTTCGGACTAGGACACACTTTACATTAGACTGTTTTGCATGTATTACGATAGGCTTCATAAGCGATAGTTAGCTTCCAGCCTTTCTCAAACTTTACAACTAATTTCCCCCTTGGAATTACATTCCAAGTTATCAAGACTTTCAAAAGAACAGTTACACAAAGATGGAACGCCCAGTGAGGGTAGTATTTGCTGCATTGACATTGCTTCTTATAGCTCAGCCATGTCTCTCAGTGTCTTTTCAGTGTGAGAAACGAACATTTGAACTAGAAAAAAGTGGTACAATAACCAATGCTCGTTGTTTTTCCTGATCGGTATTTGAGAGGAAATGAAATCATAACATTGTACCGATCTAATGATGAAGTGATCGGACATTGTGATCCAATGTATTGCGCGCCAAGTTATTGTTCCTTTTCGTGTGAGACTAGGAAGAACTTGGAAATCGGATCAATTTTAAATGGTGTGGGGCGAAATGTGTTCCATTCAGTATTACAGATCCTCTGTTTGACACTGATTACGGAGAATATTATATTTCTTTTAATTTGTCTGATAAAGTTCTAGCTTTTACTTTAACTATGCTTTCGACGGAAAGTCCAATAAATACAGAACACATTTCTCCTTCCGATTCTATATCTCCGCCCAGCAACACCGTTTCAAGCAGTTCATTTGGTTCTCTAGCTACAGAACGGAGGAGTGACGTAATACAAACTACTGTTTCTGATATATCTGCAGGAAAGTCCCAATGCCTACAAGAAACACATTCATCGACCGGTAGTGAAAGTGATCAAGACAATAATGAAATCACGCTCGCCGACGTCGTCGTAATAATCAGAATAATTATGGACATTAGGTTTGGCACTTATATGTAGCATAAGAACGGGAATTCATCATATTCTGCGAAGACATATCCGAAGTAAGATAACAAACCATAGCCAGCAAAATATTATAGGTGCCCATGAAGCAAAATCGAATGATATAGATTCATTGCAGCCTCCACAAACATCTCTTGTACTTGTGGATACCCTTCCTGACACTGGTAAACCTTCTAGGGGTGACTCTTGGAATGAATCCCACACAGCCATGACATCTTCATGTTCGCTTCATCATCATGCACTACCTCAACGTAGCTGTCCTTATTACCTTTAAAAGGCAACATTGGTGGTAAATGATCGCATGCCATGTGAAGAGATTGGGGCAACATCTAACAATTGCTTCCAGATTAGTTCAGATAACGTCAATGGGATTCCAGCGGCAATCGAAGTTACGACACTTGGTGCTGTCGGTGGTGGGGAAGAGTTTGGGAACATATACTGCACAGTGGATAATCTCAGTCACAATGAAGTCACCGGTCACGAGACCAGTAGTCATCTGATTTTGCATCACCTACCAACTTCAACCGGTGAGGATCTACCTGTACGCTACAATACCACCGATTGTGAAATGCAATGTATGTTGTTTGACAAACCAGTGACGAATATGACACGGAGTGCACGGACGATGAAGTATCAACTATAGGAATCACAACAGTATGTTCGAAACTAATATTAGCATGCCACACTGTAGTTACAGTGTTCATTTTCATTCGCACAAATATGTTGCACTCAAATGTAATAAATAAAGAAGCCCTTAAACGCACGAAGCATTCCAAGCTCGGATTAAAACAGTATTTTATGACCGACTTTGAAGACTTATATCCTACGATGTCGTATGGAAACCCACCAGCAGGGTTCATCGCAGACACATGTGCAATGGTCAATAATCCACCAGAACGAAGACATGTGAGGGATAACCATGCTCCAACATGCCCAACTGATGTCAGACATGACCCTACCATCGTTATGCGTCTTTTTGCATCAGCGTTTGGAGAGAATGACGACGCCTTTACAGCAAGTTCTGACTACAGTCTCCTCCCTCGCTATCCAGATGACATCTCTGCTCCTCGTATCGATGACATCCACAATGACATCGGGCAGCCAACATTGTTTCTGCCGACAACTCCTGCATCTTTAAAAGCAGGGGAACGTTGCATTGGAGGGAAGCGAAGGAATCAGTCGGATAGTGTAATCGGACGTAGTCTCGCGCAGAGATCCGGGCCAACTTTACCTCTTGGAGTTCCTTGATTAATCTGACTACGAACCTAATACCGCATATGGATAAAGAGTAACGACAAAGATACATGTGCTGAATACAATGATGAAAATTATCAATATTCAACTGACTTTTCGTCCCTAAAAAGTAAAAGAGCAAAATCTTTCTATAATACATTATAGTGAAGCAGTGACTGTTTACACTGACGGATTAAAAGACAGTTGGTTATACCCTGTATACAACTTGGTACATGTTTGTTCATTTCGTCTTTGACAATGAGGGCAAGTGGCAATACATTCACAGAATGAAGAACTTAGCAACAGAAATTATCACATTATTGGTAATGTATTGTTAATTCGCATAAGATAAGATAAAAAATATTCCGATTATACAATTGGTCGAATATACGGTACATGCTTTAATTAAAGATGCTAAGAAACATCCGGTCAAGTTACTAAGAATGAACCTGTAGCATATGCAATATTTTCATATGTCCATGCAATAGATTACAATTTTTGTTTTCATTTATTGCGAAAAATGTGATATAAAAAACAATTTAACAAATGTATTGTTATATACCACAGACAAGAAAGACATCAATGTAATTATATATCAGTCTGTATACATTGTATTATGTAGTTTGGGTCAATATAAATTGTAATTATATTCATGGTGTATAAACTATACATTATATTGCATACGTTTTTGTAAGTTTTCTAACTTTAAATGCAAAATATTTAACATTTTAATAAAGCAAATAGTCAAGTAATAAATAAAAATTGCACAAATTATTTGTGTTCCTATACAGGTACACACTATTTGTTTAATTATGTCAGCCTTAGAAATATTTATCTTATTTTTTCAAATTCAGAGAAACGTAACTGAAATTGAAAATGAACAAATATATTAGGATTTCCCCTTGATTCGAACCCGATACGTCAGGATAGTTAGACCCGTGCTCTGCGATCTGGGCTAGAAAAGGACCAATGTCGGCACTGGCTTTCGTCTCTGAACCTCTTTCTATATTCGAGAATAATACAAATACATATTTTTATTTTTTTTTTATTTTGGTAAATATTCATTTTCATAACTAATGGAGCATGAATTATCCATCATATTTTTACCTAACAGTTACATGAAAATAAATGTCAATTGTTGAATTGTACAATAAAAGACCCTTGCACTTTATATTTGGTTTCTTTGTTTTGTGTCTGCATTTTAAGCGTGTATATATGTGTGACGTCGAACTATACACAATATTACGTTTTGTTAGAATTTCTCACATACAAAACCTACACAAAAGATGAAACATCAACAAAATAATATGTATTATAAGCAATGTGTTAACCCGGGACATGTAGAATTGACGGTTCATATTTAAAATCGCCTTGGAACTCTTGCTGTAAATTAAATATATAAGTAGGCCTACTTGCGGGTAAGAAAGTCTAACAAATAAAATGAATCAAGATTATATCGAAGGCTATAGCTGGATACGCCCAAATAGTGCAGCAAAACTTATCCTTGGATAACCAGTATAATTGATCATAATTGGTTGTCTCGCGCCCCTGGTCTAAAGAACTATAGACGCTTCACATATCAACAAGACTTTCAAAACACTTTAACTCGATGGTACTTGAAGTCATGAAACAAAAACTTTAAAAAGAAATTCAAACTCATGTGAAGTGGAAATCAATCAAAAACTGTCAAATCTATACATTTGTTTCCACGCAACGTGATTACAAGTAAACCCATAAATAAAAGACTAATGCAACTTGAAATATAACATTAATTAGAGACAGTTCTTGGATTACAACATACGAGAAGTAATACATTACGGACTATAATTCACATCTCATACTGAGCTCTTCAGCATATTGTGATGGTAGTCTAAAATTAACATTTAACATTTAAAATTAACATTTGCATACGGCTTCTCTTACTACTTGTGTCGCATTTGGAATTATATTTCACATTATAACGCTAAATAACTAAAGAAAACCAAGCAAGAAAGATGGAATACCCAGCTAGAGTCGTACTTGCAGTGATGTCCTTGTTGATGGTATATCAGCCATGTTATTCGTTGTCGTTTCAGTGTGAGAGACGAAATGGCACAAGTATTAGTGTTCACTGTAGCGCTGAAGGAAATTGGACAGTTAATGAAGGTGTTCGATATTTGTGATGACATTTACGATGACGACAGGCAGAAAATCGTGTTTTCACCTGCGACCCATGCTTCTCTAGAGCATGGGAGTGATGTATTGCAGGCAAGCCGAGGAGCATGCGGGAGAGTGTCATCGGAACCTTTGGGCAGAGTTCCGGGCCAACTTTATCTGGATGAGTTTTTTTATTCGTCCGACTACGAGCTGCTGAGCCCGCGTATGGATAGGGAGTGACTGTTATTATGGCATTCGCCCTAACCTTGACCAGCGGGGCATGCCTCCACCGGCAACACCGAATCTCTCGAGCAAGGGATGACCTCTCGGCAGGCGGTCGGAAGGGTTTCATCCGAATCCTTGCGCAGAGATAAGGGCCAACTTTACCTGAAGGAGTTATTTGATTCCTCTGAATATGAGCTGCAGCGGAGGTCGTTCGCGGAAAACGGAACTATAGAGAAATTTGGACGCATGACAAGAGCGATTGGGGGAAACCATTCGCGCGCCTTTGTTATAGCGCCACCAGAAGTCGCGGGTTCGGACCTGGACAAAGATGGACAAAGATTGGACTTCTTTGTATAAATACGAGCCACCTAACTTCTACACGGGAAGAGGAATATTATGCTATTTCATTAATGACTTTACCATAATCACATGCTAATAGCAGTTCTAATTATATATTTTTCGGATTCGAAGCGAAGATGATACAATGTATTTCTTAATAATCACTAAGCGTCAATCGTTAATCCTCCGAGTGCCAAGTTACATTTCATGAACTTACCTGACCCAGTCATTTAATTGTTTATGAAGATGTTATTCCCCCTATTTTCGTATAGCGAATAAACAGGGTAAGCAGCGTGAGTGTCTAAACAATTTATTTCACACATGTATATCGTTTACATTATGGTAAAATTTGATCAATATTATGAGCATTTAGTGGATGAATACAGTTATGACATTATTCCTATCCTGTATATACACGTTACACCAAAACGTCAATATATAAATTGTTGATAAAGTCCATTATTATCTTGTTTTATAATGGTAATAGTGTGCAAACATCAAACACACTCTTACAGTGTATCATTCATGCGATTGATTAATAATGCAATGATTATTAATGCTAACTATACAAGAATGTCCTAATCGTTTCATAAAAGTAAAATGTGCAATGCTAATTATATTCGACATTTACTAAACAAAATAAATCACAAATTCAAAGTACGTCAACGACAATAATGTAATTTTGATTTGTTAGTATATGAATGCACTTTTCCTTTTTTCAGTTAGCATTCAAATCAGAAAAAAATACATATCATAACAAAGAAATATTGTACATATATTTTATATACATGTTTTGTAATAAATCCAGCAAAACAAAAAAACAAAACAAAAATTGAAAAATAAGATTTAAATATGCAACAGTTATTCTATATTAACGGACGATACAAAGTGCACGTTTGAGATATGTTATGGAAAAATAGATTTGCATGAAGGTCAAGAACACAACCAAACGGTTACAGTCCGTTATTCCGAAGGTTCGTTATTCCGAAGGTTCGTTGATCCGAAAATAAAATCGGGTTCGTTATTCCGAAAATTAAATAAATACGACGTAGAAAAGAATTGAGTTGATTTGATTTTGAGCAGTGTTGACTTGGGAAAGGGGATCAATCTTACTCTAATTGCCGTGGCTGCATGGGGGGTGGGGGAGAAGGGGAGGGGGGCAAAGAGTGGCTTTACAGTTCTAGTCAAATTGTATTTTATTTGTCTTTGTAAAACAGTGCAATAAGAATGAGATATATATATTAATATCTTTCTCATGTAAAAAAAACATGAAATAAAACCAAAATCAATTTGATATAATTATGTCATCAAGTTAGATGTTGCTGCTTGATATCAGTCCAAAATAACATTTTATTTGTCTGAATTGTATGTATTTCATCATACATTTTTAGGAATTTTAGGAATAGCTAACCTTCGGAATAACAAACCCGATTTCATTTTAGAAATAGCGAACCTTCGGAATAGCGAACCTTCGGAATAACGAACCCGATTTCATTTTAGGAATAGCGAACCTTCGGAATAACGAACCTTCGGAATAAAGAACCTTCGGAATAACGAACCTTCGGAATAACGAACCCGATTTCATTTTAGGAATAGCGAACCTTCGGAATAACGAACCTTCGGAATAACGAACCTACGGAAAAACGAACCTTCGGAATAATGCAACAAATGTTCGGATTAACGAACCCTATTTCATTTTCGGATTAACGAACACTCAGGTATAGGAAATGTGCGTGTTCGGAATAACGAACCTTCGGAATAACAAACCGCACCCAACCAAACATACAATTATGTTCATGGTCATAAACCTTTTGGTACCGTTACTGTCTTTACATGTAAGGATATATTATACGTTTAGCAAGTACATTCTAGCATGAATGAAGTACGTACTGTATGTTTGTAAGACATTTTAGTAAAACAATAACTTTCAGCGATATAGAAATAGTCAATAACAGTTCAAATTTCTTGTAAATTTATGCATGCGGTCAATTAAATATTAATTTAAAACTATCACGTTCAGTAAGATTGCACATGTGATAATGTTATATGTACGACTTCAACGGATTGTGAATATTAACTTGTAGAATACAAAATCATTATTAAGTTAATATATTTATTTTGTAATATTGCAAATTGAAACATCTTTGATTGTCTACATTTACTGTATTTACACTCAACTAATCAGGCTGCAAAGTATTAACTTTCACTATCATAATAAATTTTATTTCAGCACAATATATTCAATTTCTACTTTTCTCTCAATTTGTTTCCTCTGCATAGTCGCTTATGTGTGTGTTTAGTGTTTGTGATAACTTGCATTCCCTGTTATATAAAGATGATGAAAGGCAAGAAAGGCATGATTAAAAACGGTAATATCACGAATCACAATCTACTGAATACATAATACAAATTATAAATATAAGAGTAACACCAAGATTCTAAAACGTATCTTAAGGGGAAACAATCAGTCCAAATAATGCTCACACATGCACAGTGTCGATAAACAGATAAATATAAATCCTTAACAAAAACAAGTAATGATCCACTGAAAGTATGATTTATGGAATGGCCTTGTAATACAATCATTTAATACAATAATTATGGAATGGCTTTTTAATACAATCATACATGCAAAAATGAAAAAAAAACGATTAAATGGCGTTGCATGGATAAGAAAGTGATAGTAACGACGCGAGGCTTAGAGGAAAAAAGACTACGAAGTGGCTTGCAACGAACAGTCACGTATCGCGTATCACGTGCCACGTTCACGTTTTGAGATATTTCGTCAAAAGGTGACTCTAATTTACGAAGTGTAGGGCCGATCATTCGTTGTTTTCCACGGCGGTAAAACACGAAGTGTCGCGTTAACCAAAACGTGACGTGAGTGTTTAATCAAGATTTTTAAAATTGCAAGCGCTTGTTACTAAGACTAGACATACACGCACACAGAGATTTAAAAATGTCGACGAAAATGCCGATACCCCCTTATCAAATCATTTCAATCATTATGTTTATAATATGTACGTGCGTAATTCAGAGTAATCTGAGACGATAATATGCAGTTCTGTCATTTAGGTAATGTACAACCATACCACTTGCATTATTTTTTCTTGTTATTAGAGTATTTCTAAAGACGTGTCGTGCGTGGATTTTGACAAATGTTGATTTCCAGCTGCTACACCCAGCGGACCATTCAGTTCGCATAGGCCTGAAGTTCCCGTGCTCGTAGTCTGCGCGTGGCCGTTAACGGCGTTGTATGTGCATGCATGTGAAAGTGAGTGAGTGAGTGAGTGCAGTGATCAATGAGTTTAAAAGTAATAAAACAATGATTTGATTAATAGTGTTTAATTATGGTGATTGAATCGAGTCAATCTATACATCAATAATTTAATCTAACAATCAATCAATCAATCAGTCAATCATTATTCAATCAATCAATCAATGAAACAATTAATCACACCAACCAATCAATATGAAATAAATCAATTCAAGTATTTGACATCCGAACTAGCTAGGTGTAGGCAGTGGCGTACCCATGATTTGTTCAAGGGGTTGGTGTAGTGGGAGGGGGGGGGGGGGGGCTATTTCGTCAGACAAATTTAAGTAAGCGGGGGGAGTGTGGGTAGGGGGTGTCCGTAGAAAATGATCGCAGCCGAGACCAGGACCGGTCACAAATTTCGAAGCCCAGACCAAGACATTTCTTGAGAATCATGTAAGGGGGGGAGGGGGGGGGGGGGTGGGGGGAGGTAGGGGGTGTTCGTCCCCCTGCCCCCTGGGTACGCCTATAATTAGTATAACAGTCCCGGGGGGCTCAACTATATTGCTGTACACACGCGCGACAACAGGTTTTTCAAACCCACCCTAAACAAGTTTTATCCATTGGTCAAATTTATACCCTATTCAAGTATTTTTTGACAATTTTGCCCCCAAAACAAGTATTAACCCCTAAAACATACCCCTAAACAAGGTCTACGTCAATTGCTCTCAATTAAACCTCTAACAAATAATGGAAATGTTTAACCACCTTAAACATTTAACCCTAAACAATGTCTATCTCTAATGTACATGTGCTTGTCAATAAGAACTACAGTCAACCTCACACTAAGTTGAAACCCGGCAAACTCCAGACAAGTCCGGGAAATAAGTTTGGAGAAAAAGATACTCTAAACGCGTATTTGTTTAACTCCACAAACATATCCTTTTTCTGATTTTGGCCTTTTTGGCACCCTAAACGCGTGACGCGCGTGACGCGCCATGATCGGCAAAAAGTACCCTTTTTACGCGTTTTTTTGGTCGCGCGTGTGTACAGCAATATAGATGAATGGCCCCCAGGATAACAGTATAGGAAGGACTGGTTCGTTCACGCGTTTCGAGAATTAGTCTATTCTCAACGACAATTTACATTATTTTTTTTACGCAAGCGCCAATTTACGTGAGCTTTCATGAATTGCATATAGTATATCAACAAACTGTTGGGTCACGTAACCCAACACTTCGTAGACTTGGGTGACCTATTTCACGAAAGGGCGCAAAACGTGAACGTGAACGTGACACGTGACACGTGACACGTGACACGTGACTGTTCATTGCAAGCCCTACGAAGTTGATTTGGGAAAATGCTTTGTTTTACACTTCAACAAGACCGATCATTGCCCGAGACCACAAATTTAGATGGCAGAGACCGATACAAATGTTTCCTTTCTGAATGGGGGGGGGGGGGGGGGGGCGTACCCCTGGCCACGCGCCCGGCTTAACATGTGAACACTCAGCTAGTACTATCATAAAGATTTCTGAAGATGATATGTCGAAGACCCATGTAAATCAACAATACCTTAACACAAGTTTCACTATACGTTTATGGCACTTGAAGTCATGAAACAAAAACTGGCAAAGAATAACCAAACAAATGGAATCAATCAACAACCGTCCCAGGCTTCACATCATTGTTTCATACATAGTGGGAACAAGTAAATCCATAAGTAAAATGCAAACTTATGATGAAGCTTATAATGGCACGAACTCGTAATGAATCATGCGGTACAGAATAATTGTCGACTAAGGAGACACGATTTCTGCACTAAATGAACTACCACGCACTTTACATTATACTCTTCTGCATTTCTTACGGTAGTCTCCATTAGCGAGAGTCAGCTCCGGTATTTATCTAAGTTTACAACATTTCCCGTTAAGGATGACATGTTTTACATTTCACTTTATAAAGATCAAGGATTACAAAACCAAAGAAATAGGGATGGAATGCCCAGTCAGTGTTGTATTTGCAGTAATGACATTGCTTAGTGTAGTTCAGCCATGTTTTCCATTGCCGTTTAAGTGTGAGAGACAAAATGAACTTGAAACAAATGGAACAAGTATCAGTGTTCGCTGTATCGTCGAAAGTTATTTCGGAACATATGGAATGATAAAACTGAATCGATCTGATGATAAAGCGATTGGCCGTTGTTATCTTCCGTATATGTGTTGGACTGAAAAAGAACATGTAGATCATTTTGATATTGATGTGTGTGGACCAACATGTTTTTTCTTCAGCATTAGATATCCTGTGGTAGACACTGAATACGGTGAATACTATATTTCTTTCAATTCTTCCGATAAAGTTCTTGCCTTGAACCTTACCGAGACTTCAACGGAAAGCACACACTCTACAGTAGCATCGAACAGTGACCACGTATATCCTAATTCCTCATACGCACCAGTGGTCAATGTTTCTAGCAGTGTCCTAGATTCAACAACTGTAGAACTAATGAGTGACGGAATGCGGTCTACAGTTCCTGTGCCGTCAAAAGGAACAGGACAGTCCCAATGTTCACACGAAACCTGCACGATGCATGTATCTACCGACGCTGAAGTTAACCCCGACAATAAGCACATGATGTTGAACGACAAATTTTTCAAAAAAATAATCCTAACACTATCTGTGACACTCCTCTGCACCTTCGGAACAGGACTCTTTCTTCTAGCGCGTAAACGCACACGAATTGAAAGACTGAACCGAGACTTGCAACACATTTCAGTTGCCTTGACACGATCAAACACAGTAGAGGCGATAGACATAGCATCCAGGATACCACAGCCTCCACTAACATCTGCTGCAAGTATCAATGCCCTTCCTGGCACTGACTATCCTTCGACGCATCATCACGCACCGGAGTTGCCCCCAAGGACCCGCCCCGGTGACCTTAACATGGTGCTATCGCCGATGGATGACTGCACGCCGTACGAAGAGAGCGGGGGTAACTTCAATCCTGTTTCCACTTCACGTGTGCATGACCTCCATATCGATCAAGACGGCGGGGGTGTACAGAATGAGAACACGTACTGCACGGTGGATGATTGCAAACGGAATGAATTCACCGGTCTGGTGGCGAGTGGTCAGAGCACATCACTTCCAACCGTCGAGGATCTATCGGTGGACTGCAAAACTGCCGATGATGCAATGCTTAGTATGCTGTATGCCAAGCCAGATAAGAGGAGGAGGGTACAGCATCAGAAGTCCAATAATAACTTATCATTTTCTGCAGAAGATGATGATTCTGAATATGACGTCCTTAGATACAACTTCGCAAAAGAAACAATTTGCATTGTAATGTGGCTAATAGTTAGTCAGCACTTTCATCTCAAAATATTGAGTTACAGGACAGTGTTAGCATTTATGTCGTCATCCAAGAATCGGCAATTCTTATCGGCGCAAACTGTTTTTACTTATGCTTTGATAATTACTGAAATGTGGCAAAATAATGTTAATACTGTTTTCATAAGAAATCCGACTGGTTCATTGACCGGCTTTTAACAGCTTTGTCCTACGATGTCGGCTGGGCACCAATCAGCAGCTCCTTCGGGCATCCGCGCTCCTTCTGATCTCAACAATGACCACGTCACTGACGACTCGCGCATTAAATAGTGATGCGATGACAGCAGGTAATGACTACAGTCACCTCCGTCGCTATCCGGGTGATACGCCTGCTCCAAGGAGTGGTGATGACATCTACGCTGACGTCGGGCAGCCAATCGTGTTTGCACCTTCGACCCCTGCTTCTCTAGAGCATGTGAGTGATGTATTGCAGGCAATCGGAGGAGCATGCGGGAGAGTGTCATCGGAACCCTCGGGCGGAGATCCGGGCCAACTTTATCTGGACGAGTTCTTTGATACGTCTGACTACGAGCTGTTGAGCCCGCGAATGCATAGAAAGTGACAGTTATTACGGCATTCGCCCTAACCTTGACCAACTGAATATGGGTCCACCGGCAACTCGTAATTATCTCGAGCGATTGGGAAAACCATTCGCGCGCCTTTGGTATAGCGCCACCAGAAGCCGTGGGTTCGGACCTAGACAAAGAGGGACACAGATTGGAGTTATCTTTTTAAATACGAGCCGCTGAACCTCTACACGTGATGAGGAATATTATGCTATTTCATTAATGACTTTATCATAATCACACGCTGATAGAAGCTCTAATTATACATTTTGCGGATACGTAGCGAAGATGATGTACAATGTATTTTGTAATAATCTAAGGGTTAATATTGAATCATCCGAGTGCCAAGTATTAACACTATAATATAGTATATTATGAACTTACCTGACCCAGTTATTTTCCAATATTGTTTATGAAAATGTTATCCCCCTTTGTATCTACAACGAATACAAATGGTCAGCATCCCGAGAGTCTAAACAATTTATATCACACATATACTTATATTGTTTACATTATGGACACATTCGATCATTATACTGGCATTCAGAGGGTTAATGCCGTGATGGAATTATTGTCATACACATTCAAAGTCCATCAACGATGATGAATATGATGTCAAATTTATTTGGTTGTATATAAATGCACTTTTTCTTTCTTTCAGTTGGCAAACAAATCAAGAAAAATACATATCATACCAAAGAAATATTGTACATATATTCAGTTCATACCATTTGCTCTCATAATTATATCCAGCAAAACTAAATTCGAAAAAATTTAATATAAATATGCAGCAGTTACACGATAGTGACGGACAATACACGTAGATTAGAAATGTTATGGATAAATAGCTTTGCATGAGGGCCAATAACACAATCACACATGGAATTCGGTTTATACTATGTTTGTAAAACATTTGAATAAAAGATATCAATAACTTTCAGCGATAAAGATTTAAATAAGCAGTAACAGTGATATTCTTGTAAAAGTATGCATGCGTTCCATTAAAGAGTATTTAAAACATCATGTTTAGTAAGATTGCACATGTGATACGCCTTCCATGGTATGTATACATTTCGTTATGGCAACATTTATGACAGCCCACATTAATGAAGAGCACATTTCCAAAAGGCGCTAAATCCACTTTCCATATACAAATTGAGTTAACAATATATCTATATTTTTAAGCTACGTAGCTATCTATGATTCCTTATTTTCAGACAAATTACTCACTCAAAATCAAAATATAAAAAGTTCAAGGCACTTGCACAAATTTGGACGAAGAAACCTTTTTTCCTTGAAAATCCTTGAATGGATATAGCCCTTTTAGAAGAAAGCTCTTACATTTACTGTAGTTAACACTCAATTAATCATGCTGTATTTACATTCACTATCATTATAAATAATATTTTAGCACACCATATTCAATTTCTACTTTTCTTTTATAAATTTGATGCATCTGCATGTGTGATTACCTTCTGTTTAGTGTGTGTGATTAATTTCATTTCATGTTATAGAAATATGTTGAAAGGTAAGGCAACATCATGATTTTACTGTAAAGCATGTATCACGAATCACAATCTATTGAATACATCATATAAACTAATAACTGAAGATAAATCTAGAGATTCTCAAACTTCTCTTACGAGAAAACTTATCTATCAGACCAAATACTCAAACGTGCCCAGTTAAGATTTTTTTAAATCCTTAAAAGAACCAGTAACGACTGTCATCTCTTTACCAGAACTCAACTATCCCTTTGACGAAGAGGACTAAACACTAATTTGATTGGGAAATTATGTTTTTACACATCCGATCAATATGCATTAATCTTAATAGGACAGTTCGAGGGGGCCATAATGAAAACATTTATTAATGAAGTACGAGCAAATTTTCATTTTCATTACTAATGGTGTATGAACCATCAAATATTGAACAACCTCATCAGGCATATTGTGTTTGTCCGGCTTGTGTCTGTCTTCGTTATAAGTGTTTGTGTTTGACCTGGAGCTATGCCATACTATTATGATATTTCAAAAATCAGCAGCTTGTTAAATTGATTTTTTTCACTACGATCTAAGGTATACCAACGGTTAGTGAGAAATTTGAACAATCACAACCCATTTAATAATGGTGTTACCGGACTTATAAGACAAGCTACAAGGCAAATGGAAAGTGTGAAAGCTCCTACTAAATTTGTTTAAATTGTTACAACATTTATGGATCGTTTCAACCATATACATGCAGACTCTTACGATGCATAGTTGAAATTTTCTTTAATGTTGGCGATTAATTCAAAATGCAAGGGAGATCGAACAATCTTAGAAAATCTACAGATTATTATGGTGAGTTTTGGGATAGACAGTATAATGTTGGTTAAACTGAATTTTAGTAACCGAAACATACAACAAAATAATAGTTTGAACTTTATTATGTTCGAAAGGCTTACACAATTACAAACAACTTAGAAAAAGCCCATTATCATTACAAAACAATAACAATACTAATCAAGAGGGCGCTTTCTAAAAACTCACTGGTTTGAACCATTTGTAATACACAATTGTGCTTGTAATGTTTGGTTTAAATAATTAATTAATAGGGAGTACCAGTAACATAATTATTTAAAATCGTCTTATGAGATTTATTTAGAAATAAGTAAGCATTTTACATTTGTGTATATGTACAATGATCGATAAACCTGGGGTCCCATATTATTCAGATTAGATATATGCATTGACATTTTAGCCGTCTCTGACCCGATTTTGATCAAATAAAGTTTATTCTGTCATCAAGTTGTATGGTCTTTCAACTTTGGCACCTTTTAATAACCTAACACAATTTGTTTTACTTAAGTGCCATCTATACCAAAACTCAACAGTTATTTAGGATTACATCAAAGACCATAACAGGATAGGACGTCCCGATTTGCCACTGTTGAAGCGAACTAATTCCTGGAATAATGAATAGGGACGATGTGATCACGTTGTCACGCAATCGTGGATAGAATGAGACACCTGGAAATACAAGATGAATAATTAGTTTCATCTTATGCCTATACATAGACTGTAAAATATTGCTTAACAAGTGAACACTAAGCTGGTACTAGGACAAGATTTCTGAAGACGATAATGTCAACCACTAACGTAAATCAACGAAACCTTAACAACACCCTTTCTGTATGTTTATTGTACTTGAAGTCATGAAACAAAGTCTCTCAAAGAATAACCAAATACATGTATGCGTCAAGTGGAAACCTATCAATAACAGTATCAGGCTTCACATAACAATTGTTTCACACAAAGTGGACACTAGCAAATCAATACATAGCATACAGACGTATGATTTAATGGCACGAAACTGTCATGAATCATAAATGCAGAAAGCTTTGTGGACTAAGGATAAATATTCAAAGTAATAGTTTTCGGACTGCATGGACTAGGACACACGGTAGATTATACAGTTTTGCATTCTGACGGTAGTCTCCATCACCGAGAGTCAGCTTCCATTATCCTCTCTGACTAAACCATTTGCTTCCCATTAGAGACTACGATTGCTTACATTTCCCTTCATAAAGATCAGTGAATAAAGCAACCAAGCCAGGAAGATGGAATGTCCAGTCAGTATTGTGATTGCAGCCATGGCATTATTTATAATAGTTCGGCCAAGTTCTTCTGTGATTTTCGAATGCGAGAGACAAACAATCACAGTAGAAACGAATGAGACATTTATCAGAGCTCGTTGTATCGCGGAACGCTACTTGACAGCACATGAACTCATCCAAGTGCATCGATTTAATGATGCGCCGATCGGGCACTGTTATACCAGGGTTTGCCCGTCAAGTTATTGCAGCTTTCAATGTCAGACTGATAGCAAATATAAAGATCATTTTGATCTGGAAGAGTGTGGACTGAAGTGTGTTTTATTCAGCATTAGGCAGCTACAAGCTCCAGCAGATTACGGGAAATACTATATTTCTGTAAATTCTTCTGAGACAGTTCTAATGTTAAACCTACCTAAGCCTAGGACGGAAAGTTCAACACCTGCAGAAACGTCGACTATTGAACACATTAATCCTGATTCCTCATCTGCACCCAGCAGCACAGTTTCAAGCAGTTTCAGCGGTTCTCAAGCTACCGAACTGAGGAGTGACGGAATGGGATATACCGCTTTTGTCTCTTCTGCAGGAGAGTCCAAATGCCCTACAGAATTATGCACGATACATTTATCAACTGGCAGTGAATTTGAACCCGACAACAAAAACATCAAGTTTAACGACGCATTTTTAAAGATCATTATCCTGACATTATCTTTTGCGCTCATCGGCACTATTGGAACAGCACTCTATCTTACGCGAAGACGCACACGAATTGAAACACTGGTTCCAGGCCAACAAAGCATTCCGATTGCTCTGTCACGATCAAACACAATAGAGGCGATAGACATGACCGCAATGACATCACATCCTCCACTGACATCTTTAGCAGGTTCCAATGCAATTCCTGTCGCTGGCAATCCTTTGATTCATCATCAGGCACCGGAGTTGCCTCCAAGGACGCAGTTGAGAAGCCCCAATAGAGTAAATCTGGCGATGGATGATTGCGCGCCATACGAAGAGAGCGGGGGTAGCTTCATCCCTGTTTCCACTTCACGTGTACATGACCTCCAGGCGGGTCAAGACAGCGGCCGAATGGACGGCGGGAGCGTACAGAATGAGAACACGTACTGCACGGTGGATGATTGCAAACGGAATGAAGGAACAGGTTTAGTGGCTAGCGGTAATAACAAGCGAATTCCTATCATCGAGGATCTTTCGGTAGACTGCAATACAATGGACGATGATATGATTAGTAGGTTGTATGCCAAACCAGAGAAGAGAAGGAGGATGCAGCCTCAGAAGCCTAACGATAATTTATCTTTCAATATTTGTGCGGAGGCTGACGATGCTGACTATGACGTTCTTAGAAACAACTTTGGAAAGCAAGCAGTTTGCATTGTGGTGTGGCCAGTACACAGTCACCATTATCAAGTTAGAATGTTGTCTGATCTAGTTATGTTGGCTCTGATATTATCGACTTACAGTCATCTTTTTGTAAGGCCACACATTATTTTCACCTTTGCCTCGATAATTATTAATATGGCACAATAACTATTACAATGTTTTGCTAGGAAACTTGACTCCTTTGCCATGTTTGCCGACCGAATTTCCACGTGTGTATCCTTCAATGTCGGGTGGCAACCCAGCAGAAGCTCCCATTGCAGGACTGTACGACGATACCGGTAGTTCACACAGGCATCCAGACATCCGCGCTCCTTGCGATCTCAACACTAATCAAGACACTGAAGACTCGCGTTTTATCGCAACACAGTCTGGAGAGAATAACGAAGCGATGTCAGCACGGAATGAGTGTAGTCACTTCCGTTGCTACCCGGGCGACATCCCTGCTCCGACATGTCCAAGCAGTGATTGTGACATCTACGCCGACGTCGGGCAGCCAACCGTATTTCCACCGGCTACGTCAGGTTCCCTAGAACATCAGAATGATGCGTTGCAGGCAATTGACGGACCAAGTGGAAGAGTGTCATCGGAACCCCTGGGCAGAGATCAGGGCCAACTTTATCTGGACGAGTTCTTTGATTCGTCTGACTACGAGCTGCTGAACCCACACATAGATAGGGAGTAACATAACTTAATATGCATCTGCAATTAAGAATGTTAAGCAATGGGTGTATTATATTTTCAGTTAACATACCTATTGTCAATGCAAAGCAACATGTTTGTTTAACCCGAGTGACTGAAGTAAAAATGTAAAGCAGAAATTATCATGTTGTAAGCGAATTATGATTGTAGCAACCCGTTGCTTACCAGGATAAATCACTCATCCAGGAAGTGATTACGGTATCTGCCCTGATCATGCTGCTGGTCCTGGCCACCTCTCGGGCGAGTTATGATTTTCTAGAGCGAGGGAATAAAGTCCGTTAGTCAAGCGGGAATGTGGCATGACATTAATTGTGAAGAGATCGTGGTCATCTTTACCACGAGATTGTGTATACTGTGTTACTCATTGATGTAGTTTGATGTGTAACTGATTATTGTTAAAAATAATTGATCGGAAAAAACCTGGGACTCCAGGTTAATACGTTGATTTAGAAAAGACCTACAAGTCAATTTGACCCAAACTGTATTCTCTTTACTAAATCTCAATTTCACTTTAATTACTGAGTATATAGGAGGTTAAGAGATGAAAGAAAACTGTATTGCTTTTTGCTGCAATAATTAAATAATCCCGTCGAACCTAGGTAATATTTCAGAAATTTGTTTTGTTTATTTTATTTCGATTATATATGTTGCCTTGTGTGCTTATGAGTGTGTCAATGTGTGTTTTGCGATCGAAGGTGAGCAAAAGTAACACAGGGAGAGCAGGAAACACAACTATGTTGAAATATTTGGTCATGCCTTAATATGAGATTTACAAGATTTAATCAATTAAAATCTCATATAAAGGCATACATGACCAAATGTGACCTTACACCACAAAACGACCAATAAGTCGGGGAATATGATTATGCTGATTTTCACATGACATTTCAATAAAATTCATCACCTTTAAAATGGTATATAATTTGTCATATGCAGACAAGTCAAAGCATCTGAAAAAGCGCCGAAGATTTGAAAAATGGCTGAAGTAGTTTTAAAACAAGGGAGAAACGGGCCACTGTAATGTGATAATTTTTATTTGATTAAAAAAACATATTTAAACCTGATTTAGGACTATCAAAATTTCACAGAAGGTAGATAAAGATACCTTCATTCAGAAAATACAAAAACCCTAAATCTCATATTATAAACCAAATTTGACTATTTCATCTAAAAACAAAGAAACTATATCCGCGACATAACGGTCGTTTTGTGGTGTAAGGTCACACATGTTCTAAATTGTATATTACGTATCAAATGTGTGGTTTTGTTTTATAACAATGTACCGCATTGTTTAACATTAATAATTGCTTTACATCTGCATATGTTGATATGCAATAGTCGAAAGTACTTATTCTAAGTGTTATACATTATTTGGTTAATGAGAGTAAACGGAGACATAAACAATTTATATCAACACACATTCGTCCATGAAACCAAATATTATATTAGTACAATAAAAGACAAAATGAAATTGAAACCAATTATTAATGCCCGCCTTTCATAATTATCATATAAATAAAAACATACAAGTTGAAAAAACAAAAACACATTAAGAAAGCATTATTATATTAGCATAATAAAACAGCGTTTGTTTAGAGCTCAATGCAGAACAACCTACGCTTTTCATTATTATCATCGTTGGGGTACGAAAGTGAAGCCCATTAATCCGGGAATTCAGGAGATTCGTTAACTACAGTTGATATATTGGCGAACATTAATCACGGTTTACACGACACGTTGATCCTGGGAGAAGACAAACCGTATGAATGTTTAGTACAAGACTTTTCAAGTAGACTCAACATAATGCTTTTTCTATATCTCCCGACATTCGTCCCTCTGATTATCTTCACTCTCTAAAGCTTAGTGAAATATACGATACAAAGAAAAAACATGTTGTGGTGCAAGATGACGGTTTTCTCGGCAGCATTACTATTGTTTCTCGCCGTTCAGCCATGCCGTACATTGTCAGTCCAGTGTGAGAGACATCGTGAACTAGAAACGAATGGGACGGCTGTCAGTGTACAGTGTATTATTGATCAACACGTTTCATTTTACAAAACATACAAACTAAATCGACCCGATGGTACACAAATTGGATATTGTTTGTTCAGTGGTTGCAGCTCTACAAGTGAATGCTCTTCATCAAAATGTCACACTCAAATGGAGCACACCCGCCATTATAAACTTGAATTGTGTGGAGTCAGGTGTTTCAACTTCCATGTCAATAGTCCACTAGATGAGCCTGATTATGGTGAATACTACATATACGTAAAACAATTTCCAGAATTCCTTGCGTTTAACCTAACATATGACCCTGCAAGTAAAGTAACTGACAAAACCTCGACTAATGAACATGACTTTTATTCTGTATCCGCATGGACATCCTCAACCAGAGTTTTGAGCAGCATTATTGATCCCGGGGCTACACAACGGACAAGTGGCGGCGTACTATCCACCATGTTTACAGATATAGGACAACCACAATTCTCAAAAAGAACCGTGAAGATTAATTTTTCGGAGGGCAGTGAAGGTAGAAATACAGAACATGAATTGACCTACATATTGATTATCGTAGCATTGTCTGTGACTCTCATTTGCAGCTTCGGTGCAGGACTATATTTTCTAGCTCGAAAGCGCACATTAAGTCAAACACTGAGCCGCGACCAACCCCATATTCCCATTGCCTTCCCACGATCCAACCCAGCAGAGGGGATAGACATGGCGTCGATGGCACCACATCGTCCGCTACCATTTCCAAGCATGGGTAACCTTCCTGGTAACGGTAATCCATCAAGATCTAATGGAGGGAATGAACATGATGAAGTTTCGTCATGGTCGCTTAATCATGCACCGGAGTTGCCTCCGAGGACCTGCCCTGGTGAACCAAAGAAGAAGCAGTTCCCGGACAACTGTGTGCCATATGAGGAAGGTGGAGCATTATTGAATACAATGGCTAATACGCATGAGAATCGTGTCCAGATTCGTAAAGGTGGGACTTTAGCAGACATCGATGTTGCCACACTTGGTATTGTTGGTGGACTGGGCGTAGAAGTTGAGAACATGTACAGCACGGTGGATGATTACAAACAGAATGAAGTCATCGGTCTGATGGCTAGTGGTCATAACAAAACAATTCCAACCATCAATGATATATCGGTAGATTATAATACTGTCGATGATGAAATGCTTAGTATGTTGTATGCCAAACCAGAAAAAAGAAAGAGGATGAAGCATATGAAGTCCAACGATAAATTGTCCTTCAACAATTCTGCCGAGGTTGATGATTCTGACTACGACGTCCTTAGGTCAAATTTTAGGAAAGAAGAAATTTGCATTGTGCTGAGGTCAATAGTTGGTCAGCACTAGCAAGTAAATATACTTTGTAACATAGTACTTTAAGCGTTAACAGGGTCAGCATAGTTTGATATATGTGTATACGTATGACGTGTTTGCACATTTACCTCGATAAATAACTATAAATATGTCACTCTAACTATGAAAATATGTTGCTAGGCTACCTGTCCTATTTTGACCGATTTGTGGCACTCTTGTCCTACGATGTCGGGTGGGAGCCCAGCAGAATCACATATTCCAGACGGATACGACGAGACTGCAAGTTCACGAGCGATTTCAGACATCCCCGCTCCTTCTGATCTCAACGTTGACCATGAACCTGATGACTCGTGCCTTGTCGCATCACAGTCTGGAGAGAATAGCGGAGCGGTGTCATCAGTTAATGAGTATAGTCAGTTCCGTTGCTACCCGGGCGACATTCCAGACCCAAGCAGTGATTGTGGCATCTGCGATGACATCGGGCAGCTAACCTTGTTTTCATCGGCGACCCGTACTTCTCTAGAGCATGGTAGTGGTGCATTGCAAGCCAGTGATGGAGCAAGCGGAAGAGTGTCATCGGAACCCTATGGCATAGATACGGGTCAACTTTACCTGGATGAATTCTTTGATTCGTCTGAATACGAGCTGTTGAGATACAACTAAAATAAGTCTAGATCGTCAAGTTATGGGCGTTACTATTAGATTTCACAACCAAGCCTTACCTTATATTTGATTGTTCCCATAGATGAATGGTTTAAGCTAGTTATGTCCTCTGAAACGTTTTGAAAACCCAGTACCAAATTTTGGAAAGTATCCGAATATTGTTGAATGCGTATCTAACCCCTTGACCACAGGAACCGAGTGGGTTGTGTACAAAGTATATGGGGATTTCATAAACTTGTAGGTAACGGGTTAAATAAGGCTTGTGTGGTTAAATCTGAACCTAAGCATCGTTAAATACAGAAATATATAAATAAATCCAATACCCGCCAGACTGCCCGTTCGCACCTGTCCGCGCCACTAGCGCTCGGCTGGAATTATCGACAAGCTGGAGACAAGCTCGAATAGCGAACACCTCGTGTAACGCACACGGTCATTTGCACATAGCTAATACGCGATTCCGCGTTGGCGGTATCAATGTACAGTATACCAATTTATACTTTTGTAAATATTTTTATTAATAGGTTTCTTGGCCAAATTTGTATAATCCCATACAAGGACAAAATTCATATCCTTTTATAATATGGTTGGTAATAATAGGGTACATTTCACAGCAATAACGTTGAATGCAGCAGCACTTCACACAAATTCATTTTGGGGGCATGTATTTTAAATTGCAGACCTTTAACTTAAATCTGTGTATACTATAAATAGGTTGATAAAATCGTATTAACTCATGGGAAATGTATTTCCTTTGTTTGAATAATAGATATTAATTTTTCTTATCGGGACTAACCTTGATTTAAATTTATAAACGTACCAAATGTGTTATTTAAAAGAATGCATGTATATGTATGGTGTGATACCAAACTGATCTTCGGATATTAATTGTAATTATTTAATTGATGTATTGAAAAAAGGCTTCTAATTCCATGTATGTCAGTTTATTCCATATGAACGCCTGCTGGTTAGACTACATTGTACTGTATGTATTAATTTAAGTGTAATAAAGTTGTATACAAAAGTTAATGCGTATTTGATAATGTAAAGATGATTGATTTTGATGCAAATTATTAATGGTTTTGACAAAAAGGTTGTCATTTGTATGTTTATCTATTTTTTCTTAGTGGGGGATTTATCTTAATTTGTTCCATGTGTGTTTTTTTTTTGCAATTCATTTATATTAAATACATTTAAAATCACCTGCAATATCACATGAATTGTATATACAACGATGATAATCAGTGTACATGCGATGAAGTAAATTGTAGCTAAAACACATAAACCAAATGTAAATACATGTAGTGAGGCTGCACGTGTTATATGTATAGTTCTTAAATCAATTTTGTGTAATAAACATAATACACTTGGCTCAAAAAGAAACTAACATTTTTTAACACGGTCTTATCTTAAAATCCTGTCCATCAACATGAACCAAAATTACACATAGGATTATTTCAATACTCTACTTTAAACATATGTCAGAACCAAGCAGTTGCCCAACTGACACAGCAGCACCATGCAATGACATTGAATAGCTTCTAGGACCATATGATGTCACAGCAAGGGACAATCCGCCTGTTAAAGTCATACCTATAAAGTGTCAGATATTGCACAAAATGACATTTGAGACTTCAATCCTATATCAATATCATTGTAAAATACAATTGAAAGATTTGTGAAAGTTTGAAAGAAAACGAACACTGTTTACCTAGTGAAAAAAACGAATATTGAGTTCATATTTTATCACCGAATACTGATGGCCTGCCATACATTTGTCGCAGTAATGAATGATCCGTTTGAGATATTTGCACCCGTGTATGTTTACACACGTAGTACAGAATTCATGGAATTTGCACTCGCTCGGCTCAAAGTTCAATCTCCGGAATGTTCTCACGGGTGCTGCATGCGGACGTTCTCAGCTAGGACAATTGTACTTTTTATCAAAAGGGTTAATCAACGTGATTGAAATAAAAGATTTAAATGATAATTATCTTCATACTAAAGGGACCTTTGAAAAAATCAAACCCTATTTTATTCTTCTTTTAACATACGCTAAACAACACGGCATAAGAGAAACGAGGAAGCTCCAAGTAATTTTCGTGGATTTGGACACTTTACAGGTATGACTTTAATGCTCAAACTCTGAGCTTCTCTACAGGAAGAGTGGAACAACCCCTCCCCCCCCCCCCCCCCAAGTCTGTATCAGAAACCTAGTGGACAGCATGCGTAGCAGATACACTGAATGCCTGTGTTAGGGTAACTGACATTACCTTCATTTCAATTATGTTGACTTCCTCACGTGCTTTAAACTCTGTTGCCGAAATATCCAGGCTGTCAGTATTTTGAAAAAAATAATCTCGAAAAAACAATAAAAAAACATGAGGAAAATTTTTGAAAAAAAAAAAAGAAATACATAAGGTTTGCCACCCCTCAATAATTGTGCGTGCCCCCCCCCCCCCCCCCCCCCCAATCAGTCCAACCACGCTACGCCACTGCAGGCTGTAACATGTGATATAGGTATTGGTTCCATGCCAGTGAATTTTTCAGATTTGTCAGTATGGTAATCGTCTCGATATTGAGAGGTAATTAGAGTAGAGTATTGAAGTAATCCTGTGTGACATTTTGGTTCATTTTGATGGAAGATATTACCATGTGAAACATTATAAGTTTCTTTTCGAGCCCAGTGTAGTAGGCCTAGGTTTACCTAAAGTAAACTAGTAAGCACATTATATGTAGTGTAATACTGTAATTAATGTCAATCACTAATTGATTAATAAATGCTCACACATTTGGCTCCAAGATATTTTGTGTACAGTATTATGACAAATTATACTTCAGCACAATATTCTCAATTTCTTCTTTCCTCTTCATTTATTTCCTCTGCATGGTTGTTTATAGGCGAGTGTTTAGTCTGTGCTTGTGAGAATAACATGTTTAATATTACATATACGTTGAAAAGCAAGACATAATAATCAAACAATCAAAACTGCCTTGCGAGTTTCCCAAAATTGATACCATGCTCAGCCATCTTCACACTTTACCGAGATGTACATTTAATATTACACTCACGCCCTCAGGTTAGAGATAAGGAAGGAGAAACACTTATAATATTTACTCGAAATTCTGTGGAAATACATCCGTGGACAAACTGCTAAATCACGAGGAGAGACGCCTAACCAATAAATCAATAAAGAGCAACATCAAGATGCTGAAAACATCTATTCCGTCGAAACTAATAAATCAGACCAAATCACGCAATGAATATAAATCGTTAACGAAAAAAAAGATACACTCCAAACATGCTTTATGCAATGTACCCATGACTACAATCTGTACATAGACAAAAAAGCAACGATTTAAAGGTTCCCTGACATCCAAATGCAAGTTGCATTAAACTATTGTGTATTAGTATACATTGACTATTTGTTAACTCTTTGTCCTGTTTTGTATATTTTCAAACATTTTAGCAATTATTTTCTTCAGTTTGCAAAAGGGCCATCTCTAAGAAAAAATTATCCAGGGTAAAAACCCCTTGTGACATCTCTCAATCACTGGTCAACTAACCCGAGATGAATGAAAATCATACTTACAAACGAACATTGCTCACAATGTCATGTTTGAGCTTATCTGACATAGCAACTGCTATTGAAATTGAAAGTGTGTCAGTTATAATTTTCAGAATAGTTTTCAAACTTGATAATTGTGAGCAAGCCCTCACCTTTGGAGAAGTTGGATTCCACCTTGTACTGTTAATCTTTTAGTATTTGAGTATTGATTGGCAAATGCGTTTGTATGGAAACATGAAGTGCATGTTATTGTGAGTATGTTCTTTTATATGTATGTATTTTGTGTATCTCCGGTTAGTTGACCAGTGATTGAGAGATGATGTCACAAGGGGTTTTTAATCTGGAGAGTTTTGTTTTAGAGATTGGCCTTAGCAAACTGAAGAAAATATCAAATACATACCCTACATTTTGCAAAGGGTTGTTTAATTTAAAAAACAATGCAATTAACTCCCACCACTTACGGAACCAGTATTATTTCATGGTTTCGTACGCGCCAAACATTTGCGAGTTCGCCACGCGTACGTTTGGAGACAATACAATTCCGGACGATTACTTCGCTCTGGACAAAGATAGTCTTCGTACACGCAGACCCATGAACGCATTCTTTAGATTGGTGATGCGTTTCTAATTATACATTCTTTCTGGATAAATATTTGTTTGATGGGAATTGTTGATGAAATGGATTACTAAAGATGTTATCTTTCATTTAAAAGAATATTATTTTCGGTTGGTGATACCCTTGTAACCATCCATTGGATAGTCGTAATCGTGTACAACGTCATTGCAATGACTTCGTGAATATCAGTTTGCATTTTGTTCATAAATCGGCCATATACCAAATTGAAATTTTCACACACTACACAGTGGACATAGTACACTGTAACAACCATTCATTACGTTTTTCACATGTCACCATTGTTAGTAGATCCATTTATTTTAGGAAATCTAAAGATTACCATAAATTAAAAATAAATGAATGGCCAGGAATTGATAAGACGTCCCGATTTTACACGGCTGGCGCACAAACTAGTCCCTGGGATAAATAGTAGGGTATATCTGAAAACGTTATCACGCACTCCTGGTGATTGGAGAGAACGAAATACCTGGAACTAGAGGATCTGAAGATTAATCATTAGTTTCATCTCATGTCCTTTCAACATTATGTTAAACATTAACTTTAATATAGCGTGTAACAAGTGAACACTCCGATAATTCTAGAAAAAATACAAACAATTTCTGAAGATTATGATTTCGAAGACTCGTATAAATCAACGAGACCTTAACAACGCACTTACTATTCATTTATGGTACTTAAAGCCACGAAACACAAACTTTCTAAGAATAACCAACTACATGTGAAGTGGAAATCAATCAACAACCTACACTTCCAGGCTTTACATAATTGTTTCAATTCAAAGCAGGCACAAATAAAATCCATAAATAACTTACAAACTTATGATGACGTTTATAATGGCACGAAACTGTCATGAATCATGAAGAAGTGAAGGTGTCTGGACACAAAAAAGGAATACTTGTCAGACTGGGTCATACCTTACATAAGACTCCTTTACATTTCGGACAATAGTCTACATCAGCGAGAGTCATCTACCAGAGCCTGTCTTACTTTACAATTGTCTTCCCGCTAGAGCTTACAATTATTTACATTTCACTTTATAAAGCTGAAAGATTCAACAAAACAAGCAAAAAGAATGGAATGCCCTATCAGTTTCGTCTTTGCAGCCATGGCATGGACTGTTGTAATACAACCATGTTCTTCTGTGTGTTTTAAGTGTGAGCGACAAACATTTGAATTAGAAACAAATAAGAAAATAATCAAAGTTCGCTGTACAGCCGAACGTCCCTTAATAGCGAATGAAACGGTCCACTTGTATAGATCCGATAAAGAAGCGATTGGGAATTGTTATCCGAATAGTTGCCTACCGACTTATTGTTTATTTAGGTGTCAGACTGAGAAAGAACTCAATAATCGTTTCAAATTTGATATATGCGGGCGGAAATGTTTTGTACTGAGTATCATTGATCCGTTGCTTGAGACCGATTATGGTGAATACTACATTTTTGTCAATACTTCTGCAAAAGTTCTCGCTATGAATCTAACTACGCTTTCAACGGAAAGTTCTGTAACTAAAGGAACGTCGACTTGTGAACACGTGAATCCTGAATCGTCATCTTCACTCATGATCACGGTTCCAAGCCATTCACTTGGTGGCGGGAATCCAGAACTGATAACAGACGGAATGCGACCTACTGTTTCTGTACAATCGGAAGGGGAGTCCCAATGTCCACAAGAAACGTGCACGACTCATTTATTGACCGACACCAAAGCTGAATCTGAAAACAATAACACGATGTTTACCAACCTATTTTTCAAAATCACTTTCCTAACACTATCAATGGCACTCATATGCACCATCGGAACAGGACTCTATCTACTAGCACGAAAACGCACACGAAGTGAAACAGTAAACCGTGACCTACAGAACAGTTCAGCTGCCCTGTCACGATCAAATACTGTCGAGGCGATAGATATGGCCTCGATGTCTTCCCAACCTCTGCTAACATCTCTCGGACGTGTGAATACCCGCTTCAGCATTAACAATCCTCCGACGGATCACGCACCCGAGTTACCTCCAAGAACCTGCCTTGGTGACCGTAACAAAGTACAATTGTTGGTAGATGGTTGCACCCCATACGAAGAGAGCGGGTTTAACTTCAACGCAGCATGCCCAGTGCCCACTACACGTCCAAATCGTCATCAGATTAACAAGCACCAAGGGTCTTCAGCAGCACACGGTGTTGCAACGCTTGGTGCTGACAGTGGAGGGGTACAGAATGAGAACACGTACTGCACGGTAGATGATTGCAAACAAAATGAAGCCACCGGGCTGGTGGGTAGTGATCCTAGCATACCAACCTTGACCGTCGAAGATCTTTCGGTAGATTGCAATACTGCGAATGATCAGATGCTCAGCAGGTTGTATGCAAAACCAGAGAAGAAAAGGAGGGTTCAGCGTCACAAGTCAAACGATAAATTACCGTCCAACATTTGTGAGGAGGTTGACGAATCTGACTATGACGTCCTTAGACACAACTTTGTACAGAAAGCAGGTTGCATTGTGATGTGGCTGACAGTCGGCCAGCATTACCAAGGCAATACATTGTGTAACATAGAAGTATTAGCTTTGATATTGTCAACTAACATACTAAGAGTCAGCTTCTTGAATCGGCACAAAGTAGTTTCACCTTTGTCTCAATGAAAAAGAGATTTCACATTATAGCGTTACGCTTGGAAAGCTGAGAAGTTGGTAGACCGTTTTTTTGATACTCTTGTCCTATGATGTCGGGTGGAAACCAAGCAGCAGCTTTCATTGGAGAAGGAAATGGCGCGGACGCACACCCACAAGGGCGTCCAGACATCCCCTCTCCTTCTGATCTCAGCACTGATCACGACACTGATGACTCGCGTATTGTGGCATCCGAGTCTGGAAAGAATAGCGAAGCGGTGTCAGCAGGGATTGGGTGTAGTCACTTCCATTGCTACCCGAGCGACATCTCTGCTCCAAGCAGTGATTGTGGCATCTACGCTGACGTCGGGCAGCCAATCGTATATTCACCGGCTACTCTTGCTTCCCTAGAACATCAGAGAGATGTGTTGCAGACAAGTGACGGATCAAGCGGAAGAGTGTCATCAGAAACTTTGGGCAGAGATCAGGGCCAACTTTATCTGGATGAGTTCTTTGATTCGTCTGACTACGAGCTGCTAAACCCACAAATAGACAGGGAGTAACATATCTAAATATGCATCTGCAATTAAGTCTGTACAGCAATGGATGTGACTTATTTTCCCTGTACATAACGAACAAAGGGACATTTTCAATGTAACGCAATTGTGTGTTGTTTAACTCCAGTGAATACAGTTTTATAATATGAAGCAGACATAATCAAATATAATAGTCAGCAAACTATAACTGCAGTCACCACCGGGTTTAATTACTCCTCCTGGCATCCTGGAAGTGATTACGCCATCTGCCCTGATCATGCGTAGATGCCACAATCACTGCTTGGAGCAGGGATGTCGACCGGGTACCTTGCTATTTGATTTGATTGTTGACATAGGTTAATGGTTTAAGTCCGTTTTGTCCCTAACATGTTATCAATTGCATGTATCATACAATACTAAATAGGGAGTCATAATGATAATAATAATTATGTTTATCTCCTACATACAATTGGGATATACGTGTGTGATATGTTTATAATAGACACATTTTGGGTAACAATACTACTTAAATAATAGTATACAATTGATATCTGGTCAATATTTTAACAAAACTATTTTATTGAAGTAAAAAAAAAACAATTCTAACATAAGCATTAATGTACGAAGCAAATGTATTTGTGTTAAACATTACTCTCATTTAATTTAAGAATGCATATTTTCTACATTATGTGGGGAGAAAATTAGTCAGTTTTGTTTAAACAATACAAAAAGGAGGAAAACATACGCCAAATATGTTCTTGTTATATGTGTTCATAAATTTAGGATTCGTTATTTTACTAAGGGAAAGAAAACGTTAACTTTTTAAAAGACATTTGAAGCTTTTCTTACAGCTATAAAATAGAGAAAAGTTAAGAACATCATTTAGAGAAACAAAAATGAAGACATAATCAAATACACGAATAATGTAAACATAGTTAGTATTTACTTAATACAATCCTGAATTTATTACTTTAAATCAGCAATTGTTATTTTGTTCTTACTTTTTTTTCTCTCTACTTGTAATTATTCAAAATTGTGTCAACTAGGGTTTTTCTTTGTACATTTTTGATGTAATAAGTGGGAATGTCATTTACAGGCATGACCAAATATTTGAAATAGTTAATAGGGTTATGTTCTGATTTAAATTATATTTGGTTACTGACATTTCTTGCATCCATGAATCAAAACGAACTTTCGAAGGTAATTATCAGAAGTGCAATAAATCTGTTAGGTAATTGGTCGTCAAAGGAGACATAAACCCTTATCAAGACAACGTTTTCCATGATCCTTATACTTAGGAAGCAACATGTTATAATGTGACAATACAAACACACAATGGAAATGAAACCAAATAAATTCCCGTCTTTCACATTATTATAGAATATAAACATAAAAGTACAAACAAAATGAGAAATCATTGAGAAAGCCGTATCAAGTATAATATCAAATGGAGCAGTATTAAAGCACTTCATTATAATCATTGTTGGGGTACGAAAAAGAAGCCAATAAATCCAGGACTTATAGACATAGAGAATCATCGACTATAAAGTTGATAACAATAAAACACATAAATCATGGTCTACAAGACACGAAAGTCCAGACCATAAATCTTGGACAAGTACACAACTTTTCTCTCCGTTACTTAATTCAATATACTTCAACCAGACTTATACAAAGTAAACTAAACGTACTTTTCTTTATTTCACGACATTAACCAGACTGGTTCGAATCCATAGCGGATACATTTCAAACATTTTTTAGCTAAATTCAATAAATTGACAAACATGATGAGGTATGTTTTGTTGGCAGCTTTGTTACTGGTTCTTTTCTGTCATCCATGTTTCTCATTGTCAGTTCAGTGTGATAGGAATCGTGAACTAGAGACCAATGGGACGTATGTCAGTGTACAGTGTATTGTAGATCAATACTTGACCGATTATAGCACATTCGTATTGAGACGGCCGGATGGTACAGGGATTGGATATTGTGCTTTCAGTAACTGCAGTGGAAGTGACTGCAATTCGTGGTGTACTGATACAATCGTCACGAATCGTTTCACAATTGAAATCTGTGGATACTTATGTTTCACTGTCGATATCAAAGGTCCTCTGGTTGAAACGGATTATGGCGAATATTACATGTCTGTACTCCAAAATGACCAATATCCTAAACTCTCTGGGTTTAACCTAACACATGCCATAATACGCAGAATAACCGACGTAACTTTGACTAATGAATCTGGTATCCGCTCTGTATCCCCATGGATATCCACAAACAGGATTTCAAGCGGCGTCCTTGATCCCGAAGCTACACATAGATGGGCTGACAAAATGAGCTCCACTACTGCTTCGCTGTCTAAAGCTACCGATACGTCTACATTTCCTCAAGAAACATTAACGATCGATTTGTCGGACGACAGTAAAGGTGAACAGACACACGAGCAATTTACGACACACAACGTGGCTTACATAGCCATTATCGTAACTTTAGTGGTGGCTCTTTTATGTAGCATCGGAGCAGCACTCTATCTGCTATCACGCAAATTGTCCCAAAGGGAATCTCTCAATCGTGATGACCAGAATCTATCAGCTGCCCTGACTCAATCCAACACGATTGAGGCGTTAGACATGACTTCCATGATAGTCCAGCGTCCATTACCACTTCCTAGTGACGATAACAATAAAAATGAACTGGATTCAATTATGGCACGGTCGATTCATCATAAGGGACCAGGGTTGCCTCCAAGGACCTTCCCTGGTGCTCCTAGCAAGAATCCATCCCCGGATGACTGTATGCCATATGATGAGAGTGGGACCTGCTTGAGCACAGTGGCCTCTACTCTTCTAAATCGCCTCGAGATTGGCCGGAATAATGCTAGTGGGACTTCATCGTCAACTGATATTCCGATACTTGGTGCTGTTGGTGGAGGAGTAGATTTTGAGAACATGTACTGCACCGTGAATGATTGCAAACGCAGTGAAGGCACCGGGCTGGTGGATAATGTTCATACCAAACCAACTCTAACCACCAAGCAATTGTCGGTAGACTGCAATACTGCTGATGATGAAATGTTATGTAGGTTGTATGCCAAACCAGTGAAGAGAAAGAGGGCGCAGCATCAGAAGTCCAGTATTAACTTGGCCCTGAACGTTTTCGAGGAGGTTAATGATTCTGACTATGACGTCCTTAGACACAATTTGGGTAAAGATAACGATTGCAATGAGCTTTGGCTAAAAGTTGGTCAGCAATATCATTTCAACTTTTCATGTAAATTCATAGTGTACGGTTTGATATCGCCATTCATAATACAGCTTCGTATCACCACAAAGAGTGTTCAACTATGCGTCGATAATTAATGATAAGTCACAATAACTAGTATTATTGTTTTTGCTACAAAACCTGACTCGTTTGTTGACCGGCTTTTGACGCTTTTGTCCTACGATGTCGGGTTGGAACCAAGCAGCAGCTCCCATCGCAGATGGAAACGACGAAATCGCAGGTTCACCAGGGATTTCAGACAACCGCGCTCCTTTTGATATCAACACTGATCACGACACCGACGAATCTGATCTTGTCGCATCCGAGTCTGGAGAGAATAGCGAAGCAATCGGACAGCAAACAGTGTTTTCATCGGCAACCCCTGCTTCACTAGATCACGTAGCGCATGGGAGTGATGCGTTGCAGGCAAGTGCCGGAGCAAGTGGGAGAGTGTCATTGAAACCCCTTGGCAGAGATCCGGGCCAACGTTATCTGGAGGAGTTCTTTGACTCGTCTGACTACGAACTACTAAACCCACATATTGGTGGGGAGTATCATAACTAAATGTTCATCTACAATTATCTCTGTAAAGCAATGGTATATATTTATTTTCCCTGTACATACAGAAAGGAAGGACATTTCAAATGTGAAGTAAATGTTAAACTCCAGTGACTGAAGTTATGAAATGTAAAGCAGAACAAATCACGTTGTCAGCATTTATTACTGCATTTACCACCGTTGCTATGCGTGTTCAATCCATCATCGAGGAAGGGATCGCGACATCTCCCCCGAGCAGGATGATCTCGGCCACTTTTCAGGCGAGTGACGATTTCCTAGAGCAATGGAATGAAGCCATACATGCAAGCAGGAATGTGGCATACGATTCATCGGGAAGAGATCATGGTCCACTTTACCACGAGGAGTCCTCTGATAGTTTGACTGCAAGACTTGCTGACACTACATGCAAGATAAGTGACGATCTAACTAGAATCGTATACGAGCTATCTGATGTAAATATTTGTCACTTTCTAATGCAAAGATTGCTTGAATGACGCAAAGATCCTTGAATGTTTTGACCTTATTCCTGGACAGTTAAATTAACCAATCCTGTTGGAAAATAATCTTAAAAATACTAGTGTTCTTTTCAATTTTGTACGTCCGTAACCAAAATGCATTCTAGTTAACTTGTAACATGTCAATGTTGCTTAAACAGAACGAATGAAATGTGTACTTTGATGACAGCCTTCTGACTGGTCCTTTTTTACAACCAGGTCGTAGCTTTTGATTTGATTGTTAACATAGATGAATGGTTTAAGTCCGTTATGACCTCGTTATGTTATCAGTAATATGCATGTATCATACAGTACTAATTAGGGAGTGATAATAACAAGGATATAATTATGGTTATCCCTCACACACAATTGGGATGTATGTTAGTAGATATCTTTATGATATACATATTATTACCTCCGCCCAACGAAGTTGGAAGGAGGTTATGTTTTCGGTCGTTTCTAATTCTTTTGTTTCTCTTTGTGTGTTCCTGTGTTCGTGTGTTCGTGTGTTCGTGTGTTCGCCTGTAATACGCATGCGCCAACTAATGCTAGATATCGATATAGAACTCCGAACGCCCCCGTTACGTACTCGCCTCCTTACCAAGTCTTTTTACCAAGTCACCATTATGTATTGTATTAGAGGCGAGTATTAGAGGCGAGTATGTAATGGGGCGATCGGCTGGGGGGCGACCATGTCTAGTCACCGTAACCATATATGGAGCGCTGTTGTTTACGATGCCGAGCGGGGGAAAAAAATTCGCAACGTTTGCTAGAAAGCGTTTTAAATACAACAAAATAAGCGTTAAAAACACATGTCATGTAGTGGGAAACCCGAGATCGGTGAGTTAATTTATTTTTGTCGTGACTTTAAGTTCTGTCAGTAACTGAATTCTTGTAATCTGGTAGGTAAATCACAGATTGTTCTGGATGACGGTACGTGTTCTTCACACATGTATTACCAATGCCATCATGACAATGGTTCATACAGTGCAGTGAGATCGCTATTGACATGATTGACGACATGTTGAAGTCTTTCATGGACCATTTTTGTTTTGTTTTGGTCGTCTATGTTTATTTTTATGAATTTAAATGAACAAATTAACGAACTTAAACCACTATGCTTACCAAATATACTGTTTTTAATGTTCAATTGCGCTGTTTAGTAGCAGTTTACTTTTAGCTCCTTTTCTCTGGAAAAATGAGTGGTCGGCTAAATGTCATAAAAATCTATACCTATCTATATCTATACAAGATAAGCTTGGGATATAGGGTGCTTTGGTGCCCATTTGTTTCCCCAAATGTGATTTGTTATCATTTTCTTGTCGGCTGTCTTAGTTCATTCGCGCAGGGCGGAGGTATGCACTCCGTGAGTGCAGCTATTTCTAGTTGTAAATATTTCTAACCATACAAATCATTAAATTGTTGTGATTTATAATCACATACATTTATAATATTAGCATAATGTAACAAATGTAATTGTGTTGAAAATTACGATCATTTTATTTTTGTTTGTGTATTCTCTAAATTATTTTGGGAGAAAATTAGTCATTTTTTTTCAAACATTAAAATAGGAAAGGAGGAAAACGTAAGCCAATTATATTTTTTCAAAATGTGTTAATAAATTCAGGATCCTATATTTTATTTAGGGAAAGAAAAACGTATTTTAAAGACATTCGAAGTTTTCTTGAAGAAATTAAATGGAGAAATAAAGTAAGTCATGTAAGTAAGGACAATAAATGGAGAGGAAAAAAAACGACGGCATAATCGAAGCGAAGACACGTAGAATGTAAACATAATTATACTTTATCAAATCCTGAGATTATTATTTTAAATCAGCAATTATTTTTTTGTTCTTACTTTGTCATTCTCTCAACTTGTACTTATTCAACATTGTATGAACTGTGTTATCCTTGATACATTTTTGATGTGTAAATGATGTTCGGTAACTAAATATGATTTGTACGAAGACGAAAAAAAATGAAGAAAAAAAAGTCTAGCCTATCAACATAATCGTAAAAGAAACGAACATCAGCAGGTTAATGTTTGTACATAGTATTATTGCCTTATCAATTTTTAATAACTGTGTATGAAAGAGTTTAAAATTAACATAGACCTGTACAGCTTATTGATGAACAAATTCACACGTTTGTTTTTGCTACACGAATTAAATAATCAAATCGAAGAAGCCTCATAACACCTTAGAACTTTGTTTTCCTACTTTATTTTGATTGTATGATTTGCCTTGTGTGTTTGTTTCTGTATTAATGTGTATTTTGCATAGTAGATGTGCAGAAGTAAGACTGAGGGCAGAAAACACAACCATTTTGAAGTATTTGGTCACGCCTTATTATGAAATTTGCACAACATGTAATCAATGGGAATGTCATTTACAGGCATGACCAAATATTTGAAATAGTTATCATAGTTATGATCTGATTTAATTTATTTTGTTCCTGAAATGTTTTCCCCCCATGTATTCAAAACGTACTTTCGAAAGTAATTATCATAAGTGATATAAATCTTTGGTAAATGGTCGTCAAAGGAGACATAAACCCTTATCAACACAATGTCGTCCATGATCCTTATAATCATGAAGCAACGTGTTATAATACAACCATGCAAAGACACAATGAAAATGAAACCAAATAAATGCCCGTCTTTCACATTATTTTATAAATTAAACATAAAAGTACAAACAACAAGAGAAATAAATTTAGAAAGCCATATAAAATATAATATATGTATAGTGCATTAAATAAAACAGTATCAAAGCACTTCATTATAATCATTATTGGGGTACGAAAGAGAAGCCAATACATCCCGGACATATGGAGAGTCGTCGACTATAAAGTTGATAAATTGGCGAACATAAATCATGGTCTACAATACACAAACGTCCAGACCATAAATCTTGGACAAGATTTTGCTATCCGTTACTTAATTTAATATACTTCAACAAGACGAATCAAATAGACTAAACATGATTTTATTTATCTCACGACATTAACAAGACTGATTCTCATCCATTACAGATACAATTCACACAATTTTGAGCTAAATTCAATAAACTAACAAACATGATGAGGTGCAACATGTATGTTTTGTTGGCAGCATTGTTACTGCTTCTTTTCTGTCATCCATGTTTCTCATTGTCAGTTCAGTGTGATAGGAATCGTGAACTAGAGACCAGTGGGACGGATGTCAGTGTACAGTATGTGTATTGTGGATCGACACTTGACAGATTTTAGCACATTCATATTGAAACGACCCGATGATAAAGGGATTGGATATTGCGTATTCAAGAGCTGCAATACAAGTGACTGCAATTCGTGGTGTACTCTAGTCGATCTCACACACCGTTTCACAATTGAAATTTGTGGATTCTTATGTTTTCTGTTGATATCAAAGGTCCTCTGGTTGAAACGGATTATGGCAAATATTACATTTCTGTACTCCAACCTGACAAATATCCTAAACTCTCTAGGTTTAACCTAACACATGCCATAGTTAGCAAAGTAACCGACCTAACTTTGACTAATGAATCTGGTATCCACTTTGTATCCCCATGGATATCCACAACCAGGATTTCAAGCAGCGTCCTTGATCCCGGAGCTACACAACAGCAATGGGGTAACAGAATACTCTCCACTGTTTGGTTGCCGTTAAGAGCTACCGATACGTCATTGGCGACCAGCGACGTAATGTTCATAACAAGGATCTTACTATTATTTCTGGCACTTCTCTGCAGCATCGGTACAATGCTGTGTCTTAAACAGCGAAACACAGACGGGTCGAAAGCCTGAACAACGGCCATGATAACCTCACTGTTCCACTTCCGCATTAAAATACAATAGAGGCGATAGGAATGTCCTCCGTGGTGTCATACGTTACCTTTCCATCGTGCCTAAATGCTAATTCTCTTTCCCTCACCGGTGATTATTTGGGAGTTCATCGTGGAAATGGAGAACATACAAACTTGACAAGCTCACTTCACCGGACACCGGAGCTGCCTCCCAGAGAACGTCGGGACATTTCCAACTCTGAACAATCGCCACTGGATGATTGCATACCATATGAGGAGATAGGGACCAGTTTCAACCTCTTGGCAATCAAGGAGACTAGGGTGATGCAGTCACAAGAAGTTCAGTGTAGCTTACCATTGGTTTGCACTTTGAATTCCGATCAAACTGTTGTCAATTCGAAATGAAAACAGCTTATATTGTGCTGTTGCCAATTATTGGTCATGCAATCACTTTAGATGTACATTTGCGCACATATATTTATAATTGTGAATGGAAAAAAGATATATCCAATCGCAATTCATATTATCCTGTTGAAACTAAATCGGTCCAGTTTCTTGTTTTCAAGAGAATTGTTGGACAGCTGATTGAACTGATGAAGAAATTAATTCAACTTCACCATGTTCACGATTTTGAGAGGTCGTCTGCTATGACGCAGGTTGTGGATAAATGGCTTTACTGCTGAAGCTGGCCCCGGTGGCTTGTTCCTGAACTGTTACATATAAGTACAAATATTGTGTATGTTCTGTTCTCATTGTAAGATTTATTTTCCCAACTTTAAATCAACAGAATATTTGCCAACAACTCCATACCCTATCATACCTGTGCATACTTCACCACGCAAGATTCTACCAAAGAGCGGTCCAATACGCTACTTAGCTCGCTAAGAAGTCTTTTAATTATTTCTTACAGCTGCACTCCTAATCTAAACTTGACTAAATGAATTAATGATATGTTAATGTAGTTCATAGAATATATTTTGATACAATCTTTTTTTTGAAATTGCATTTTGCTGTAAAAAGGTGATTCCTGTTCAGAAAGTGGAAGAGCAGTATAGAAGTATGACTTTTTTTGTCAGATTAGTTAAAGGGATAGTTGAGTATTGGTCAAACTTAACTTTAGTAACCAAAACCTGCACGATTACGGTACAAACTAATAGTTATAACTTCACCATGCTCAAAAAGTATACACAATTACAAACGAGAATGTAAAACCCCTGTTATCATTCAAAAAGAGCCGTTACATCTCGAAGTGTCAAATTAACTCGAGAGAACAACAGCGCGTTCTAGGTCCTAATACGGGACTGTAGTGCAGTGCGCGGTTATAGTACGTGTAGTATGTATTGCAAAGCCCCGTTTGTTCGCCTTTCGTTCGCGCTAATACACGGAGAAAAGTCCATGAGGTGAATGTATATCACTGATTTTTTGCGGAATGGAGGGAAAAATCATAATCTTAATCCACCCGATAGTTGGATCACATATTGGAGAGTGAATTGCTGGTAAGTACCGTATGATATGTATAGTTTTAAGCACAATTAGCGTGCACAAACATATTTAATTTCAGTTTTCTCTATGGAGGACCTAGATCGCTAGCGACTCGCGCTATCGTTCTCTAAAAAGTGATACCCGGGCGTCAAACACTTTTATATAATATTTTGAAAGCAAATTTCACAACAATTAGAGCAAGTGAATGGGAATTATTATTATTTCCCATGTTTTTTTCGATGATCTTTCATATGGAATTGAAATCAGCCAAATCCGTTACAATTTATGTTAGGGGGCACTTTGGAAATTACCAAAACTCAACTTTACCTTTAAAGGGATAGTTGAGTTTTGGTAGAGAGGGCGCTAGACTACTTATTTTGTTGTGAGGTAATGAAAAACTGAGTGTAAAATTTGAAAGAGCATAATATTTAAATAATAAAATCATCTTTGTTTGATAAAAATCGGTTCAGAGACGGCTGAAATATCCATACATATAACAATTTGTAATAAAGCTGGGGCCCCAGGTTTATTAGAGAATTTTGAACCAGCCGTTAAAAATTCAAAAAAATGCTTCCTTTTTTCAAAAAGTTACAAAATAGGTATTTAAATAGTTGTTGGTTATTTCTCTATCTAATCACTATTTCAACAAAACATCACATGCACAATATTTTATACAAAATGGTTGAAACCGATGAGTGTTTAGAGAGCGCCCTCTTACGTTTTAACGGCTCTTTTTGAATGATAACATGATCTTTACTACGTCATTTGTAATTGTGTGTTCCTTTCTAGTTATAACTATTAGTTTGTAATGTAATGATGCAGGTATTTGTTACTAAAATTCAATTTCACCAAAACTGTACTCTCCTTACCAGAACTCAACTATCCCTTTAAAGGCAAACATACATTTTATGAAATAAATGAATAACATAATAATAATACCTATATCGGTGTCCATAGATAACTGAAGGGGGTAACTCCGCCTTGATAACTTATTCTACATTAAGCATTCAAGTATACAGTGAGGTAGCTTATACTGACATAGCTTAATTTTAGAAAGATGTTAATGTTATAGTCATATTATGGTTGTAAAACTATGTTTCGGAGTGTGTTTACGTGGTACACTTTTGTCATGTATATTTACACAAACATACATTTCTAGGACTACCAAAAGTCCTTTCTAGGACTACCAACAGTTCTTTTTAGGACTCTCCTAGAAAGAATACCAGCAGTTATTTTCAGGACCAGACCAACAGTCTTTTCTAGGACTACCAACAGTCCTTTCTAGGACTACCAACAGTCCTTTCTAGGACTATCAACAGTCCTTTCTAGGACTACCATAGTCCTTTTCAGGACTCACCAATCCTCCCCTCTCACATGGTGCAACCGCAAACCACACGTATTATACACCACCATGTAAAGCGATACTTACAAGCAACATTTACATTTCGATTGTTTTGAAAACATAGCACTAAAATCCTAAATTTCCTCGCCTTTTTCTTCTTTCCTTTTGTATTATTGCGCGCATAGGCGTCGATTACTGGGGGTGTGGGATATATCCCACTCAATATTTGAGGTAGGGGCGATGGTTTGTATTATTACCCCCCCCCCCCCCCCCCCCCTTGGTATTTGGGGTTCCAAAATATATTGTAAAAAAAACTTTCAAATGAAGGGACATTGCGCCCCCATCATTCATTATGTGAAAGTTGATATACAATAGTCTTATTACCACATCTTGAGAGTGCTTAACTACAAACATCCAAAATCCTCCGGAGGGCGCATGTGTATATTTATGTTCGATTGTGATGAAGAGCATCCATTTTAATTTGATATGTCTTCGTATTTATATTGTTTTAAATAACAAATTTATAATCATTACAAAATTAACAAAAGTATCCTTCATGATCATATTTTTGTATGCAAATTTGATCAAAACAACAAACGCCCACGGCGCTCACTCCATTACAATACAATAGAAATGTGTTTATGGCACTAACATTTACTTCACTAAACTTCAAGTGAATGATAACGCCCCTTTTCAAGTGACAACCAAGACCCACACATGACAAGTACATGATTGTTCATGAATAATATGTATGGAATAAATCAATATATTTGTTGTAATCCTCCTTCCCATTATAATATAACCGAAAATAAAAAAAAATCCGACTTAAATGACGATGCAATTAAATGAATACATAAACTGTCAACACTAGGAAAGTGAAAGTAGCAAATCATAAATGTAAGAAGTTTCATAAACTGCAGATCCGTAGAAGCGATAATAAATTTGACTTGGACACGCCTATATATTTTTGCGTTGTCCGGATACTTTTATATTTGAATGCTTGTCGACAAGAACGATCAACAGCAAGCAAATCAAACACACAGCCACGTCGTCTGTGACCATACCAAACAAAACATTTCGATTCCCTTCGTGAAAATACCGTTACTCAACTGTTGAAGCTCAAGGAACCAACCGAGAAGAATGGGTTGCCTGATTCTTGCTGTGCTGGTAGCATTGTCAGTGATACTTGCTATACAACCCTGTGTTTCACTGTCAGTGAAGTGTGAGAGAAAACACGAACTAGATACAAACGGGACAGCTATCAGTGTTCAGTGTATTTTGGATCGACAATTGAGAGCGTTTATGTTACATATGAATCGGTCTGATGGGACAGTAATTGGGGAGTGTGGCTCTAATGTGTGCAGTCCGATCTATTGCAACGTTTGGTGCAAAACTGAACTCAGATACAACGGTCATTTTAATCTCGAACTTTGCGGACTCAGCTGCTTTTCCTTCAGTGTCAAAATTCCGTTGCTAGAGACAGATTATGGCGAATACTATATTTATGTCGTCCCTGATCTCGAATATCTCGCATTAAACCTGACGAATTCTACCCTTAATCCAGATATTGGAGAAGCGTCAACTAGTGACAGGGATTTACACCAAGGTTGCTCTAAAACAAATTGTACAAATGCACCAACACAAGTTGACGCCTCATCAAGTAATATACCTTTGTCGGCTGTAAGTACTGAGATCTCTGTAAAACCTGTAATGGTCCAAACAAGTTTTACCAATCCAACACAAAACGCAAACAAGTCCATCAATGAAAATGGTGTTATTTGCATTAACGTATTTGTCATAGTCATCATCTTGGCATTGTTTGTGGCCCTCATATGCAGTAATGTTACGGCATTTTACCTTCTAGCGCGAAAACACACACAGAGTGAAACACTAAGCAACGATCATCAGAATCGACCAGCTACTGTGTCACATTCAAATACTGTAGAGACAATCGGAATGGACTCAATGACACCGCAACCGACACAGACACATTGCCCAAGCGCCAATGCCTTCTCTAATACCATTACTCCTATGCTAAGTGTCAAGAGCAAAGTTAACACAAATTCGTCATGGTCACTTAATCAGGCACCGGAGTTACCTCCAAGGGGCAGCCGTGGAAACCCTGACATGGGACAATCGCCGGATGATTGCACGCCATATGAAGAGGGAGGCGGCAACTTCAGCTCAATGGCTATTGCACGAGGAGGAAATCGTGGTCAGATTGGCCATGACAATGACCAAGTGACTTCAGCGGCAGTCGATCTTCAGAACCATGGTGCTCATGGTGGAGGCGTACAGAATGAGAACACTTATTGCACAGTAGATGATTGGAAACAAAATGCAATTGCTGGTTTCGAGGCCAGTGTTCTTTCGATTTCGCATAACCTACCGAATCCAACCAGCGAGGATCAATCGATAGACTGCAAAACAGTCGATGATGAAATGCTGAGTACCCTGTATGCCAAACCAGATAAGAGAAAGGGGGTACAACATCAGATGGTTAAGAGTAACTTGTCCTTTAGTTACCCTGGAAATGTGGACGATTCTGTCTACGATGATCTCAGACCAGACTTTGGTAAAGAAGATGTGTGCATTATGATGTTGCCAATATCTGGTCAACTGTGGTCTTATGGTAGTGCAGAAGAAAGCAATCTTAGTATAGCACAAGGTCAAACAAACGTAATTATTTTATTGACAGGGATATTCTTACCCCATTGTACGAAATAAAATGAAAGTGATACTCAGTAATGTCCATTGTGCGATATAAATCGGGACTTTTTGGTGACCGATTATCAACACATATGTCTTACGATGTCGCATGGAAGCCATTCACCAAACGAATTCACTGGGAGCGGAAACTTCCAAGGGCTTCCAGACTTCTGCGCTCATTCTGATTTCACCAATGACCTCGGCATCGACGGCTCGCGGCTCATTGCAGCAAAGTCTGGAGAGAATAGCAAAGCGATGTCAGCGGGTTATGAGAACCGTAGAAATGTGGGTCAACTTTACCTGGATGAGTTTTTTGACTCGTCTGACTATGCACTGCTGGACCCGCACATGGATAGGAAGTAAGACAATATACAGGAGTTTGACACGGGGGCAATGATGGACATAATTGCCGTTAAACTGTGACAAAGACATCCTTCATGTCCTTAAAGACGTCGGACAGCCTCCTATTTTCCACTGGCAGACTGGCGAATGATAATTTCCGGGTTCGATATACTGCAGGCATAGGGCAGAACGCTACCAGATTCCTGATCAGAGTTATAGGACAAGTTTATATAGAGAACTTCTTTGATTTGTCTGTTCATGAGCTCCTGAAGCTATCAGTTGACCTAGATGAGTTTCTGTTATAAGACTTACAATGCAGAATGGCTGGTAAGCCGTGCAAAGATGATGAATATTATTAAACGGCTCCGGTAAATTCAGTAACGTGATTGGCTAATACCGATCACGTGGGCATTGATTACTTTTCACCAACTGCACACCGTGCCGATACTGTGCAATCATCGTGTCGATAGTGCGCAACCACCGTGCCGATACCGCGCAACCATCGTGCCGAAGGTGCGCAACCCCGTGACGTCACAATGCTTGTTTACAATAACTACGAAGCCAAAACAAAAAAAGATGTAAAATGCTTCGTTTTGTAAATTATCTGTTCTGTAGTATATAAATCGTAGCAGTTTCGTAAAGTATATGGTATGTGGTTTGATCTTGGTAAGTTTTGGAATGCAAATGCATACAATTCTTTGATAATTCTCACTTTTATGGGAAAATCTTCGGCAATTTGATCTGCAGAGTCAAATTCAGTGAAGCGAGTGCAGTAAGTGTTGATGATTTTGTGTAAATTCCTAATAAATTCACACTCTAGAGAGTAGATCTAGTCTGGGTTATACTAATTTTGGCAAGTCTGTTTTCAATAATCCAGCAAAATAAAACAATCCGTGGTTGAGCTGGTTTTTATAAAACAAATAATACTATGGTCTTATTATCGTGCGTCATGTAAATTCATCGCACTCTCGGGCTATGTTAGCTGTGCATTTACACAACGCACTCCAGACCGTGTATTATTTGTATATCACCGCATGCTGATATGTAAACCTGTTCTTACTTTTTCTTAGAACACATACTTGTTTGTTTTCTTGATTTGCTTGACCCAACATGTTTGTATGTATGATTGATTTGTGCGCACTTAATAGTAAGCTGTAGCTTGACTTGATCTGTTTGCATCAATACACGCACGCCTGTAAATCAGCCTACATCACAAAGTCTTCATATATATGCCTGTTGATGTTTTTGAATAAAATGCACACTTTTATATAAGTACTTTCTTTATGTAGAGTGTGGAAAATATATGCACTATGTTGACTTTTAATTATTGATTAACAAGTGTCTGATGATGGAAACGATAGGTCATTTGATTTATATAGCTATATGATTTTTAAAGTTAAATGTTCAGTACAGTTTTGGTCAAACTTAACTTTAGTAACCAAAATCTGCGCCATAACATTACAAACTAATAGTTATAACTCTACCATGCTCGAAAGGTATACACACTTACACGCAACTAAAGTAAAAAGCCTGTTATCATTAAACAAAGAGATGTTAAAACACAACAAGGCGCTCTCTAAAAACGCATTGGTTATAAGTATTTTTATTAAAAATAGTGCATGTGATGTTTTGTTGAAATAGTGATTGAATGAAGAGATCACATCTTTTGTAAATTGTTTAAAAAGTTTGACCAATTTACTTAGTTTTTCTTAAATCTTTGAATAAAGCAGGGGCTCCAGGTTTATTCCGATCGGATACATTTTTTGATATTTCAGCTGTTTCTGAACAGATTTGGATAAACAAGTTTATTCTATCATTAAAATTGCATGCACTTTCAAATGTGCACTCAGTTTTTCATTACCTTACAAACAAAATTTGTCTTGAAGCTTCCTCTGTACCGAAACTTAACTAGCCCTTTAAATAGCAACGCGTGTAACTACATAATTATAATAGAATAAGAACTTGTGACATGTTCGTTTCAGCCGATATTTAGATGACACGAAATATAGTACTGTTGTATTGATAATTCAAGTTGTAATGTAATCGATCATTTGTATCATGCGTACAATGCTCTTTCTGACACCTTTTCATTGCTTGAATAATGTAAATGATTTAACTAGTGATTTTATTATGCATTTCTTTGGTATGACATGGTAATAATGATAGTTGATGTGATTGTTATAAGCTGTGCCATCGATTTGCAATATTGGTATAAACCAACAAAATATGTGTTGAAATTTAATATAGTTTTTATTTTTATTGTAAAATCTAAACATTTGGGGGAAAATTTTAAGTCAGTTTTGGTTAAAGAAGGTGCACCTGTAAAGTGTCAGATATTGCCCCAAATAACAGTTGAGACTTCAATCCTATACCAAAATCATTGTAAGATATGTCCAAATTATGTGTGCAAATTTCATTGAAAAAGAACACTGCTTTCCAGGTTGAAAAAGCGAAAATTTGCGTCAGCTTTAACAACGAATTACTGTATAATGCGTATGAGGCTTATGACCGTTCATTAACACTCTTGAACTGAATGATTATCAGTGATAGATATCGTCATACTAAAGGGGCAGTTAAACAAATCTAACCCTATTTTATTCTTCTCTCATCATAAGCCAAACAACATGGTAGAAGAGAAATGTGGAAGCTCCAAGTAATTTTCGTGGAGTTAGACACTTTACTGGTTTCACTTTAAAATAGGTAACGAAAAAGTTAGAATTTGATTGTGAAGATATTATTGTTGGTAGGAAAGGAGGATAATATATGCGCGAATTATACTCTTTCAAAATGTGTTCATACATTTAGGATCCATTATTTTATTTAGGAAAAGGAAAAAGTTCAATTTTTCAAAGATGTTGGAAGTTGCTCTTGACGAAATGAAAGAAGTAATTAGCAAGGACATAATTTGGAGGGGGAAAAGGGAGACATAATTAAAGATACGTGGAATTTTAACATAATTATTATACATCATAGAATCCTGAAATTATTATTTCAATTCAGCAATCGTTATGTTGTTCTTACTTCGTCTCTCTCTCTAATTGTGCTTATTCAATATTAATTGAATTGTGTTATTGATTGATATATTTGTAATGTGTAAATTATGTTTGTTAATTTATTCAGAGTTTAGCCTATCAACATAATTGTAAAAGAAAATAACATCACTTGGTTAAAACCATACCTGTAAAGTGTCCAAATCCACAAAAATTACTTGTAGCTTCCTCGTTTCTCTTCTACCGTGTTGTTTAGCATATGGTAAGAGAAGAATAAAATAGGGTTACATTTTTTCAAATGTCCCTTTAGTATGAAGATAATTATCATTGGAAATCATTATTTGAAAAGCGTTGATCAACGCTTTTGATAAAAAGTACAATTGCCTCAGCTGAACACGTCCGGCCAGCGCGCGTGAGAAATCTTCCCGACCAGACATGTTGAGCCGATCGAGCGCGCGCAAATTCCATGAATTCTAATTCCGTACCGTCTGTATACACGTGTGCGGATATCATCAAGATCAAACGGATGACTATTACTGCGACAAATCTACGGAAGGCCATCAGTATTCGGTGATAAAATATGAACTCAATATTCGTTTTTTTTTACTAGGTAAACAGTGTTCGTTTTCTTTCAAACTTTCACAAATCTTTAAATTGTATTTTACAATGATATTGATGTAGAATTGAAGTCTCAAATGTCATTTTGTGCAATATCTGACACTTTACAGGTATCACTTAAATATCTGTAAATAGTATTATTGCGTCAAGGTTACATTAATTTGTAATAACTGTGTATGAAAGAGGTTAAGACTAATATTGAAATGTACAGCTTATGGAGGAACACTTTTGTTTTTGCTGCACGAATTAAATAATCCCGTCGAAAAATATTTCCGAACATTGTTCCTTCTACTTTCTTTCGAATAATATCCTTTGTCTTGTGTGCTTGTTTTTGTGTCAATGTGTTGCTTTGTGACCGTAGATGAGCAGAGGTAACACTGAGCGCAGGAGACACAACCATTTTGAAATAGTCGGTAACGCCTTTGTATAAGATTAACAAATAATTTATCAGTTAAATACCATATAAAGGCATGACCAAATCGTTTTAAAAAGTATATTTGGTTTCAAATTAATTGCTTTGGTTCTATATTAATTTATTGCATGTTCAGCATCAAGAGTTGCTTTTCGTCTGCATGTGTTGAAATAAAATATTTGAAAGTACTTATCCTAAGTGCTATGAATAATTTGGTAAATGACAGTCAACGGTGACATGAACACTTATCAACACAAATTCGTCCATGAAACACAATGTTGAATCATTACTATCAGAGACACAATGAAATTGAAACCAATTAAATGCCCGCCTTTAACAATTGTTATATTAATAAAAAAAATACAAGTTGAAAAACGAAAATACATTTAGAGAGCAATATAAATTAGAATAATACAATAACTTATTTGTAAAGCGCTTGATGGAGAACAGCCTCTAAACGCTTTCATTATTATCATTGTTAGGGTACGAAAGTGAAACCAATTAATCCTGGACTTCAGGAGATTCGTCAACTACAGTTGATAAATTGGCTAACATAAATCACGGTTAACATCACACGTTAGTCCAGGGCATCAGACGTGGACAAACATATGAAGTTGTATTACAAGACTTATCAAGTAGACTCAACATTATACAGTTGTTAACTGGTGGTGGAGGGAACATCACGGAATGTTCCATCCGAGGGATTTTAAATGCTATTGAGGAAAGAGTAAATAAGTCCCGAGACGTAGACAGTCGAGGGACTTAATTTCTTCACGAAATAGCATTTTAAATCCCAAGGATTGGAACATTCCATGATTTTCCCGACGACAACGTTAACAGCTGTTATATCATCTGGCTAAATCCGGGGGCTATATTCACATTCATGCATTGAATCTGAAATCAGTCAAAAACAACATACGGTACGTGTACCTTTGGTTCTCATTGTGATGTCATAATACAATCTCTTTTGCAGCGCGCGCCATGCGGGTGTCCTAACTCTCTGGACATGGTGTCATAACAAAATGACACCCCAATCATGTGACCATGTTAACCCAATCAACGACGCGTATTTTACTAAGTCAGATGATATAATGTTTTGTTCTATATCTCCCAATATTCACCCGTCTGATCATTATCCTTATCCATTGCAAATATCGTCACACTCTAAAGCTTAGTGAAATTCACGATATAATAAAGAACATGCTGTGGTGCAAGATGAATATTTTCTCCGTAGCATTATCATTGTTTCTCGCCGTTCAGCCATGTCGTACATTGTCAGTGGTGTGTAAGAGGCAGCGTGAACTAAAAACTAATGGGACGGCTGTCAGTGTACACTGTATTGTGGATCAACATGTTTCATTTTACAATACATACCAATTAAATCGACCCGATGGTACACAGATATTTTTTTTTGTAGTGGATGCACTTAAAGTGCATGCTCATGCAAACGTCACATTTAAACGGTGCACACCCATCATTTCAAAGTTGAATTATGTGGATTCAAGCGTTTTTCCTTCAATATTAAAAATCCGCTGGATGAGACGGATTATGGTGAATAATACATTCATGTATAACAATTTCCTAAATTCCTTGCCTTAAACCTAACATATGTCATAGTTAGTGATGTAAATGACAAAACCTCCTCTACTGAATTTACTTTTCGTTATGTATCAGCATGGACAAAACTGAAATCGGAACACTAAAATCATACATATCCTTTGAACGTTAGATAAATTCAGAAAATAAACAACTTCTTCCATGCTTTTATTGGCAATACAAATACAATAATGTATAAGAGAACCGCTAGAGTTGTGAGTAAGTTGTGTGGATTTTGACAATGTAAGTAGATTCCTTTAACATGTTTTAAGTGATTCATTAACTTTGTACAATTTATCCAAAACCACCTAGATCTTTTACCTCTCTCATGTCCCTTATATTTGGGTGTATGGCAACAAAAAATGAAATAGGTTTTAATTTGTCATATGACCATACAATCATGGAGATATTTATGATCGGTCATAAAAGCGTTCTGGAACACATTTCGATTTTAGTCAACGTCAAAGGCAAGTAGGTGATACAATACGTGTTTTGTTCTTTTTAACAAAGTATCACACATCATTTAATTATTACAGTGATATTAATTTACTATTTAAGTGGCATATGTAACTTTTGGAAATGTATTAGGAGGTTAATGGATCACTTAAAGTCATGAAACCAAAACGTAGAGAAATACTATTCAAAAGACAAAATAAAAAATAAACCACTCAAACATATCAGTTGTCACTTTGTTATGCAAATGGTCAAAAGAGATATGCATTAATAATTGCAATATGATTGTTGAGAACCGAAAGTGAAGCTGATACCCGGACTCAAGGATATGCGTCGTCTAAAAGTGATAGATCGAGGAACATTTTGGTCAACATGACATGCAAGTCAAGGGGACAAATATAAATCCTCTTGTTTTCCGTAACCTTTCTTCAATAATGGTCGATCACACTTGCTTTTCAGGTAGGCTTGAGAGGTTCTCATCAAGGCGTTTCTGACAATATTCATATCATCATGCGCATTTCACCCTACTGAAAACAAAATATTCACATATTAAAGATACGTTAGAAGTGATGTTATAACAAGCTGTGGTGAACATGGATGTATTGCTTGCAGCGCTATCACTGTGTCTTGTAATTCAGCCATGCTGTTCATCGTTAGTTAAATGTGAGAGGCATCACGAACTAGAAACCAATGGGACGGCTGTTAGCGTACAGTGTATTGTGGATCAACACTATTCTCATAATAGTGAATACGATGTGAATAGAGAAAATCGGACATCAGTTGGAAAAATTATCTTCAATAACTGCAGCCCAGGTCACTGCACCATACTCTGTTATTCTGAAGTCGAAAATTTCAAAATTGAATTTTGTGGATTGAAATGTTTTTCCTTCGCTATCCAAGGTCCACTTGCAGACACTGATTATGGAGAATACTACATTTATGTCCAAAATTTGTATGGATTTCTTGCTTTGAACCTTACTCATGCAAATAGTGAAACAACTGACAAAACGTTGACTTGTGGGCATGCTTTCCGATCGATATCATCATCAGCATCTGCACCCAACGCTTCAAACAGCGTCCTTGATCCCGGAACTACAAAGCCGAGGGGTGGCATTGTACTATCAACCATATCTGTGCCGGAGACAGAAACAGGACAATCTAACTTTTCGCAAGGTACAATGAGGATTCATAGATCGGATGACAATGTAGGTAGACACACAGATAATGACATAAATTGCATATTCATCATTGTAACACTATGTGTGGCACTCCTTTGTAGCATTGGAACAGGACTCTTTCTTCTAGCGTGTAAACGTTCACGGAATGAAAGACCAAACAGCGACCACCAGACTCATTCAGTTGCACTGACACGATCCAGCGCAATAGAGGGGATAGAAATGACTTCCTTGTCACTTCAGCATCCACGAACATTTCCAAGCGCGAACAACCTTCCCGTCACTAGTCCTCTATCCGGATGCGACGGTAGGAACGAAGATGGTGCATTAATTTCGCGGCATTATGAGGGTCCAGAGTTGCCTCCCAGGACCTGCTCTGTACGTGACCCTGACGAGAAACGATCCCCGGATGAATGCATGCCATATGAAGAGAGTGGGGCTTTCTTGAGCAGTCTGAACTCTACGCGTGCAAATCGTCTCCAGATTGGTCAGGAACATGTTGTCGGGCCTCTAACGACAATCGCTGTTCCGACACTTGGTGCCGTTGGTGGCGGCGCAGAGTTTGAGAACATGTACTGCACGGTAGATGATTGCCAAAGGAGTGACGTTACTGGTCGTGAGGCCAGCGCTCTCCATATCTCTCATAGCCTAACATGTTCAGCCTCAGAGGATCCACCGGTGGACTGCAATAAAGTCAATGATGATATCCTGAGCACCCTGTATGCCAAACCACATAAGAGAAAAAAGCAGCATCAAAAGGTCTGTTGCGCTGATGTCGACGATTCTGACTACGATAATCTCAGACCGGCTTCGGGGGAAGAAACAGTTAGCATTGTTTTGTTGTCAATATTTGGTCAATGTTATACTTTAGTTTATTCATGCCAAACCTCCAATTGTACGACGGTATTAAGATTAAGGTTCACATTTTGTTATTGAAGCTTGATCGTTACACCTATTTGCTGATAAGCAAACACATGTGAAATGTATCGTGTCCAATTTACACCAGGCATCTTCACGCCTTTGACGACCGAATTTTAAGAACGTTGTCCTACGATGGCGGGTGGTATCCAAGCAGGATCTTTTGTGGAAGGCGAAGCAGCTGCAAGTTCACCTCGACTTACAGACATATGCGTTCCTTCTGATTTCAAGAACCCAATTAGTGCCATACGACATTATGCATCCGAAGCTGGAGAGAATGACGACATGACGTCAGCAGATTGTGACTATAGCCATCTCCGTCGCTATCCAGGAGATATCTTTCCTCCAAGATATGATAACGGCATTCGCCCTGATCCTGACCAGCAGACCATGCTCCCTAGGACCATACTTCCACTGGCAACTCCTGATTCTCTTGAACAAGGAAGAGCTTATCTGCAGGCATGTAGAGGGGTTGAATCTGAACCATTGGGCAGAGACCCTGGCCAACATTATCTTGAGGAGTTCTTTGATTCGTCTGACTACGATCTGCTGAAGCCGCGCACAGATACAGAATAGTAGAGATATTGTCAAGCAGTGCAAGAGTGACTGGGCAAATAGCTGGGGTTGTGATTCGCTTGCAAGTGGGACAACATAGCGCGGATGATGTTTTGGATTCACATCTTGACCAAGAATATCTGAAGGGGCAACTGGATTCCTCTTAATATTAAGCTGAATCTGCAAAGGGGGTGATGAACAAACTAATAAACTCGTGACGTTAGCAAAGTCATCACATTCTGACAAAAGCTGTAATTGCCTTTTGTCAGTCATGACACAAAATTTAAACAGTTTTGTTGGTATAATTATACACTGGAATTTGCTCTTTAATACAGTTGTTAAGATATAGTAGTCATTATGTTATAAGGAATTGTAATGCTAACTATACAAAGAATAAAACGTATTTTGATGATTTGCGAGTAAATGGCTCAATGCAATTTAAAATTAACTGTACCAAAAACACTTTAAACTATGATACATTTGGTGTGATCTTCTTCTTGCTGTTCTTGCTGTCTTTGTTGGCAATCAAATCAGGCAAATAAGTCCTATTCTTGCAATAAAAGGATGTATATATTAACAATGAACAGTGTAATGTGATTAGGCTATCATAAGTTAAATCGTTTGGTAAACGTTAAGTTATGATGTTGGTATACGGGGAGTTAACATTATCAGAAGCACGCATGCACCTTTACGAATTAGTAAGAGTAAACAGCAATAACGTTGTATGCAGCCGCATTAAAACACATTCTACATTTTGGAGGCATGTATTTAAAATTGCAGACCTTTAATTTAAATATGTGTAAATAGTATAAATAGGCTGATAGTTCAATCTTATTAACTCATGGGAAATGTATTTCCTTTGTTTGAATAATATATATTAATTTTTCTTATCGGGGCTAACCTTGATTTGAAATTATAAAAGTACCAAATGTGTTATTTCAAAGAATGCATGTGTATGTATGATGCGATACCAAACAGAACTTCGGATATTAATTGTAATTATTGAATTGATGTATTGAAATAAAAAAACGTTTATGTCATTTCATTTAATATGAACGCATGCATGGTTAGACTACATTGTACTGTCTATATTAATTAAAGTGTAATCAAGTTGGATACCAAAGTAAATGCCTATTTGATAATGTAAAGATGATTGATTTTGATGTAAATTATGTAAATGATTTTGTCAAAAGGGTTGTTATATGTATGTTTATCTATTTTTTCTTAGTTGGGGATGTATCTTAATTTGTTCCATGTGAGCTTTTTTGCAATTAATTTATATTAAATACGTTTAAAATCACCTGCAATATCATATGAATGATTGAATGTTATACAACGGGGATAATCAGTGTACATACGATAAAGTAAATTGTAGGTAAGACACATAAACCAAATGTATATTTATGTAGTGAGGCTGCACGTGTTATATGTATACGGTAGTTCTTATAAACATAATACACTTGGCTCAGAAAGAAACTAACACGTTTTTAACACGGTCTTATCTTAAAATCCTGTCCATCAACATGAAGCAAAATGACACATAGGATTACTTCAATACCCTACTTTAAACATATGTCATAACTCAATAATTTTTAAAAAACAATAAAAAACATAAGAGGACAATTTTTGAATAAAACAAAGAAATACATAAGGTGTGCCCCCCCCCCCCCCCCCCCCCCCAATCAGTCCGACCACGCTACGCCACTGCAGGCTGTGACATGTGATACAGGTAGCGGTTCCATGCCAGTGCATTTTTCAGATCTGTTCGTATGGTAATCGTCTGGATATTGGCATATCATTAGAGTATTGAAGTAATCCTGTGTGACATTTTGGTTCATTTTGATGGAAGATATTATTATGTATAAGTTTCTTTACGAGCCCAGTGTAGTAGGCCTAGGTTTACATAAAAAGTAAACTAGTAAGCACATTATATGTAGTGTAATACTGTAATTAATGTCAATCACTAATTGATTAATAAATGCTCACACATTTGGCCCCAAGGTATTTTTTGTATTATGACAAATTATACTTCAGCACAATATTCTCAATTTCTTCTTTCCTCTTCATTAATTTCCTCTGCATGGTGGTTTATAGGCGAGTGCTTAGTGCTTGTGAGAATAACATGTTCAATATTACCGTTGAAAGGCAAGACATAATAATAAAACAATCAAAACTGTCTTGCGAGTTTCCCAAAAATGATACCATGCTCAACCATCTTCACACCTTACCGAGATGTACATGTAATATTACACTCACGCCCTCAGGTTAGAGATAAGGAAGGAGAAACACTTATAATATTTACTCGAAATTCTGTGGAAATACATCCGTGGACAAACTGCTAAATCACGAGGAGAGACGCCTAACCAATAAATCAATGAAGAGCAACATCAAGATGCTGAAAACATCTCTTCCGTCGAAACTAATAAATCAGACCAAATCACGCAATGAATATAAATCGTTAACGAAAAAAAGATCCACTCCAAACATGCTTTATGCAATGTACCCATGAATACAATCTGTACATAGACAAAAAAAGCAACGATTTAAAGTTTCCCTGAAATCCAAATGCAAGTTGCATTAAACTATTGTGTATTAGTATACATTGACTATTTGTTAACTCTTTGTCCTGTTTTGTATATTTTCAAACATTTTAGCAATTATTTTCTTCAGTTTGCAAAAGGCCCATCTCTAAGAAAAAATTATCCAGGGTAAAAACCCCTTGTGACATCTCTCAATCACTGGTCAACTAACCTGAGATGAAAGAAAATCATACTTACAAACGAACATGCTCACAATGTCATGTTTGAGCTTATCTGACATAGCAACTGCTATTAAAATTGAAAGTGTGTCAGTTAGAATAGTTTTCAAACATGATATGCTATTGTGAGCAAGCCCTCACATTGGGAGAAGCTGTATTCCACCCTGTACTGTTAATCTTTTAGTATTTGAGTATTGATTGACAAATGCTTTTGTATGGAAACATGTAGTGCATGTTATTGTGAGTATGTTATTTTATAAGTATGTCTTTTGTTTATCTCCGGTTAGTTGACCAGTGATTGAGAGATGACATCACAAGGGTTTTTTTTAATCTGGAGAGTTTGTTTTAGAGATGGGGCTTAGCAAACTGAAGAAAATATCAAATAGATACCCTATATTTTGCAAAGGGTTGTTTAATTAACATGATTAAAAAACAATGCAATTATCTCCCACCGAAACGGAACCAGTATTATTTCATGGTTTCGTACGCGCCAAACATTTGCGAGTGCGCCCCGCGTACGTTTGGAGACAATACAATCCCGGACGATTACTTCACTCTGGACAAAGATAGTCTTCGTACACGCAGACCCATGAACGCATGCTTTAGAATGGTGATGCGTTTCTAATTATATATTCTTTCTGGAAAAAATATTTGTTTGATGGATCTTTTTGATGGAATGGATTACTAAAGATGTTGTCTTTCATTTTAAAGAATATGATTTTCGGGTGGTGATACCCTTTTAACTATCCATTGGATAGTCGTAATCGTGTACAAAGTCATTGCAATGACTTCGTGAATATCAGTTTGCATTTTGCTCATAAATCGGCCATATACCAACTTCAAATTTGCACACAATACACAGTGGACATAGTACACTGTATAAACCTTTCATTGCGTTTTTCACATGTCACCACTGTCAGTAGATCCATTTACTTAAGGAAATCTAAAGATTACCATAAGTTAAATCAAATGAAAGGCCAGGAATTGAAAAGACGTCCCGATTTGCCACGGCTGGCGCACAAACTAGTCCCTGGGATAAATAGTAGGGTTTATCTGAAGACGTTATCACGCACTCCTGTGGGCTCCTGGTGATTGGATCGAGAGCACGACATACCTGGAACTGGAGTATCTGAATATTAATCATTATTTTCATCTCATGTCCTTTCAACATTATGTTAAAACATAAACTTTAATATAGTGTGTAACAAGTGAACACTCCGATAATACTAGACAAAATTAAAACGACTTCTGAAGATTATCATTTCGAAGTCTCGTATAAATCAACGAGACTATTCATTTATGGTACTTAAAGTCACGAAACACCACAAACTTTCTAAGAATAACCAACTACATGTGAAGTGGAAATCAATCAACAACTTACACTTCCAGGCTTTACATAATTGTTTCAATTCAAAGCAGGCACAAATAAAATCCATAAATCACTTACAAACTTATGATGACGTTTATAATGGCACGAAACTGTCATGAATCATGAAGAAGTGAAGGTGTCTGGACACAAAAGAAGGAATACTTGTCAGACTGGGTCATACCTTTCACAAGACTCCTTTACATTTCGGACAATAGTCTACATCAGCGAGAGTCATCTCCCAGAGCCTGTCTTACTTTACAATTTTGTTCCCGCTAGAGATTACAATTATTTACATTTCACTTTATAAAGCTGAACGATTCAACAAAGCAAGCAAGACAAATGGAATGCCCTATCAGTTTTGTCTTTGCAGCCATGGCATGGACTATTTTAATACATCCATGTTTTTCTGGATTTTTTGAGTGTGAGCGACAAACATTTGAATTAGACCCGAATAAGACAATAATCAAAGTTCGCTGTACAGCCGAACGTCCATTAATAGCGAATGAAACGGTCCAGTTGTATCGATCCGATGAAGAAGTGATTGGGCATTGTTATCCCAATAGTTGCCAACCAAGTTATTGTTTATTCAGGTGTGAGACCGAGGAAGATCTGAATGATCGTTTCAAATTTCAAATATGCGGGCGGGAATGTTTTTTATTGAGTGTTATTGATACTTTGCTTGACACCGATTACGGTGAGTACTACATTGTTGTCAATTCTTCTGCAAAAGTTCTTGCTATGAATCTAACTACGCTTTCAACGGAAAGTCCTGTAACTGAAGGAACGTTTACTAGTAAACACGTGAATCCTGAATCGTCATCTTCACTCATGATCACGGTTCCAAGCCATTCACTTGGTGGCGGGAATCCAGAACTGATAACGGACGGAATGCGACGTACATATTCTGTACCATCGGAAGAGGAGTCCCAATGTAAACAAAAAACGTGCACGACTCATTTATTGACCGACACTAAAGCTGAATCTGAAAACAATACCACGATGTTTAGCGACTTATTTTTCAAAATCACTTTGCTAACACTAGCAGTGGCAGTTGTATGCATCGTCGGAATAGGACTCTATCTACTAGCACGAAAACGCACACGAAGTGAAACAGTAAACCGTGACCTACAGAACAGTTCAGCTGCCCTGTCACGATCAAATACTGTCGAGGCGATAGATATGACCTCGATGTCTTCCCAACCTCCGCTAACATCTCTGGGACGTGTGAATACCCGCTTCGGCATTAACAATCCTCCGACGGATCACGCACCGGAGTTACCTCCAAGAACCTTCCTTGGTGATCGTAACAAGGTACAATTGTTGGTAGATGATTGTACCCCATACGAAGAGAGCGGGTTTAACTTCAACGCAGCATGCCCAGTGCCCACTACACGTCCAAATCGTCATCAGATTAACAAGGACCAAGGGACTTCAGCAGCACATGGTGTTGCAACGCTTGGTGCTGACAGTGGAGGGGTGCAGAATGAGAACACGTACTGCACGGTAGATGATTGCAAACAAAATGAAGCCACCGGGCTGGTAGGTAGTGATCCTAGCATACCAATCTTGACCGTCAAGGATCTCTCGGTAGACTGCAATACTGCCGATGATGAACTGCTCAGCAGGTTGTATGCCAAACCTGAGAAGAAAATGAGGGTTCAGCGTCAGAAGTCAAACGATAAATTACCGTCCAACATTTGTGCGGAGGTTGACGAATCTGACTATGACGTCCTTAGACACAACTTTGTACAGAAAGCAGTTTGCATTGTGATGACGCCGACAGTCGGCCAGCATTACCGAGTCAATGTATTGTGTAACATAGTATTGTTAGCTTTGATATTGTCAACTAACATACTAAGAGTCAGCTTCTTGAATCGGCACAAAGTAGTTTCACCTTTGTCTCAATGAAAAAGAGTTGTCACATTATAGCGTTACGCTTGGAAAGCTGAAAGGTTTGTTGACCGTTTTTTTGACACTCTTGTCCTACGATGTCGGGTGGAAACCAAGCAGCAGTTCTCATTGCAGAAGGAAATGGCGCGGACGCAGACTCACAAGGGCTTCCAGACATCCGCGCTCCTTCTGATCTCAACACTTATCACGACACTGATGACTCGCGTATTGTGGCATCAGACATGTCAGAGTCTGGAAAGAATAGCGAAGCGGTGTCAGCAGGGAGTGAGTGTAGTCACTTCCATTGCTACCCGGGCGACATCCCTGCTCCAAGCAGTGATTGTGGCATCTACGCTGACGTCGGGGAGCCAACAGTTTTTACACCGGCTACCAATGATTCCCTAGATTATCAGAGTTATGCGTTGCAGGCATGTGATGAAGCAAGCGGGAGAGCGTCATCGCAAGCATTGGGCAGAGATCCGGGCCAACTTTATCTGGATGAGTTCTTTGATACGTCTGAGTACGAGCTGCTGAACCTACAAATAGACAGACAATAACATAGCCCAAATATGCATCCATAATTAAGTCTGTAAAGCAATGGATGTGACTTATTTTCACTGTACATAACGAAAAGAAGGACATTTTCAATGTAACGCAATTGTTTGTTGTTTAACTCCAGTGAATAAAGTTATACAATGTAAAGCAGACATAATCAAAGAGTCAGTAAATTATAACTGCAGTCACCACCGGGTTAAATCACTGCTCCAGGAAGTGATTACGCCATCTTCCCTTACCATGCTGACCCACGTCACCTTTCAAGTGAGTGCTGATTTCCTACATCGAGGGAGTGAAGCCCTGCAGGCGAGCGGGAAGATATCTTTACCACGTCAAATTTACCACGAGGATTTCTTTGATAGTCTGGCTCTATGATATACTGACACTACATGTACATAAATGAAGATCTAACTGGAATCGTATACGAGCTACTTGATGTAAATATTTGACACTTTTATTGCAAATATTGTTTGAATGACGCAAAGATCAATGAATGATTTGTTTAAACATGTGATATTCTACCTGGAGAGTGAAATTAACAAATCCTGTTTGAAAATAATCTAAAAAATACTAGTGTTCCTTTCGATATGTGTACGTCCGTAAACAAAATGCATTCTAGTTAATTTGTATACATGTCAATGTTGCTTAAACAGAACGAATGAAAGGTGTACTTTGATGATACCCTATTTTGTTTGTGTGACTTTGTGACGAGTTATTTCTTCTGACAGGTCCTTTCTTACATGAAGGGCATTTACAACCAGGCCTTAGTTTGTTATTTGATTGTTGACATAGATGAATGTTTTATGTCCGTTATGTCCTCTAAAATGTCATTTATTAATATGCAAATATCATACAGTAGGGAGTGATAAGTAGAAAACTATAATTATGTTTATCTCCCACACACAATTGGGATATATGTGTGTGATATCTTTATAATATTGTAAATTTATTTACATGTACATTATTGTAAATAATAATACATGTACTTAAATAATAGTACACTATTAATATCAGTATATATAATCATACACAATAATTGTTACAGTTTTTTTAATGTATAATATATGTGTTTGATCTGAGTAAGAAACAATTATAACATAAGCATTAATGTAATTATCAAATGTAATTGTGTTAGACATTACTCTCATTTGATTTAAGACTGTATTCTCTTGATTATTTTGGGAGAAAATTAGTCAGTTTTGTTTAAACAATAAGAAAAGGAGGACAACATACGCCAAATAGTATGTTCTTACCAAATGTGTTCATAAATTTAGGATTCTTTATATCATTTAGCGAAAGAAAAACGTTAACTTTTTCAAAGACATTTGAAGCTTTTCTTAAAGATATTAAATAGAGATAATTCAAGAACATAATTTGGAGAAAAACGAAAATGAAGACAGTATCAAATACACGTACCGTAGAATGTAAACATAATTAGTATATACTTTATAAAATCCTGAAAGTATTACTTTAAATCAGCAATTGTTATTTTGTTCTTACTTTCTCTTTCTCTCAACTTGTAATTATTCAACATTGTGTAAACTATGTTATCGTTGATACATTTTTGATGTGAACATGATGTTTGGTGTAACTAAATATGATTTGTACGAAGAAAAAAAATCTAAACAAAAACAAGATGGAAAAAAGTATAGCCTATCAACATAATCGTCAAAGAAACACCAGCAGGTTAATGTTTGTACATAGTATTATTGCGTTAATTCTTAAGGTAACATTAATTTTGAATAACTGTGATTAAAAGAGGTAAAAAATTAACATAGACATGTACACATTATGGGTGCACAAATTCACACGTTTGATTTTGCTACACGAATTAAATAAGCATATCGAAGAAGCTATGTAACACCTTATAACTTTTTTCCTACTTTCTTTTGATTGTTCGCTTTGACTTGTGTGTTTGTTTCTGTATTAATGTGTATTTTGCGATTGTAGATGTGCAGAAGTAAGACTGAGAGCAGAAAACACATCACACCTTATTATGAAATTTGCACAAAATGTAATCAATAGGAATATCATTCACAGGCATGACCAAATATTTTAAAATAGTTATTATGGTTATGTTCTGATTTAATTTTTTTGGTTCCTGACATTTTTCGCCTCCATGTATTAAAAACGAAGTGCTATAAATCTTTGGTAAATGTTCGTCAAAGGAGACATGAACCCTTATCAACACAACTATCCATGATCCTTATAATCATGAAGCAACATTTTATAATATAACAATACAAAGACCCAATGAAAATGAAACCAAATAAATGTCCGTCTTTCACATTAATATAGAAATTAAACATGAAAGTACACACTGAAAAAATTTAGAGGCCAATATAAATAATAATAATAATAAAATAACTTATCTGCATAGTGCATTAAGCAAAACAGTATCAAAGCACTGCATTATTATCATTGTTGGGGTACTAAAGAGAAGCCAATAAATCCCGGAATTATGGAGATTCGTCGACTATAAAGTTGATAAATTGGCGCACATAAATCATGGTCTAAATGACACGCCAGGCCAGAACACACCACTCGGGCAATAATACAGTTTGCTTTCTGTTACTTTATTTCATTATTTTCGACCACACCTATCAAATAGATTCATTTTGGTTAATATCTCCGTAATTCCCAGACGGATTCGTATTCGTTGCAAATATCTTCACATTTTGAAGGTTAGCTTATTAAGGAAACCGGAGAACATGATGCAGTGCAACATAAGTGTATTGCTGACAGCATTGTTATTGCTTCTTGTAGGTCATCTATGCTTTTCTTTGTCAGTTCAGTGTGAGAGAAATCATGACCTTGAAACCAATGGGACGACTCTCAGTGTAACGTGTATTTTGGATCAACACTTGTCGGATTATAGTACATTTATCTTGAAACGACCTGGTGGTACAGGGATAGGATATTGTGTTTTCAGTAGCTGCAAGGAAAGTAACTGCAATTCTTGGTGTAGGACTTTTGTTGATCACACACATCGTTTCACACTTGAATTTTGTGGATTCTTATGTCTTTCCTTCGATATCAAAGGTCCACTTCATGAGACGGATTGTGGTGAATATTACATTTCTGTAGACCAATTATATCCTAAACTTACTGCGTGGAACCTAACATATGCCACAGTTTGTGGTGTAACAGACAAAACATTGACTAATGAATATGGTATCCACTCTTTATCCTCATGGACATCCACAGCCAGGGTCTCAAGTAATATCCTGGATTCCGAAGCAACACAGCAATGGGGTGACGAACAGCTCTCCACTGTTTCTTTGACGTCAATAGCTACCGATTTGTTTAAATTATCACAAAAAACAATGCAGAGCCATACATCAGACGACAGTGAAGGTGGACACACACATTATACATTAACGACAGGCAATGTAGTCTATATTGTAATTATTGTGACACTAACCGTGGCACTTTTTTGCAGCATCGGAGCAGCACTCTATCTTCTAGCGCGTAAATACACACAAAGGGAATCTCTGAATCGAGATGACCAGAATCTAGCTGTTGCCCTGACTCGATCCAACACGATTGAGGCAATAGACATGACATCCATGACAGCCCAGCGTCCCTTACCATATCCCAGTGCTGATAATAGTAGAAATGAACTGGATGCAATTATGCCATGGTCAATTCATCATAAGGGACCAGAGTTGCCTCCAAAGACCTTCCCTGGTGCTCCTAGCAAGAATCAATCCCCGGATGATTGCATGCCATATGAAGAGAGTGGGACCTTCTTGAGAACGATGGCCTGTACACATGTAAATCGCCTCGAGAATGGCCAGAATAATGCTACTGGTACTTCATCGTCAATCCACACTGCGACACTTGGTGCTGTTGGTGGAGGCGAAGATTTTGAGAACATGTACTGTACGGTGGATGATTGCAAACAGAGACAAATCACGGGTCTGGTGGCAAGCGGTCGTAACATACCATTTTCAACATGTCCAACCATCAAAAGTATGTCGGTAGACTGCAATACTGCCGATGATGACATGTTGTGTAGGTTGTATGCCAAGCCACAGAAGAGAGGGAGGGCGCAGCATCAGAAGTCCATTGGTAACGTGCCCCTGAACGTTTCCGCTGAAGTTGATGGTTCTGATTATGACGTCCTTAGAGAGAACTTTGGAAACAATACAGATTGCAATGAGCTTTGGTCAATATGTGGTCAGCAATATCGTCTTAACTTCTTTATTTAAAAGCAAAGTGCGATATTACCATCGTCATTCAAAATGGAGATTCGAATCGCGATTATGTTTGTGTAAATATATGTGTCGATAATTAATGATATGTCCCAATAACTAGTATAATACTATGCGAGGAAATATTACTCGCTTGTTGACCGACTTATAATGTTATTGTCCTACGATGGCCGGTGGGAACCAAACTACAGCTTTTATTGCAGACGGATACGACAATACCGCACATACACCAGGGATTTCATACGTCCGCGCCTGTTCTAAACTCAGCAATACGCACGTCACTGACAACTCACGTCTTGCTGCATCAGATCCTGGAGAGAATAGCGATGCGATGTCAGCAGTGAATGAGAACAGTCACCTCCCTTGCTATCTGGGTAACATTCCTCATCAAATAGATGATTCCGGCAATCGCGCTGCTCTCGGCCATTGTACATGGATGCCAGCAGCGACTGATGATGATGCGCGAGGGAGGGTTGATCTAGCAGCAAGCGAAGCAGCCACGATAGTGATATCGGATCCCGTGGGCAGAGATCCCGGCCAACTTTACCTGGATGAGTTTTTTGACTCGTCTGAATATGAGCTTCTAAGACCGCGCATGAATCAGGAATAGTTTGCTATCTTTGCACCGATCGCGGTAATAATAATGATAATGCATCGATTCAAAATTAGATAGTATATACAAACTTCCGGTAATCGCCCGGACATATCAGCCATGTCTTTCCCAGAGCAAAGGCATTGTCACGGGAACATGCATGAACAGAGGACCAGGTTTATATATACGAGTTATCTAAAAACGGCTTGCTGAGGCCAAGCATGGATAAAGTTTATGTGATGTAATCGGTTAGGAACACAGACTGAACTCCACTTCACTTAAGACTGCAGTGTTAAAAATGAAAAGTTTAGATAATTTTTGTATTCAATGATAAGAATCAAAGTTAGGATCAAAATTAGTTTTTGCAATATTAATACGACAAGTGTACGCTTCGATAAATAACTCTCATTTTAACAAAATGAACAATAAGGTTCTAAGGTTCGATTCCCGCCAAAACCCATTCATATTTGTTTTGCTCATTTTAAGTTATGTTCATTTTGTCATGGTCAGATACCGCATGTTTGAACATAAGTAGTTAAATAATGATTCATATACAAACTGTATATTAGTATATCGCGTACTACAGTAACGAACTTATGGTGTTTGTATATTATGATAATGTTGAATAATAGCAGTCTAGTAGTAGGAATTACGAATTCTTATGACAATTTCATTAAGCTAATCTTGGTATGATTTTCTCCATTTGAGGATATAGTGGAATCAATCATAAGTAAGCTGACATAATTTATTATGACAAGTATAACGTTTCATTTCATATAGGCAAAATACATTATTCATACGTTTAGTGATATTTTTGGTAAATATCCCACCCTAAACTGGAATCATAATTACCTACTATAATCGTAACTTACAATCGAGTGTATACAGTGTAACCAACAATTATTTGGACACCCTGAAAAATAGGAAACTAATTATTTTGATAATTAAACAACAAAAAATGGTCTTATATTTTATCTTGATTTCAACAAAGCAGCATCTAATAAATACATACAATGAATTTTAGGCAGCTTTTGACCAAACATTTTCTTCAAAATTTGTTCTAGCATCATTTAAATTAAAGGGTTTTTTTCAAGGTGTCCAAATTATTCTTGGGTACACTGTATCTCTTTACAACTGGGCCCTATTCAGAAAACCTTGTTTGTTACATTACACTCAAGTAACATTAATTAGAGTAACAATTTAATTTGTAAGATTTATCCGTTAGTGCACGCTTTGAAAAGAAAAAAAAAACATTTATATGAACGAAAATGATGAAAGAAATTTGGGCTTAGTCCGCCATAGAATCCGAGACCTCAGGATCGCTTGACCGAGGTTTTAAACACAGAGCCACACAAACATTGAACATAGTTTATGGGAATCACTACCTTGAATCATGTTAACCGAGTACACAGTGGCTTAGTGGTATTTTGTATCCCGGTGGTCTCGGGTTCAATTCCCGGCGAAACTCAGATTATCCTCGTGCATGTATTATTTCATTTTGTCATAGTCATATTCGCTATGTTTTTACCTAAATAGTTAAATGATATTATAACAGTACTTTACAACCTGTTGATAACTACATCATAATAGCAGATGTATACAAAATATATTAATATTTCATACAATACGTAACATTTCCGAACATTGTATCTTCTACTTTCTTTCGATCATATATGTTGCCTTGTGTGCTTGTATTTGTGTCAATGTGCGTTTTGTGATCGCAGGTGAGCAGCAGTAACAACTAAGAGCAGGAAACACAAACATTTTGAAATATTTGGTAACGCCTTGATATTAGATGAACAAAGAATTCATCAATTACAATCTCATATAAATATCTCATAAATAAATAGTTTGAAATAGTATATTTTGTATCACATTGCCATGGTTTAGTATACAAATGATTCGCAGGTATGAGTGGGTCGGTAGGAATTGTTTGCACAAGGTAACTATGGAACTGTTAAACCCACGAGGCGAAGCCGAGTGGGTTTAGACTAGTTTCCATAGTTACCGCGTGCAAACAATTCCACCGACCCACAAAATAAACTTGCGCATCATCTGTTTTATAGAATGGGCATTGTTACGCCACCCAAAAAGTCAAAAAATTAAAAATTAGAAAAATTATCGGATGCATGAAATAATTTTACCGGACGCATGACATTTTTTACCGGACGCATGAAATTTTTTACCGGACGCATGATTTTTTTACCGGACGCATGCATTTTTTTACCGGACGCATGAAATTTTTACCGGACGCATGAAATTTTTACCGGACGCATGATTTTTTTACCGGACGCATGACTTTTCATGCATCCAGTACAATTAATTGTCTGCACAAATTTTGCTCTCAACCAATCAGATTGCAGGGATTTATCAACCCATTCTATAATAATAAATGTTCCCTCATTTTTAGCATGAGTTGCATGCGTCTTCATGTGGTGAAATTACAGTAGTCGAAAGTACTTATCCTAAGTGATAACAGAACATTTTGGTAAATGATAGTCAATGGACACACTTATAAACGCATCCATGAATTCCATCCGAGATTGTGAAATCTTCCTAGACCTAGTACACAACCCATCTGGTTCCCGTAAGCAACGGGTTATCATAACAATCAAAGACACAATGAAAATGAAACCAATAAAATGCCCGTCTTTTATAATTATGATGGAAATAAAACATAAAAAGTACAAACTAATACATTTAGAAAATATGATAGATGATAATATTGAAATAATGTATTTGTATAGCATCTATGAAAGACAACCCTTTATGCCTTTTTACTATTGTCTTTCACGGGATACGAAAGTGAAGCCAATGAATCCTGGACGTCAGGGGATTCGTCAAATAGAGTGTCCAATCATGATCAATTGTCCAATCATAATCTCCATGACATGCAAGTCACGACCACCACACGTGGTCAATCATTTAGTTTTGTTCCCAGACATATCACAAAGACTAAACAGATGTGTTTTATATCTTCCGCAATCCACCAGTCTGGTCCTTATCAACGTCCATTGCTAATATCACTACACAGCAAAGGCTTAGGAAATACACGATTTAACATTCTGTGGTGCAAGATGGAGGTATTCTTGGCAGCATTATCATTGCTTCTTGCCGCTCAGCCATGTATTTCATTGTCAGTAGAATGTAAGAGGCAACGTGAACTAGAGACCAAGGGGACGGCTGTCAGTGTACACTGTATTGTAGATCAACATGTTTCATTGTACAATAAATACACATTAAATCGACCCGATGGTACACAGATTGGATATTGTTATTTCAGTGACTGCAGCACTCGACGTGTGTGCCTCCCAAGATGTCATCAAATAGAGCACACCCACCGCTATAAACTTGAATTATATGGAGTCAAATGTTTTTCCTTCAATATTAAAAGTCCACTGAATGACACTGATTATGGTGCATACTACATACATGTACAACATTTTCCAAAATTCCTTGCGTGTAACCTAACGATTGCCACAGTTAGTGAAGTTACTGACAAAACCTCGACTACTGACAATGCTTTCCGTGCTGTATCATCATGGACATCCACAATGGTTTCAAGCAGCATCGTTGATCCTGGAGCGACACAACTGGGAGGAGACGACGTACTATCCACCACATTTATGCCATACACTGATAAAGAACAACTACAATTCTCACAAAAACCAATAAAGATCCATGTATTGGATGGTGGTGAAGTTAGCCACACAAACGATGAAATGACCTATATATACATTATCGTATCATTATCTGTGTCACTCTTTTGCAGCATCGGAACAGGACTTTATCTTCTAGCGCAAAAACGCACATTAAGTGAAAGACTGAACAGAGACCACCGTGATAATTCAGTTGCCTTGCCACGATCAAACACTGTAGAGGCGATAAATATGTCTTCTGTGACACCCCATCTTCAACGAACATTTCCAAGCGTGACAAACCTTCCTGGTATAAAGTGTAATACATCTGACGAAGTGAATGGTCGTGATGCATTTGCATCATTGTCGCTTCATCATTATGCACAGGAGTTGCCTCCAATGACCTGCCGTGGTGACCCGAACAAGAATCAATCTGCATTGGATGATTGCATGCCGTATGAAGAGAGTTGGACCTTCTTGAACTCACTGACCACTACGCGTCCAAATCGTCTCGAGTTTGGTCAGGAACATTTTGTCGGGCCTTCAATGGCAATTGATGTTCCGACACTTGGTGCCGTTGGTGGCGGTGCAGAGTCTGAAAACGTGTACTGCTCGGTGGATGATTGCCTACGGAATGAAGTCACTGGTCTTGAAGCCAGCGCTCTTTATATCTCGCCTAAGCTACCATGTTCAGTCACAGAGGATATATCGGTGAACTGCAATCCAGTTGATGATGACATCCGGAGCACTCTGTATGCCAAACCACAAAAGAGAAAGAGGGCGCAACATCAACAGTTCAATAGTAACTTGTCCTCGAACTTGTTTGCTGATGTTGACGATTCTGACTACGATAGTCTCAGACCAAATTCGGGGATACAAACAATTGGCATTGTGCTGTTTCTAATAATTGGTCATTGTTGTACTTCGTTGTTTCGGTCAAACCTTGATTTATATGATGATATAAGACATTTAAATTGGCCTTTTATGATAGGAATAGTATGGTTATGTAACCCATTTGGTGATTAGAAGGGAAATGAAGTTGATTATGTATGTTAAACGCTAGGCATCTGGTCCTTTTGAAAAACCAACTGTTGGCGCAATTGTCCTACAGCGTCGGGTGGTATCCAAGCAGGATCGTTCGTCGAAGGTGCAGCAGCTGCAAGTTCATCAGGACTTGCTGACATATGCGTTCCTTCTGATTCCAATAACCCTACCCCCACCAGCCGCCTTTATGCATCAGAGTCTGCAAGTTCAGACAACAGCCATCTCCGTCTCTTCCCGGGTGAAATCTTTCCTCCAAAGAATGATGACGGCCTTCGCCCTGAATATGATCAGCAAGGGAATGCCTCTCTGCAGGCAGGTGGAAGGATGTCATCAGCACCCTCGGGCAGAGATCGGGGCCAACTTTACCTGGATGAGTTCTTTGACTCATCTGATTATGATCTGCTGAAGCCACACGCGGATACAGAAGTATAGACATATACAAAGTGTTGATGTTTAATGCAGTAATGAAAACTATATTTATTATTTAAATAAAGTGTGATTCTTCTGGAGGCATTTTCAAGTTCAGTAAAACATTCCTTAAACCACAAAGATGCTATCTACATCAAGCTGGTCTAATCTTAGTTTACACACTGATAGAGAATTACGATGATACCAGGAAAACCAATCGCGTTGTAGATCTGCTCTCGTGCTTATTTATTTTCTATTCCAAATGTATATACATGGTTAATGGAATATATTTTGTCACTTTACCACGTTGACAGAAAATTTGATTGAATTACGTTGATTGTACATGACAACAATTAATGTAACATTTGTTTTGGGTTTTTGAACATCAAGTTCAAGCAGTAAATACTTCACATCCGGAATGCATCAACAATATCTTCTTTTAAAACTGTACTTAAGACCCACTTGTTTTCTAATTAGTTTCGTGTTTTTGTTCATGTAAAACTGACTGTATTATATGTGACCTCGCACCACAAATCGACGGGAAAAATGATTGTGCTATTTTTTACATGAATGTAAAGTAGAAGTCAATACCTTTAAAATGGTATATAATTTGTCATATTTAGACTAAGCGAACCCTCTCAAAATGAGCAGCCAAGATTGGAAGCATGGCTGAATCAGTTTTAAAGTTAGGGAGAAAACGGGCCGTTTCAAAGATCGGCGTCCATTCAAGCACTGTAATCTGATCATATTTACTTGATTAAAAATCATATTTAAACATGATTTCTGACGCTCAAAATTTCACAAAAGGTAGATTATGATACCCTTATTCAGGAAATACCAAAATCCCGAATTTCATATTTGAAACAAAATTTGGCTATATCAGCTAATAACAGACAAACTACCATGGCGACATAACTGTCGTTTTGTGGTGTAAGGTCACATATATACTTCTGAAATTTGTGTAAATATTAATGTAAAGCGCATAAGGAACCAGTTTTCTTATAATGCGCTATATAAACTGCAATTATTATTATTATTATTAAATACAATAAAGGATTTGCAGATGCTCGACTAATTTGTACTTAGGGCGTTAAAATATGAATATCATATTAACAGATATGTCCAAGTCCTCATCTTTTCAGACTGGCTCTTACATCTTAATCGTTTTTTTGATGAAACAACAACCTCGCAAGTTTAAGATTTGGCTTGTAAAAGTGGATATTATCTTTAAATGCTATCATACGGTCAGCTTGCCTGCCTCTAAATACGTCCAAGTGATATCTTTTTTAAAAAATCTTTATTACATAAATGTCTAAAGCACTGATACATGATATTCTTACTGTGATTTGTATAGATAATAGCATGCATTGTAAATTGTAATACTTCCTTTGTTCAACTTTCTTATTGTTTTTTAAGTTTATTGTTTAATGTAATGTAACACTTGGTGTGTAAGGTCTGTCTTTTGACAAACACAACATCAAAACTCAGTTAACTTTGATCATAATTGTGCGATCTTTATTTGTTTATTTGATGACAATTTTCTGTTCTTGTTCGCAATTAAAGTAGGCAAATCATTTATATTCTGGCAATGGAAGGATTTATGAACAATAGTCAGTGTATAATAATGAATATGTCAGTACTTAAATCGTTGGGTAGTTTTAAAGTTAGAACATTGGTACATGGGGAAGTTTGGTAAAACATGCACCAGTTATTTCAATATTATCGAGGAACACGCATGCCCATTTAGCATGTTTAATCATAATAAAAATAAGCTATTTATAACGCGCATATCACATGTCTCTATGCGCTGTAAGAAATTGAAATAGAAGAAAAAAAGGTTCAGCATACTATAATGCGCATCAATTACTATATCAAGTACAACCGAAAGGTGCTATCCCAGAAAGAGTGTACATGTACATAAAATATAATAAAAAGAAATAAAATACAGCATGTTCTGTGACTAATCTAGCCCTACCGGGGACAGGTGCCTGATCTTATTGCCCTGTTTACCCGGCAGAAGTTACCCAAAGGCAAGTCTAACCAAGCATATCATTCACAATAGCTCTAATAAGACGTATAGGCCGACGTATAGAATACCTTTTATTAAATTAGTGCATAACGTGTCGTAGAGGGAGAGAGACAGTCAGTGGTACCTTGAGTTTATGTGTATAGGTCGTATGGAAGGGAGAGTGTGCCAGTGTTTACCCAGGTTGGTTTGCCTTTTGTACAGAAAATCGAATAGCTTGAAATGACGGACAGTTTACTCTAATGGCACATCACATATTTAAACTTCCTACCTAACTTCAGTTTCTTCAAAAGGTCTTTCAGTCTAGATTTCTTTTCTTAGGACACATAGCCTCTGGAACCAACTGCAAGGCAAATTAGTTGGTAATTATATCCTTGTTCTCCAATGTCATTTACCGGGGGCACATACATTTTACCTTTATGTACGTGGCGTATTTCAATGTTCATTTCAAACGGTACAGTGAGTTCAAAAAGGACTATTTCTTTTTTACTTTCAGAATAAAGTGCAAGTCTGGGCGTTGCGAATTGGGTATGATGTGGCGTCGGATCGTGAAGTGTCCTGAACCTTCGGGAAGGTCAGCAATTATTTCAAATGTGTCGTTGAGTGTGTCTGTCATTAATTGGTATAAAAAGTGTAGAACGTTTTTCTGTCTCCAAGTGAAGCGCCCCTGTTCTAGCATAATCCTGCAACCATTTAAAACATGATGGAGCGTTTGTTTGTTTCCGCAGAGTATACACTTTGCCGTAACACTCTTAGCCTGGCCATCGCTGCAGGCTCCTAAAGGTTGACAGACAGTCAATGGATAATTTGACAGCAAAACTAATAACTTTGTACGGGAGGGCATAAATAACACTTTTCCATGTAAGATCTTCATTTTCAATTTTCATCGACTCTAAAAAATTGCCCCTGAGCTAAATCAAATACGAAATATTTAACCAATGGGGTAATAAAATTACTATTTGAAATCCAAAGTCATTGAATTTTAGTATCCTGTTTATTTTTTGTAAGGTGATTTATCTGTATTTGTCCGTATATATGCTCTTTTTTGCTAGTCATTTGAATTTAATCAGTTTAAGATAACCTGCAATGTTCTAGAAAGATATTGATTATTGTACAGTCTTGCGATCAAGTAAAATATATCTAAAACACACAAACTAAGTGGTAATTAATGTAGTAAAGCTGCACTTGTTAAACACGTCTACGAAGTCAGGTGTACCAAAGTAAAATACTTAGTACATGATAAGGTATGGAGTAATACTGTAATTCATATCCACGTTTGTATATTGCTACTATTAATGTCACACACATTTGGCTGCAAGGTATATGTGTTTCCATTATTTATCATAATACATAATACTTCAGCACAATATATTCAATGTCTGCCTTTCGGTGAATTTCCTCTGCTTGTTTGCTTATAATTATTATATGGTTGATACAATGTATATTGATGTTATCCGATATGTCCACTGGGTGTTGTGTGAAAATTTCTAGTTAAATGGACGTTATATGGCCGAGTAATGAGAACAAATGCAGAGTGATATTCACTAACTCTTTGCACTCACTTTGAACACGGTTCTGACGGTCCAGTGGATAATTTAACATCTGAACACTTCAATCGTAAATATCTTTTTAACGAAAGGGAAATGTGAACAACCGAAACCTGTCCCATGATGTTATTGTTAATACAAATACAACAAGATATGAGGGAACGGCTAGTATTTGAGGATTTGGACAATGTTACCTGTCCCTTGAATGTGACAAAAGACAAAACTAAATTGTTAATCGACTTTACACAAAACGCTCACAATATATTGAATATAATTGTATAAACCAATAAATCAAAGAGTGATACACAAACTTGTTGAAAACATCTCTCAAATGAAAACTAGTCAATCATACCCAGTAATGCAAAATGCCCATAAATAACAATCCTTATCGAAACAAGTAACGACTCACATTCAAGTAACACCATTCAAAGCATGAACTATTTACGGAAACAAACAAAACATAGCAACAAAAAAGTCTTAGACAAGACTGCCGATAAGTCGGAAAAGCGAGCTACAGGAAGAAAATACGCCCGATTGCTCTGCGTTCAGTGTTACAAGCGAAATACTTTTGGTTTAAAAGTTGACTAGATTATCCGTCTAAAGTTCATCAAGACGACTTCTTCTCGTCAGACTGCTAGTTGTTAAGGCCACACAACGATGGCCCAGAACATAAATATATATTTGCACAACCTTTCGACGACCCTTCAACCTCACATCAACACGAGTCTTGTTACATCTACTCGGCAAAGTTTTGCTGATTTGCTTCACCGATCTGTTTTTAATGTATGAGTTTCGGGCACTTAATAATTTGCTTGAAAGGGGAAGCTTGGCGTATCTAATCCTAGAATAAAAAATTACTAAATGTAACAGTTATTTGTATTTATACACAAATGCATGTAAATATGCATACACCACGAAAGGTATAGTTGTTTGGGATGCCTATACCGTGTTTGTGTTATGATGGAAACGATAGCTCATGTCATTGTTATCACTCTGCATATGAAAAGTACAGTTTAATAGCGGTACGTTTAACAATATAATTATACATTGGTAGGACTTGTTACATGTTATAAATAAACGGTATATTACTGTTAAATTGATAATGAATGATATGTAATTTAATTAATCGTTTGTATACGGATTTTTTAGTGCACGAATTGCACTCTATTATATACTTAATTATAACATCGTTTAAATAGATTATATAAATGTGTATATACATGTATATGAAGAGCTCACTTCCAAAAGGCGCTAAATCCACTTTCCATACAAATTGAGTTAACGATATATCTACATGTATAATCTACGTAGCTATCTAGGTATTCACTCACTCAAAATCAAAATATAGAAATTTCAATTTTCATATTCCCATAGGCACGTGTACAAAGTGAGACAAAGAAATCCGTTTTCCTCGGAAGTTGAAAAAGTGGATTTAGTATGTTGTGATGTTAAACTGAACTTCAGATATTAATTGGAATTATTGAATTGAGGTATTGAAAAAAAAACCCGTTAATTTCATGTCATTCATTTCATTTAATATAAACGCATGTTGGTTAGACTGCATTGTACTGTATAATATTGAAGTGTAATCAAGTTGGATACCAAAGTTAACGCTAACATACGGCAAGTAAATTCACCTATTTGATAATGTAACGATGATTGATTTTGATGTAAATTATGTAAATTAATTTGTCAAAAGGTTTGTTATATATATGTTTATTTATTTTGTTTAGTGGGGAATGTATCTTAATTTTGTCCATTTGTGCTATGATGGCGAATCATCTATATTAAATACGTTTAAAATCACCTGCAATGTCATGAATGTTATACCACAATGATAATTATTGTACACGTGATGAAGTAAATTGTAGCTAATACACATACTGAATATACATACATGTAGTGAGGCTGCACGTGTTATATGTACAGTTCTTGAATAAATTGTGTATAATATACATATATACTGAGCTCAATAAGAAACTAACAATTGTTCACATGGTCATATTATAAAATCCTGTACATCAAAATGAACCAAAATGACACATAGGATTACTTCAATACTTTACTTTAAACACATGTCAGTAATCAAGCAGTTGCCCAACTGAAACAACAACAAAATGCACTGACATGGAACAGCTTCCAGGACCATTGGCACAGCAAGGGACAATCCGCCTGTTAATGCACAAACTCAGAGCAGGTCTACAGGAAGATTGTAACAATCTCCCCCAAGCCTGTATCAGAAACCTGGTGGACAGCATGCGTCGCAGATGCACTAAATGCCTCCAAGCACATAGTGGACACACTCACTATTGATGCCTGTGTTTGGGTAAATGACATTACCTTCATTTCAATTCGTTTTGATTTCCTCACGTGCTTACAACTCTGTTGCCGAAATTTTCAGGCTGTGACATGTGATATAGGTAGTAGTTCCATACCAGTGCATATTTCAGATTTGTCAGTATGGTAATTGTCTGGATATTGACATGTCATTATAGTAGAGTATTGAAGTAATCCTGTGAGTCATGTTGGTTCATTTTGATGGAAGATATGATCATGGGACGAATTATAAGTTTATTCCTGAGCCCAGTGTAGTAAGGCTAAGCTGACGTAAACTAGTAAGCACATTATAGTTATGTTGTGTAATACTGTTATTAATGTAAATCACGAATGAATTAATACATGCTCACAAATTTGGCCGCAAGGTATTTATTGCATTGTTAACAAATTATACTTCAACACAATATTCTCAATTTCTTCTTTCCTCTTCATTTATTTCCGCTGCATGGTTGTTTATAGGCGAGTGTTCAGTGCTTGTGAGAATAACATGTTCAATATTACATATATACCGTTGAAAGGCAAGACATAATAATAAAACAATCAGAACTCTCTTGCGAGTTTCCCAAAAATGATACCATGCTCAACCATCTTCACACTTTACCGAGATGTACATGTAATATTACACTCACGCCCTCAGGTTAGAGATAAGGAAGGAGAAACACTATAGTATTTACTGGAAATTCTGTGGAAATACATTCGTGGACAAACTGCTAAATCACGTACTTAAGTGCTTTTTCGAGGAGAGACGCGATAGCCAATATATCAATGAAGAGCAACATCAAGATGCTGAAACAACTCTTCCGTCGAAACTAATCAATCAGACCAAGTCACGCATTTAATATAAATCGTTAACGAAAAAAAAAAAGATCCACTCCAAACGTGCTTTATGCAATGCACCCATGACTACACTAACATGGACAAATAAGCAAGGATTTAAAGGTTCCCTGAAGTCCAAATGCAAGTTGCATTACAATAATGTGTACTAGTTTACATTGACTATTTGTTAACTTTTTGTCCTGTTTTTTATATTTCACCCAGAACTGTTAATCTTTTAGTATTTTAGTATTGATCGGCAAATGCTTTTGTATGGAAACATGCAGTGTATGTTATTGTAAGTATGTTCTTTGATGTCTTTCGTTTATCTCCGGTTAGTTGACCAGTGATTGAGATATGATGTCCTGGAGAGTTTTGTTTTAGAGATGGGCCTTAGCAAACTGAACAAAATATCATATAGATACACTACATTTTGCAAAGGGTTGTTTTATTAAAAAAACAAATCAAATTAACTCCCACCACTTACGGAGCTAGAGCTTGAGAGTGCGCCACGCGTACGTTTGGAGGAAAATACAATCCCGGACGATTACTTCCCTCTGGATAAAGATAGTCTTCGTACACGCAACCCATGAACGCATGCTTTAGAATGGTGATGCGTTTATAATTATACATTATTTTTTTCTGGAAAAATATTTGTTTGATGGAACTCTTTCATGGAATGGATTACTAGAGATGTTATATCTCATTGAAAAGAATATGATTTTCGGGTGGTGATACCCTTTTAGCTATCCATTGAATAGTCGTGATCAAGCCACCACTATAATACTTATTATCAATATGATACTTTAATAGCACTCTGCCAGAAAATCGCAGTTGTTACAGGCACTATGACTTCTGGATTTGGCTGGCATTTTCGCTTTTTAGTCAGGTTTAGCTCATTGAAATGATTATCATTGGATTCCTGGCCCCAGAAAAAGTATGTTTAGCGCTTTAAATGAAATCTCTATGTTATTAAGGTGCAGAGATATAGGAAACTACCCGTTTTATGGCGGCCATTTTGAAAAAAACGGCAGCCATTTTGGAAAATGGCTACTTTTCGACCTTTTGGGCCAGGTTTAGCATATCGAAATGTGTTCCATTTGATTTCTTGTCCCTGAAAATGTATGTCTAGCACTTTAAATCAAATATCTATGTTATTTAGAAGCGGAGATATAGGAAATTACCCGTTTTATGGCGGCCATTTTGAAAAAACGGCAGCCATTTTGGAAAATGGCTGCTTTTTCAGCTGTTGGGCCAGGTTTAGCATATCAAAATGTGTTTCATTTGAGTCCTTGTCCCTGAAAATGTATGTCTAGCACTTTAAATCAAAGATCTATGTTATTTAGTAGCAGAGATATAGGGAAATATCAGAATTATGGCGGCCATTTTGAAAAAATGGCCGCCATGACATTTTCCACCACCAGGATTCCTTAAGACTTTTGATGTGTCATAGAGGACACCTCCAAGAGCATAAAACAGTTGAAATACTTTGTGTTGCAATTACTTCAAGGTTGACCCCCATTTTTTCATAAAATGACTGGACTACTACGACTTTAATGGATTGTAAATATGTACGTGTATTATTAAATGAATAGTTGAGTTTGGTATAGAGAGTATAGTTCTGTTCAACTATCAAACGGAATGTTAGTAATCAAAACCTGCACCATTACATTAAACACTAATAGTTGTAACTCATGAGCACCATGCTCGAAAGGTATACTCAATTACACACGACTAAGTAAAACCTGTGCTATTATTCCAATATAGCTGTTACAACTCAAGAGGGCGCTCTCTACGAACTCATTGATATCAAACATTTTAAGTTAAAAATTGTGCATGTGATGTTATGTAAAAGTTACATTTAAAAGGAGATATCATTAACGACAATTTACAGACATATTTTGTAAATTTTTGAAAAGTGTAAGTATTTTTTTGTCAACGGCTGGTTCAAAGTTATTGAATTACTGTGCGACCCCACGATATTAACAGATGACAACATTTATGCATATTGTAGCCGTCTCTGGACCGACTTTTTATCAAATAAAGTGTATTATGTCCTTAAAAGTGTACGCTCTTTTAAACTTGACAACTATACTAATCGTTTAGTTTTAGCTTTCTAGTGCATGTTAATCGAGATTTCAGCACAAAGTCGGATTATCAGGAAAGCCCGTGAAATCCGCAGTGTTTTTGACTAAAATGACGCCTCAAACTGCTCTCTGGAACACAAAGGTATTACAATTCACTATAATAAAAAAAATCATATTTCAGCACAATATATTCAATTTCTTCTCTCCTCTTTTATTTATTGGATAATTATGCATGTTTGTTAATGATTGTGCTTAGTTAGCATCGCATTCTGTGTTACAGAAATATGATGAAGGGCAAGATAAAGCAAATTATTGGAAACAAATAATATCACGAATCACAATCTCCATCATACATTATATAAACTAATACAAAAAAAGAGGAATCAATTAATTAGATAAAATGCTCACAAATGGAGAGTTCCGATCAATATAAATCACTCAGAATATGATTAATTGTATGGTCAATTAATGCGATCCATACAATGCGAAAAGCCATGCAAAGAATACTTATTATGCATAACAACACAAGCGATAGTGATGAATCGAGGCTTTCACTGGGGTTATATAAAATGAAATATGAACAGTAGCCTATCAAACGGTTTACTGCAACTCAAGTACCAAATAAAAGATATACAAAACACACAATAAAGGGGTGAATAAGACCCCCACAATACAAATATATTATGATTCTGAATTTAGAAAGGAGGTGTAGATGCGAACGGCTTTTGAAGGTTTGGAGACCAGTAAAGAGATATGTTCCACAACTGAGTCGGGAAGACTATTACAGGGTCCGCACTGCCGAGCAAATGAAGCCTCTTGTCCAAGGATGAGGTTTTGGCATCTGGGAGCATAAGAGCAGGTGGTCAAGCATAAAGTGTTCTAAGTCGGGACACTTGCCGAGGGAGCATGGCCCGAATGTCTTTCGGGCAGTGTTGCAAGTGCGTTTTGGACAGCATTGACACTGCAGCTACTAGGTGTATGTGGTACCTTGGGATCGAGAGTCCGGTGCGAGCAGTAGGCTTCGAAACAATTACTCCAACTGTTGACTTGAGAAAACTTTTTGTTTAACTTTCGATCAATATGCATTGATCTAATTGGAACCGATCGAAGGGGCCATAATAAACCCCTCAAAAAATCGATCATATCTCTCGTATTTTTTAATAAGCAGTTTCGAAATACGTGTCACGGTAAAGCCTCATTATATACCTATCAAACGGTGCATTATGTGTAGTGATTATGCGATTGGGGCGATTGCAGTAGCCCAGAGATTAGGGGAAGGCAGGAAGTGAAATGTCGCAAAATGGCTTAATGCATTTAATTTACGAGTGCATGACTGTGCTGACCATTTTTTCAAAAGTTATCTTTCTATTGAATATTACCAACCTTTCCATGTATTAAAATCATTGAAATCGGTAAACAACAAATTATTTCAAAATGGACTAAATGAGATATTATGGATTGTAAATATTATCAAATATTTTATTAAATGCTACAGTATAATGATATTACTTAAACATTTGTCATGAAATCAATTAGATGTAAACTGCGTACATTGACCATCTAAGGAAACAGTCAACTTGGCCACTACAGGCAGGTAACCACTACATACAGGTTCACTAACATTATTTTCCTCTACAGAAGATTTATTTTTATGGCCACTATAGACAGGTTGGCTGCTATAGACAGGTTTGACACTGTATATCCAAAGCTCATCTCACAAAACACATATCTCCAGTCACTTATTTTGCTAGTTTGACAATTGTAAATATAGACACACATCAATCAAAGAAGTGAGCATTCATATAAGCAATCGGTCAATCAAAGATATGATATCATTTCAAATGTGCATTCATTCAATCATCAAAAAAAGAAATAAAAGAAGCCATACTTTTTAAAAGCAATTAATACATATCAAATAAGAATTTATTTAGCACAATTAATACAAAGAAATATTACATAGCTTTATAGATCATTCTCTAAATCTAAATGGTATAAGCATTATACGATCTACTGACCTCTCTTCACCGTATAACTGTTATACGATATTTAGCACTTTGGATCGTATAAGCGTTATACCATATAATGTCCTCTACTCACCGTATAAGCGTTATACAGTGAAGAGAGGCCAGTAGATCGTATAAGCGTTATACGGTGAAGAGAGGCCAGTAGATTGTATAAGCGTTATACCATATAATGTCCTCTACTCACCGTATAAGCGTTATACGGTGAAGAGAGGCCAGTAGATCGTATAAGCGTTATACCATATAATGTCCTCTACTCACCGTATAAGCGTTATACGGTGAAGAGAGGTCAGTAGATCGTATAACGCTTATACCATATAATGTCCTCTTCACCGTATAAGCGTTATACGGTATTGAGCACTTTGCATGGTATAAGCCTTATACCATATAATGTGCTCTACTCACCGTATAACTGTTATACGGTATTGAGCACTTTGCATGGTATAAGCCTTATACCATATAATGTGCTCTACTCACCGTATAAGCGTTATACGGTGAAGAGAGGTCGTAGATCGTATAATTGGTATGCGATATACAATACGTTATACAATGTACCGAGCTCTCCCCACTGCTATACGATATATTCATGATTATATTAAACCTTGAACGAAATAATGAAAATACAAATTACAGATAATATCTCATATTGGCAAAGTCTAAATTCAAATGCAACCTTTACTTTTAATATCTTATATTTTAAGATAAATAGCTGTTGATTAAACAATCATTGTTACGCTTTAAACATTGTGGTATTTTGCAATCCTTACTAAGTATTTTCTTCTTCCTCGTCAAAACTAAAAACAACTATTTGAAGAACATCTCTTAAGTAAAAGTACATACAGGGAAACCCCATTATAACGAGCTCGCAACGCGGAGGTTCCCTGCACATGTCTACTGGGTGCAAGATTAACATTTAGGGATAGGCAGCCAAATAAGCTTCCAGTCACACAAATGTAATCAATACCTTAACCTTTAAATGCATAATTTTACTTGCACAACCAACTTTTTAATAATTAAGAATTTTGGCTATTCAAATATTAGTAGCTTTGATTTGAACGGTTTAACTGGGCTACAAGGAAAACATTAATTTCTAGCAACATCCAATGTTTCAGGCGTAGAAGAAATCAAAGGCCCTTTAAAAGTATGTCTGTACCAACAAGGACCATCATTTTTTATTAGTAACAAACCCGACCTCACTGGCCCAATATTTCATGATGAACTAATATTTGTTTATATTGTTCTAGATGGTCCTGTCAACAATTTGCAGTTCAAACGTGGCATCTTAACTAGTTACATTACGCTGTGAAACCTCATTTAAATGAGCACATTGAGTTCATTGCTTTAAACATGCATACTTGATACCTAAGCTAGTTGGATACATGTGAAATATCATGTTATAGGGTACCTTGTAATAACAATGCTTATAAAAATGAGGTTCCACTGTAAGCAGCTGTATACTGTGAAAAAGAAGCACAAATAAGTATAGTTCTCAGTGTCAAAACAATCCAAACAAAATACACCTGTACTGTCACTTTGTAGTTTTCCTATATATGGACTTGTACTCATTTCAGAGGGTCATCATTTGTGTGCGCTATCGGTCTAGCAGTACTCAAAGACGCCCTGCACAAAGAAATTAAATATATGCTTTTAGCACTGACCATGTGGAAAACCCCTAATTATGGTGATATATAAGATTGAATTGCAAAGCATACTGGAACGTTTTAAGATTGGATAAATGTAATGAAATTCAATTGGCAGTATAATGTAGGTGACAGAATCATTAATTACTTTCCCCCTTTTTTTTTCACTGGCTTATTAGCCATTTGATTGTTCCCACAACATTTAAGAATATGTCAAGTGCTATTGAAGTCTCAAATATAACTCTTGGGAATTTTTACATTTCATCGCTGGGCATAAAAAGGGCAAAATGGCTGATAATATCAAATTAGTTTTTATTTTATTTTCAGAAAGAGTACTTTAAAACCTTTCCGATGATATATTCAGAATCCTCATATATGCCCTACTTTTTGAGAAATCCAAAATATCAAAAGGACAAAATGAAAAAATGTGCATGATTTCGTCGCTGGGCAATAAAAAGGGCAAAATGGCCGATATTATCGTCAAATATCGATTTTGTTTTTATTTCATTTTCAGATTTAGTTCTTTAAAACCTAACCAATGATATGTTTAGAATTCCCATATGTGCCCCACTTTTTGAGAAAATTAAAAATAACAAAAGGACAAAATGACAAAATTGCACGTATTTGGGCAACAAAAAGGACAAAATCGTTTTCACGAACTGCCGAGAGGTGTTTTTTGGCTAAAAATCAATGTATAACGAATGAAATGTGTTATTTTACTACTCTTCCGTAAGAATTTAGCATTGATCACAATATCCGCACATGCGTACGGCCACAAGTTTAACCAATTTTAATTCAAGTGACTACAAAATAACCCTTGCATGTTTGGCATACACGACTAAGCGCGCATATGATATGGGCAATAAAAAGGACAAAAATGGATTTGCCCTTTTAGCTGCCCATTATTGCGCCAAGTCGCGCGCATTGCCTGTGCATTATCAATGCGCGTAAAAAGGCAATTCGCGTTTTGTCCTTGTTCATGCCCAATATCGACGCGATATAGTGCATGTAAAAAGGGCAAATTCAGAAATGCGTAAATAACTCCGTTAAAAAGAACTGAGCGTAGGCCAAATTAAACGACTTGATCGCTTTATAGCCTACATTACTGTTTCACTAAACAAGATTACTGGATTTGGCATTTGAAAAATATAATTGCCAAAAATGTCAAAATGTTGTTTCTTCCAAAAAAGTAAGTATCGTTTTTTGCTATCGATACCGTCAATTTGTCCTTTTAATTGCCCAGCGACGATTTGGGCAACAAAACGGACACATTTTTTTCCACAATCTACTCAGAACTATATGAACGCCTGCGGGGTACCAATCTTGATACTTTACAACCACTATTTAACTTTGGAAAAGTTATTTCCATACTATCGAGGTCCTCTGTGTCAAGCTGCCCGCCTGTGATCTCCGTGTCCTCCGTCTCTGCTGTGTCCTCTGCATCAAATGCCTCCGCCTGTCTGCAGAGCTGCACCGCTACTCTAGCAACCAGTCCTGTTTGAAAAAAATGAAACAATTTCTAGACTCACATCTTTTCCACAGCTGTATCATACACAAAGTAAAATGTATTCATCAGTCTAGTCATATTCTCCTCAATATGGGGCATTCTTTTTCATCAATTTGATTGAACCTGTAAGTCTAATAGACCATTAAGTTTAAGTTACAATAGCTATGAGTGAAGTGAAAATGCATGCATGCACTATTTTTCTGATGTCAATGCTGTAGATCAAGCAAGGCATTGTGGAGATGTCAACATTTGTCAACTCCAGCGCATCCACTTTCATTTGTCATGTTCAAGAAAATTCCTGCATGATTTCTAGCATTTTCATCAGGATTTACAGAGATGTCACCAATTTTTATTGGTGGAGCAGGGTAGCAGATTTGAAAAAGGAGGCATAATTTTCTTTGGAAAACTATGGCTTGAGATAATCAGCCTCTGGATAATTGGCCCGTTATTAGTCAGTACTAAATACAAATACATGTAATGTACACTGATACACATCGACACACACAAAAGTAATAGTTCGACCTCATAGGTCCTCATGCTTACATAGGTAGCTTGATCATACGTCTTAATACATGTACCATCGATATCGATGAGTACATACATACATGATAATACACTGTACCGGTCACATTTTATATTGAACGATGTGTGTGTGTGTTGATCTACCTGTGTAGCTTCCTCGTACGGCTAGACTAGTCCTTTAGCAATTGTGGAAAATAAAAACAAATACAAAATCTGATTTCTTCGGATCAAAAAGGGACAAATAAATACAAATTTTCCCACCATGGACGATAATGTGTCGAGACTACCTTTAACTGTGTATATTTTTTACAACCATTTGCTCATACTAATAAATAATGATGGTCTGAAAAATTCTCCATCAGGACTTTGAACGACAGAGCCTTTACTACTAGCTAGGCCAGGGAGATTTCATGCATGTATGCAGACAGACACAAATTCATATTTGCAGCCAGGCAATTTTAAATGTATCCATCTGGAGAGTTTAAATATATTTAAGTAGACAACTAAACATAGTTTCTTCTTTTTACTTTACATGCATTAGGTACACCTTGGTCCCAGGAGAAAGGAAAAGAGGACCACAATCATGGAAGGGGACATGGTAGCATCGTACCAAGAGCAGTATGGGAATGAGTGGCCACAGATTGGTCGGGTAAAGGGCCTCAGTGCAGATGAACTGATGGTGGACTGGTTCACAGGCACTACATCCTCAAAATGGAAGAGGCTGACAGTGCCAGTCAAGGGTCAGCGTGGAGCTAGGTGTCCCTGGGAAGGAACGCTTTCTAGGGATAGCGTCATCTTGCCTCCATTCCAACTTACTCATGGAGACAAGCTACCATTAAATGTCATTCATAGTTTAAACGGAAAAAAAACAGATTTTTTTTTGAGTAGGTTAAATTACATTGTGATATGATACTCAATGTATTCTGTAGCTAGATATGTTAACTAGTTTTGAGCTTTTGGATATGTCCTAGCAGACATATAAGCCTTGTAAAGTACAAAGCCTAATTGTGCTGGATTCGCCATGAGTAGGACGTGTCAGCTAAATATGGCTGTTATTTTGCTGATATTACAGTGTTCAAGCCCTTATTGTTGACATATTAGAAAGATTAGCCAAAATTAACGTCCACACTGAATACATTTCCTCTCCTCTTTTTTCTCTTCTAGCAAGAATTTAGTGGTAATGAATAAGAGATTGGAATTATGGTTATGGTAATGGTGAGATTTAGGTTGCAGGAATTTTAAATAAGAAGGACTGGGTAACTTTGGAAATGATGAAATTGAAGTTCCTGCAGGCCTCAATCTGTACGTCATTGCAAAATGAGACAGAGTATTGGTTTAAACCAAGTACACACAAACATATACCGTATTCGCCGGCGTAATCGCCACATACTTTTTCCTCGAAAAAAACCTGCAAAGTTGGGGTGCGGCGCATACGCGGCGATATTCAAATTTTCACTCTTGACTGACCTCAAAACAACACATTTCAGCAGGTGTGGGACTATTGGTTGTATTGCACTGTATTGTATTGGGTGATAAAACATTATTTAGCCAAATTGTCTACGTTTACCCTGGCCTAGAATGGTTTCTCACCTTTTTTGCCGATATTTGCTAAATCCGATACGTTTTTAACTTCAAAGTTACGAAAAAAATGCACTGCCAGCGCCGCGCTTGCCTGCCATCGATCTAGCTACGTGCGTTATGGATAGTTTTGGCAAAGACAGCAGAGCGCCGCGTACGCGTGCTAAGGCGTGCTCGCGACCTACGTACGCGATTGACTCGATGTACAAACGTTTACGTACGTAAATATTTGTACATGTACATGCGTAAGCCAGCTGCGCTGACAATCTCGTAAGTGCTGGCAATCTCGTAATACATGTAGCGCTAGAGTTCTCGTTCCTATTCAGGAAAACTATATTTTTGCTCGAAACTAAGGTAATTCTGAATATTTTGTAACTATATTTTCATAAATATAAAGAAATATATCAAGATGAGGAGAAAAATTTGGAAAACCATTAAATTCCCGCTTTTTTTGTCGCCAGTTTTCCTAGCGCACTTTTCTCCCACTTTGTTTTCTTCAATTTCAATGCTCAAAGTCCGCATGCGGCTCTTACGCGGATGCAGCGATTAAGCCGGCGAATACGGTAGTATAATCTGATTTGATTTTAATTTACAAAATCAGGATAAATTCTTGCGAATAGATTGATAGTTTGCATTTGCCAATGTATTTTTCTAAAATGACCGTATATGAAAAGAGTTACCAAGAAAAACACCAAAACCAAAAATCACTTATGATTTGTTTGTGAAGTGGTTGTCTGTAAATAGCAGCATAACATTTACATTCGCTCCAAAAGATTGGTGACCTCTCCAATAAAAGAACAATTGTTTAGATGTTTTTTATTTTGTATTATTTGTTAAAAAACAGATACACACAGAATGGACACATTGATAGCTGATGACTAGAGATGGTTTAAATAATCTCCAATCCCCGTGTCATTCAAATTCATATTACGCTCACGGCTGTTTGATTAGTCAATGCATACATATGTTTGTATGCACTGTGAGTGACATTTACTTATGAAAACAAAATGAGTACAGCGATTACTATGTACTGGATCATATGCGACTATACATTGCATAAAATTGAAGTTAGCTGAAGCTTTTAATTGAGCCAGTGTACATCTATGAACATAATCAATTCAGTTTTACGTGGATGTGATGTGGCAAGATTGGTAGAGCGCGCACTTTCCGTTCTCGTGATCCCAAGTTCAAAACCAGCCCACTCCGTTTGTCCTTCAGACAATTAAATCAACATTGCTGCTCTCTACCCAGAAGTGTAAAAGGGTTCTTGGTCGGGTGTTAATTAGCCTTCAGCGCCCGTTGGGCAGCTGGGCTAGTATGCTCCCCAGGGAGTTGAGAGGGTGCGCAAAATAATTGTGCATGTTCAACCTGTACCTGATGACTAAGGGTAATAATAATGCGCTTAGAAACATTGTATTAAGCGCAATATATTATCACTATTAAAGTGTGTCTACTTTGGTGTCGCGAAGTGGCTAAGGCCCCAAGTAAATATAAATATTGATGCATTTGTAAGATTTTTCATTTCTTATTTTTCTTAAATGGCCATACGTTGTAGGTAAAATTGTGTGGGCCTCATTATGTATGCAGATGTGTAGACGAATATCTATACTAGTTTCACTAATGGTCTATTTTTGTCTGCAAACTGAAGAAATATTATATATTGACTATTGTTTGACAGGGTTATAGTTTATTTGATAACTAAGTGTCATTATTAGATGTAGTAATTAAACATTCTGGATTTGTTGAGGTAGAATAACATTCAGACAGAATAGACATTAAAGAATTGTATACTTTCATCAATGCTTGAAATTAGCACAACCACGCTTTTAATGGTTTGCCTTGTTTGGGCTTAAAGTTACCAGGGAATTTTTAATATGTGGGTTTTACTTGCCCAACTGGGCCACAGTAAAAAAGATTAATCTAATGTAGTTTACATTTAAACGAATACTGATGCAAAATAAACTTGCTTCACAGGATAACTAAGCGGAATGTCTTACAAACATATAGTACTGCTAGAATCACAGGCCATGCAGTAACATGAAGCGGAATCGTTCCCATTCATAATTCCTCACAAAATACATATTAACCTTTATGAATTTCCTGATTTAATGATTTTGTATATGTAGACATAGCTTTGAGACCTTGGATTCCTGTTGGTTAGGTATCATGTTTATCAAACCGGTCTTAATGGCCACCTTTCTATAGAGATCTCATGCCTAATAGTGGTCTCATCTTGTTTCCAGGTGGTCGCTAAACCAAGATTTTACTGTATATCACACAATGTTTATATGAAGAGAACTTAGATTATCATATAACTTTACCATGTAGAGACATCAGTTTATTGTCCTGATCCATGTGGAGACCCCAATGTATCACATAGCCCTTATGCTATGAGTAAATTGTATAATGTATGAGACTTATACCATGCAAAGTGCTCAATACCGAATAAGAGTTATACGGTGAGTAGAGCACATTATATTGTATAACGCTTATATGAACTACTGGCCTCTCTTCACCGTATAACGCTTATACGGTGAGTAGAGGACATTATATGGTATAACGCTTATACGATCTACTGGCCTCTCTTCACCGTATAACGCTTATACGTTGATTAGAGGACATTATATGGTATAACGCTTATACGATCTACTGGCCTCTCTTCACCGTATAACGCTTATACGGTGAGTAGAGGACATTATATGGTATAAGGCTTATACCATGCAAAGTGCTCAATACCGTATAACGCTTATACGGTGAAGAGGACATTATATGGTATAACGCTTATACGATCTACTGGCCTCTCTTCACTGTATAACGCTTATACGGTGAGTAGAGGACATTATATGGTATAACGCTTATACGATCTACTGGCCTCTCTTCACCGTATAACGCTTATACGGTGAGTAGAGGACATTATATGGTATAACGCTTATACGATCCAAAGTGCTCAATATCGTATAAGAGTTATACGGTGAAGATCGAGAGGTCAGTTTATCGTATAATGCTTATACCATGAAAAGACTTGTACAATTGATGTAATATGGAAGTTTGTATATACAGTTTATATATATATATATGTACATTGTTACTCTGATTAACTGAGCATTATTGAAATAAATATGATTTGCAATTCAACAAATATGTGTTATTGTGCTGTTATATTATTTTATTATTTGGTCTTTTGTTGAAATGTTATTGAATTGTATTCATTGGTCTATTTATTAAATGTGTGATTTTCTTTACATGACATTAATTAGCTATTGTTCACAACTTATTTATCAAATAGATCCACACAAAAACTTGCGCACCTGTCTTTAGTGGCCACCTATTCAATTATAGCCCCAAACCTGTTTTAGTGGCACCTGTATATAGCAGCCAACCAATCTATCTTGGCTAACCTGCACATAAATGCAGTGTTATGGATCGAACCTGTCTTTTTGGGTCACCTGTCTACTGTGACTATAATTTTGTTTCCCTTCGGTTTGAGCGCACAGTCAACCTGTCTATAGCAGTCAACCTGCCTGTAGTGACCGTCAATAGTGACCCCCTGTTGAGAAAAACAATGTTATGGACCTTTCTATAGAGGCCACCTGTCTACAGGGACCAATTTTATTGTTTCCCTTGGGTGGTTAATAAGGTGGTATGGCAAGACACATTCCTAATGCACAACTGCAAATAATTCTTACACTTGTTTGTTCTTTCTATTGTGTAAGCATTGTAAGAATTATGAGATAAAAACCAGAAATAATGCAGAATGTCTTCATTAAATTATATTAATACATACATACTCAATCTAGGTAATAATATGAAAAAAATATGGACTAGCAGTGGTCCATTTTGAAATGATTTGTTGTGGAGTCCACTCTTCCCTCATAGAAATAAAGACCCGCTGCAAGACGTACATCACCTATTTGTAAAGAATGGAAATACCAACAACAAAATCATTCAACTGCTTGATGAGTCAATCATTCATGCAGATAATCAATCAATCGGGATCAGTCATTCATTCAGTAAGAACTAAATTCTGCCCTATTCAATAAAATGTATAGTTGTGTAGCAATGGTGGGGAGGGGGGGGGGGGGCGATAAGGACACGCGACTCCCTAATAATTTGACGAAAAAATATAAAAACATAATAATAAAGGGGGAAATTAAAACAAAATACATTGACTGTGCTGATAAATCTAATTGAATTAAATTGATTTATTTACCAAATCAACAAAATCATATAATTTTGTACATTATTCAAAAATGTATAATTAGTTGGTAATAAAAAATGAATTAGAAAATAGCATATTATGCTAGTCAAACTAGCCCTCAAACAGAGATCATGTGAACAACTAAAAACAATCAAAATACATGTATATCGAAAGACGGAACATGCGCTATATGGGTCATTCTTCGATAAGTGTATATTTTTGTGTCCCGCTACTTTGGTGTCGCATAGAAACAAAATTAAAGCTTTTTCTTGTTACCTCTTTGTGTTGACTTACAAGTAAGTAAAAAAATAAAAAATAAAACAAAAAGTAAAGTGATAACTCTTATACTTTTTTTAAAATTATTTTTTTTAATGTTCCACCCCCCTCAAAATCGCATGTCCCGATGGCATCATGTAAAAATATCATAATGTAGCATTTCAAAAAAGATGCATATTTTTGGTCCTAATATACCTTAAAGGGAAAGTTGCGTTTTGGTAGAGAGGGCGCTAGACTACTTTTTTTTTGGTGAGGTAATTAAAAACTGAGTGTAAAATTTGAAAGAATAAAATCATCTTTGTTTGGTCAAAATCGGTTCAGAAACGGCTGAAATATCCATAAATATAACAATTTGTAATAAACCCGGGGCCCCGGGTTTATTAGAGAATTTTGAACCAGCCGTTAAAAATCCAAAAAAATGCTTCCTCTTTTCAAAAAAGTTACAAAATAGGTATTTAAATAGTTGTTGGTTATTTCTCTATCTAATCACTATTTCAACAAAGCATCACATGCACAATATTTTATTCAAAATGGTTGAAACCGATGAGTGTTTAGAGAGCGCCCTCTTACGTTTTAACGGCTCTTTTTGAATGATAACATTATCTTTACTACGTCATTTGTAATTTTGTGTTCCTTTCTAGTTATAACTATTAGTTTGTAATGTAATGATGCAGGTTTTGGTTACTAAAATTCAGTTTCACTAAAACTGTACTCTCCTTACCAGAACTCAACTATCCCTTTAATAAATTCAATTTTATGAGTTGACTACGAATACCAAGATTAAATACGCACACATGTAACGATTTTTTTAAAAAAAGAAAAAAAAGGAGTCTGTTTTGTGTGTCCCGATATTTTGCGTCAGATCCGTCACGCATTTTGAGTCCACCATCTACGGTACAACAAATTGCTAAATTTAAGTGATCGTGGTGGCAAAATGTCGGGTGACTAGGTAGTAGAAAGAAGAGACACGTTTCTTCCCCGGTCTCCAGGAAAGTAACATTGTTTTTTTGAGATCTTTGTCAAAAACCAGGTCCGTACCTTTGTTAAGCGTCATCTCCGAACGCTTGATATTAGCTACATACAGATGTTAGATTGAATTTCTAATCATTTGTATGAATGCGCCCACAGAACAACTATACAACACTATCGCTTATTTGTATTGCATACATTGCTATTAGCTATCGGAGCTTTAAATGTGTCTGATAGTCATCTCCGTCACGCGTCATCTCCGTCACGGCTTTTTTGTGACTGAGATGATGAGTTTGAGTTGGATTGTCAACTCAGTTAATTGACACACAATGTTGTTCAAAATTGACAAATATTCTATGACAAAGCTTAGTTTGCATGAATTTTAGATTATTATATAACATGTGATTCTAATGTATTCTTAAATACACGCTTCAGTCATCTCCGTCACGCTTTATTCATCTCCGTCACGCTGAGTTCAAATGCATAAATTTCAACAACGATTATACTCTGGTAAAAAATATTTGTATTGGTATTTTTAGCGATCTATTTACTCGTAATCATGTACCTCTCTTCATCCTAATTTCCTGAGAAAATTTCATTACACTGATTGAAAGCAAAACTATTTGGCAAAATTCACTATTTATTCAGCAAGGCAAGTATAAATTGTGGCTCTAGAGAAAAAATGTGATTATGGTTGACCAATGTTTTTTTTTCTTTTCACAGTCACCCTTCTTTCCAAACGAAGATTGAATAAGAAGAGAATTATGTTCTTCAGTTAAAATGCGACGATCTATTTGTGCAAAAATGTTGTGATGGAAATGACGCATTAACAGTGTACATGTTAATAAAACCCCCACAAATATTACATAGCCCCATTAAAGATCGCGCCAAACATTATTTCCCTAATCTACAGATGATAACATATATTAAACACACAGAAAGAAAGTGGAGAAATAGTTTTGATTTTCACAATCTCACGATGGTCGAAAATATACACTTATTGAAGAAAGACCCACATACTGTAAGTAGCCACCATTATTTTTTTATTTTTATTATATACATGCAACAAATCAATCAAGACTATACAATGATAATTTATGGCAATTATTTTGTTTCCAAATAGACCTACTGTATGAGTTATTTTTCCCACTTAGCCTCTTGTACATACATGTATCAGCATTATTATCACTCTACATTACAATATTGTCTTACCTTCTACGTAGGGATCTGTAAGACTTCTCTCACAATAATATCCGGTATAGCCGGCTGCACAGGTGCAGGTGAAACTGTTGATGCCATCTAAGCAGGTAGCTCCATTTAAGCATTGCGAAGGATCACAGTTGTCAATGTCTGCAAACAAACACAAAAGGTGTCAAGATACCAAAATAATGTGAAGAGTGGTACTATATACAGGTAGCTCATTTCAAGCATTGTGATGGATCACAGTTGTCAATGTCTGTAACAAAAACAAAAAAAAACATGAAAGGGGTTGAGAAATTATTAACATATAATGCAAGGCTTCAAACTTGGTTTAATTGAAATAAAAGCCAGTATAGCCGGCTGCACAGATGCAGTCCAAACTGTTGATGCCATCAATACAGGTATAGCTTCATTAAGGCATTGCGAATGATCACAGTTGTCGTCCACTGCAATAAACACAAAAATCAATAATGTACAGAAATGATATAGATAAAATGCTCGGGCGTAAAATTTAAAAAAACAGCAGGTAAAGTCAGCTGCACAGATACAAGTCAAACTGTTGATACCAGCTATACTGCCCTACTTTAGCAAAAGGAAGCAAGTGACATAAGGGACATTTGCAGTAAATGAGCAAAACATGTTATTCTCCTGGCCCTACCAAACTGGAATTTTGGACAAAAACTATTATGATATCTAAACATGTCGTATAAAGGCTTGCTAAACAAAATTTTAAATATATACAAATTTTGCATAAAAATAACCTAGGAAGCAAGTAACAAAAAAGTGCTACTTGCTTCCTGTTGCCACATTATATCTACTTGGTAGATTGAAGGAAGTAAGTACTTTCATGCATTTTTTTTTCTCTTTATAATTTTCCTTCCCCATTTGTCATGATTATTCTATTACTGTAAACGTTATTTTCGCGCGATTCATATTTGTATTAATCGCGCTGAGTGACACAAAAAAATGTTGGCACATAAGGCCGATTCATTAGCCCTAGGCCACACGTCTACTATTATGTAGCGAAAGCTACAGAAGGGGGCCAGTCCTCTGGTAACTCGTGCATGACGTGATTTTGCTGTTAGGTGAAACCTCACTTTGAAGGCCTGAACTGCGGTGTGAGCTCTCAAGCCTGCATCCAGTAGATTTTTATGAGGGTTGGCACTTTCTTATCACTAGCCCCTCTCTGTGTCCAGGTGTTCACACACAAAAATTTCATCCCTTAATCATGACTAAAGAATCAGCAGCTGACTATAGAATCAGCTGCTGATTAGCTATACGATGAAATGTGTGTGTCTGAATGCTGATTAACGAAACGATGTATCGTAAGTCATGACTAACGAAACACAGGTTTTATCGTCGTTTCGTACGAGAGCTAACTATAGAATCACGCTCTTTTCGTGTGTGAATTCAACCGTCGCTCGCTTAATCATGACTAGCTATACGACTCATAACTAACTGGGCGTGGCTTAACGTGAACGTTCGCACGCACAGCACGTATGTTCATAGCGCGCGTTTAGCGCCGCGCGCCATCTTATAGTCGCGCATGCGCATACGCGCGCTTTTGTTTACATATAAGATGACAAGATGACTCATTAATTGCCTATTTTGAACGGATTTTTGCACGCCGCCCCTATCCAAATCAATGCTGTAACCATGTGACTTGCCATCATATGCCCTCGATTATCAATTCCCACTAAGAGAAAAAAAAACTTTAGTATTTTAATGCCTTTTTGGGGCAACTAAAAATACCCTTATTTTTCATTATTTTGTTAATGAAAATTTCACTAAAATAGCCCTTTTTTAAATAACCATGGCAACAAAGAAAGAGTTTTTTTCATTTAGGGAGAGAATGATTTCGAAAGAGGCTGACAGATGACGTCATTTCATACCCAACAATAGAGATCCTACTTTTTATTTCCTGTAGCTACCACCGCTGGAAATCCACTTAAATACTGAAGGTAACAAACTAACATACTATGTTTATAGTTTATTTACATGCAAATATGTGTATTAATGTACTATATGTTGATTTCTTATCACGTTTGATTAGCATCAATTCGTAATCGTATGTTTGTATCAAACTTTTCGATCGTTTTGCACATGTCCGTGGTGTAGTTGTACATATCATAGCAGCAGGTGTAACTGTGTTGCGTGTATGGTTACTATAAGCAGGTGCATGTACATGTTACTCGTTCTGGTACCCAGTTATATTGCTCCACGTGCACCTGTTTACTGCTAATACACGTAACACAGTTACACCTGCTGCATGCTGCTATGAGAAATGTATGAGCATTTTCAAACTTAAAATCGCTGCAAAGTTTGGTGAAGCTTAAAACTAAATTGGGCTAAACATTTCAGGCTCAACACAAACATAATTGGCTATAAATAATGAAAGGCAAATATTAATGAGGATGAAAAAAGGGATTTTAAGATTATTTTAATTCCCAATTCTACTTCAGCATGTTCAGTCTTCACCAAATTAAGGATGTAGAAACAGTGATTAAATATTCTTAAAATAATATCTATGAAGTTTGATTTAAATGTGTGTTTTTTTGGCCCAAATCTTATTATATTAATATACTGATTATTATTTTCTATTATTAATTACATTTGGCATAATTGAGTTATTTTAGTATGTGGAAAACTTGGTCGATATTATGGCCAGTCCGCCATGTGAACAGTGTTTTCTATCATGGTATGGCCCCCTTTTGTGGCTGTGAATGAAAATGTTAATTAATAATTTTTTTTTTCTGTTTTCCCAGCTCAACCAGTCAAAGCCAAATCAGTCAACCTCGGGCTCAAGCATTATCACTCCTTGCTAATCTCTTGTCATGCATCCTCGCCTGGTCATCATCACCTGGTCATCTCATTCGCAGACGCATCGCAGACAACACTCTGAGAGACATTTTTTCAGAAGTTAGCACTTAACAGGTATGTTCTCGGTTAATACAAATTGTGTAACGTAGTTCTTTATTATAGTCTGCATATAATAATAATCATTATAAGATTATTATTGTTCTGTTTTAAAATACTATGTATTTCAATCTGTGAAACAAGATCAATAAGAGTACAAAATAAAAAGCCTTGGCTGTTCATTGTGCAGTCATTGTATGCAAGGCAACATAATTAATACAAATATATAAGACATGTAGACTAGAATACACAAAACGGGAGTCAAAACTACAAATTACATTTACATCACATTCAGTAGACAGTTACATATAAATAATACCCTTCACCATGATATTCCGGCGCAAGTTTACAAGTGTACCCTTGGCCAAAAAAATAGCGCATTTATAGCCACCAAATCTAACCTTAGCCACCAAATTTACCATTTAGCCATTGAATCTAACATTTAGCCATTGAATCTAACATATAGCCACCAAATTTAGGATTAGGGTTTGGGTTAGGTTTGGTTTGTTTGGCCTTGGATACACTTGTAAACTAGCGCTGTGTCTAGTAGTAGGGTACTCCACTCTTAACTCCACTCCACACCTATGCCATATAGTATGCACAGTAGACACGTTTGTGAGATAACCAAAAATGTAAAAATATTTCTAGCTATAATAAAGTATAATCTCACCAAATAAACCAACTGTGGATAGGGGCACATCTACAAAGTAAATATTTCACTCTTGTGAACCATTTACACGCAATATATGCTAATGCGCTGGAGATTACAATACCGGCCATTCGGAGATTACAATACCGGCCTACACTGTTGCGTTCAACTGATGAACGCTGTGTTTTAGGACGCATCTCCATCGGTAAGAAAAAAACGGACGGGAAATAATCATTTTATTTCTACATTTTGCAGTCTTCAAAACAACAAAGTCGGTAATTATTATCAAAGTATATGAATTGTGGATCACATAAACAAAAGTTTTTTTGCATTTGCTGGTAAATTGAGGGAGAAATCAGCTGACAAATTTTGTTTGTTTCCGTTGGATAGTGCAGCGGGCGGAAGAGGTTGATCTCCATACAACGCTATTGTAATGTACCTATGTGTGGGAAGGGGGGAAATTAAACACAATTTGAGACTTACTTTGAGCCTTTACTTAGAAATACTCCAATGGAAACCAGTTGTTTACATGTTTAGACTTCTGCCCAGTCAACTTCTCAAATTCCTCCTGAAACTACAATAATATGATACAGTAACAATAGAAGCAAGTACCAAGTACTTCTTTAATTTCCTTGAATATTGGAAGATGTTACTATCACTGATTCAAGGATTGTAGTAATATGAAGCATGTTAAAGATCCAATCCACCTTTTGCAAGACAAAATGTAAAGGTAATTTAGAGATTATTGTCTTATACCGATTGAGTTGACATGTATTTACATGTATAGTTTGTATGTCTGGGGATTACTGGCCAGCCATTGGCCTCTGACACTCCTCAGGAGCAGGTCCAGGTCATTGCTGTATCCTCGCAGGTCCCTCTTGATATTATTTATTTGGGCGTGGACACTCTCCCCTCCTTGTTCCCCCATGGTTCCCATAGTTGCTCGCCATCTTCTGAGCCATGGCACAGTGTGCTCCTCAAGGAGGTGCATCTTGGGCGGCACTGATTCGGTTGGAAAGTTGATTCTGAAGAAGTTTAGGTATTCCTTGATGTTTCTCTCTGTAGAAAAGATAATGAGTATAGGTACATTTTCTGTTATACATTCTTGGCTTAAAAATTCTCATGATGAATACATTTTAGGGCATATTAGTTACAAGTTTATGTTGTTGTACATGACAGATCAAGGGAGTGTATGCAATTACAGAGAGGGGATAATGCTCAAAATACCCTTCCTTGTTACAAGTACCAATATATTAAGTGCCTTCGGAGTTAAAATCATAATCGTTTATTTTTAAATATTAATTTATTCAAGTTTTTTAAGACCTTATTTTTACCTAGTTCATTTATTTTGTCATCCTTCAGAAACCCAGCTGTGTTGATGGCAACATGACATCGACCGAAGAGAGTGAAGAGATTGCGGTACGTAGCTGCAACCTGTTCTGCTTCCCTGATGAGTGGCTCGCTGTCTGGGCATAGCTGTCTCATGGTATCAACTACTCTTTCGGTGAGTCTGATGATGTTGTCGGGCTATAAGGATGCATGAAGATATGATATCAATTAGAATAGATTTATAGCCATTATTTCGGTGAGGAAGAAAATATTTAATTATCCATATACAGCTACATGTATGTTCTTTTCAACTTGCACGTTTGGTGCCATGCACTTGTAAATCATGTAGTAAAACGGTGCTATACTCACTTTGAGGCACTTATGGATGTGGTTGCCAACAAAACTCTTCCCATGGTAGGCCTGTCTCTGTACACGCATGTCTTGCAGGGCTTGATCCAAGCTCGCTGAGATCGCACCACTGGCCACGGATACCTTTGGGGACTTGTCCAGTGCAACTTTCTGTATTGGTAAGACAAAGAGAGACTTAATTATATCTGCTATACAAGATAGATTATTGGATTTAAAATGGGAGAGAATAAGTTGTTGTTTTATTGAATATTATACAGTGTATAAAAAGAAATCAATACATACCGCATCATTTATTTCTGAATCCTTTTCCTCGACAGCTTCTTGGAGAAGGTGGACTGGTTGGGAAGCAGTTTCCTCAGGATACAGGAGGATGAAGCAGGAAAGTTGCTCCATCAAATCCTTGCGCTCCTCTTCCTTCTCTGCCAACAAAGCCTTCAGTCTGTGCTGCTCCACCATCAAGACCATGTTTTTGGACAGGTTGTCTGGGTTGTCCTGCGGAGCAAGGTAAGCCACAGTCTTGAGGTCGAGCTGGTGACATGCCTTCTCCATACTATTGTAGTGCTTCAGGAACAACCCAAGACTAATGTGGAGTCCAGGAGGGCATACCTGCAAAGAAGAAAAAAAAAAGCATAATTGATAGTATGGAAAAGTGAATGAATCCATTGCATTTTTATTGAATGTTGAAAGAAAAAATTGGTCAAATGTGAAAATGAGATTTTATAACAATTTTTGTCATACCTGATCGATGGGTATTGTAACAAGGGGCTGACGCACTACGTTGAAGTGGTCCTTTGCACTTTTGGAGCCAGAGTGATGGAACTGGTGGAGGTGTTCCTCAAGACTTGCAAGAGTCCTACTCTGTCTTTCCCCTCTTTCAGTTGCTAGCTTCATCATGTCCTGCTTGCTGACAAGACAGTATAGGCAGCAATGACGACCTTGATAGAGGGGGGGGGGGGGGGGGGGGGGGGGAATGGATAATCATTAAAATTTGACCTGATGCAATAAGGGGGAAAAGTCATGATGTAGGATCAATTAAAGTCAATTATTTAATGATTTTCCTTTTTTCCATATCAAATTATGACAAAATAAGTTTTGTTCTAAAATTTGATATTTACAAGTACTTACCATTTGGACCCGTTAAGCCGTATATCTTCGTCAAATACTCATAGTCGCCGAAATGGAAGACTCGCAGCGGTCTGCCTCTGAGGAAGAAGAGAGGAATTGTTGCCTTTAATTATTTCATATCATTGAGGCCTTATAGGTTTTGAATTGCACTAATATATTGTTGTTTATCTTCATACCATTTTATTTGTTACTTTCCGTTATCATATTTATATACTTGTTTATTTTTTCATCTACATGTATATATTTATTTTCAATTGTTTGTATCGTTTTCTACAGAATTTGGGAAAGCCTCTGACTGCAGGATACTATCATCATTATTTTCAAATAAACAAGGTATGTAAATAAAAGACAGAAGACAATTGTACCTCCATGTTTTGGTTGCGAGTATTTCTAACTCTCTAGAAAAACCCTGGAGAGTCAGCTGGAGGTTGAATATGTTGTCTGTGCCGTTGAAGATGATGACCACAACAGTGTTCTGAACACTGTTGGGCTTGGAGACGTTACAGATCTGCAGCATCATCTTGAAGGACGAACCTCCTTTGTCGCCTCCAATCTTGAGCCATACTTCTCCTCCTGTGTCCTCGAAGGATAGCAAGTTGAGCCTGTGAAGAAGAGAGGACAAAATTCAAATTAAAACAAATATTGTAACATTCTTAAAGTTGTTTTGAGTATTTATAATTTTAGATTTTAGATTTGCTTGTTTCTATCCAAAGAAGCAATGTATGTTTTATGGAGTAATATTGCAGATAGTAATTAAAATAGTAGTGAAAAAGAAAAATCATATTCTAATTTATGCATCCATTGGATGGGTAGTGACTCACTTGTCGTATTCATCGAGTTGCGACATGACCTTTTCTTCCAACGAGGAAACTTTCACGAGTGGCGTTTTGATGATCTCGATCTCCTTCCTGTCCTCATTGTGGAATTGGAGGGGAATCCAATCCGCCTCCAGGTTTTCCCCTATGATTCTAGCCTCTTGTGCCCGAATTTTCTTTTCACCTTCTGTTTCGATGTTGTGCTCCTTGAGCCATCTGATAAAAAGGATGAAAAAAGGATGACAAAATTATTAACTGCTTGACTTTTTGGTTTCTCTCCTCTTCCCCGCAAAATGTATAGTTGTAAAATTGTAATGATTTGTCATAAAATGATATTGAATCTGTTATATGATAAAAGTACATACTACTACCACTGCCAAACATTTGTTCCTTACGATTTTAATTTTCTTGTCATCTTCCAGCTGAGGCGAAGCATTGACCTCATGGTGAGCAGGTCAATATCCTTGATCTTGATGGAAGACGGGTCATCCAAAGCCCCTGCCCTGTGAGCCATGGTGACCTCATGCTGGAATTGGGCAGCCGACCCATCTGAAATGTCATCCCTGATGCTGGCAAGTTGAAGGCTCCTTTTCCGCCTTGTCGATGGAGCGCTGTTTTCCGAACTCACACGTGGCTTGGTTATTAATTTTGTCACCAGAGGCTTTTCATATGTGAAGAAAGGCAGGAAAATAAGTTAAGAATATTTTCAAGGTAAGCTTGAGTATTGGTCAAACTGAATTTTAGTACCTAACCAAAACTTTCACCATACTATTAAAAATTAATTATTATAACGTTATAACTTACAAACAGCGAAGTAAGAGGGCTGTTATCATTAAAAAAGCAGCCGTTAAAACAAAATAGGGCGCCCTCTAAAACAAATTTATTTCAACTATTTCTTTTACAAAATTGTCAATGTGATGTTTTGTTAAAATAATGATTTAATATAGAGAGATCATCAACAAATATTAAAAAACCTCTTTGGTATATTTTCGTTAATGTGTAGGCATTTTATAGGTATTTGGAGAACGACGCAAAAGTCTCTAGTACTCTAGACATATAACAACATTTTTTTAAAATCAAATTTCACAACTATGGGAATATTTGAAAGGGAATGATTCTCATGTAAGAAGTTTTATTAAATGTACTTTCAAAATGGAATCGAAACCCACCAAAACCCTCGCAAATGTTTTTCCGGGAAGTGCCAATACTCAAGCTTAGCTTTACGATTATAGTTTACAGGGAAACCCCGTTATAATGAGGTAGTCGGGACTATCGATCTTGCCTCGTTATAAGCGAGCTCGATATAACGGGGTTTCCCTGTAATATTGTGTTCTAGAGTTCATGACCCAGTTTCCATCAGTGGAAAAATATAACGGGAAGTTGTTGGAGGGGGTATTCCGTATGGTACAAAAATGAAATTAAATTATTTAAATGTTGACAGATCAGCAAATTTTTATTCTTCATGATATCAACTAAAATTATATATTATGAGTACAGTCAACTCTGCCTAAGTCAAAGTCGCAATTTGAATAATCGCCCAAGTCAAAGGTCTATTAAAGTCCTCTTCTCTTTATATTCTATTGTTTTTAACCCCTCTTAAGTCGAATGTTGTCTAAGTCGCAGCTATTTCTTCAGTCCCAAGAGATTCGACTTAGGCAGAGTTGACTGTATAATTTCTGTGCTGTCATGTACAGTGAAACCTCATTATAACGAGCACATTGGGCCCATTGAATTTACCTCGTTATATCAGATATCTTGTTGTATCAGGGCTAACAAATGATAACAAATACATAGAACCCGGACCTGTGAAATAACCTCGCTATATCAGGTACCTCGTTATAACAGAGCTCGTTATAAAGGGGTTCCACTGTATCATGTTCTTTAATCTTTAATTAAGTTCCTTTTGTTAAAAGTGTTTCATTATACCTCTGTCAAGGCATATACACTCCCTTGATCTGTCATGTACAACAACATAAACTTGTAACTAATATGCCCTAAGATTTATTCATCATGCGAATATTTAAGCCAAGAATGTAGAACAGGAAATGTACATTTAGAAACCTATACTCATTCTCTTTTCTACAGAGAGAAACATCAAAGAATACCTCAACTTCTTTCGAGGCAACCCAATACTGTTATTTAGCTTTAAATAAATCTATGTGTATTTAAATTTATATTTTTAAAATCTATCTTGAATACATGTACGTTAATACTAGCAGATTGAATTTATACAAAATATAGTTTTAAAAAAATATATGCTTACTTGTCCTCTTGTTCTGAACACAGCAGTGGCACCGTCATTAGAAGTAAGTAACTTTTCTCTGAGTATGACTGTGCCAATTTCCTCCTTCTGCTGAGGGGTGAGTTGTTTGATTAAGTTGTTGGTGGTATGTTTGTGAAGATTGTGATCATGTGTGACTGTTGATGTGGTACTGGAAGGATGGCTGTGTTGTGTTGCTCTGTCATATGTGAGGTTTATGTTGCATTGCTTGCATGAAACGTCTGATTTTTTTAGAATGTTATGAAAGTATGTGGGTGCTGGAGTGAGAGACTGGAAATGTACTTGTGAATGGCAGATGGGGCATGAAATATGTACACGAAAATCAGCCATGAACAAGGTACGTACACAAGACATGCAAAACAAATGTTCACAAGGTGTTGAGACAGGACAAACAAAGACACATTCACATATTCTGCAACAAAATTGGCTGTCAGTGGCTACCCCAAACCTTTCTTTGAAGGAATCTTCATTGTCAATGTCAATGTCAGCCACCCTTGAATTTCCATTCAGGGTATCTAAGGTGGCATGGAGGGAGCGGTCTATCCTGGGACGACCCGGGCTTTTTTTCTTTGATGGACGCCCCCCAACTGACATTTTTGTTGAAGTTGTACAAACTGTACAATTTTGGTTTCGTCTGTGTGGTGCCCAGATTGCAGTTGGCACCCATTTGTTCCTCGGAGATTTCATACCGGTGTAACATGCCTTACAAAATTGCTTGGGATGGATGTCGGGCTCATCGTCCTGAACTGAAACAAACTGACTTATCAAAAGATAATAATCACCAACTCTGTAGGATGTAGGGTGTTTGGAGAGCATTTGGCCACAAAGCCTACAAAGCTTTGTCAAATGGGTTAAATGCTCATCCAACCCTGGCCCCCCTCCCCCCTCCCCACCTTCACTGGGCTGACACGACATTGAATGGGTGGGACTACAGTTATATTGTTGCAGAGGATAAGTGAGTATGATGATAATATCAGATAATCGACAGATAAAAAAAGTAGGACTTATAGAGACAAACAAGAGTACTTAGAAAAACACTTGGACAACATGAAACAAGATGCCACCAACACCTAAAAACTCTGATCTGTTTATGATATTGTTATGAAATTATTGTTCAAAAAATGATGTAAAAATAGTGTAAAATCTCACCCCTGCCGTACGTAACATTGATCGTCATCGTACGGGGGATTCCAGGGAAGTTCGATGACGTAATGTATGATTAACATGACGTATATGTTTCATGCTTTCATATCTGATATCTCATTGGTCAAATCACCGGGCTAAATCTGTCTAAAAGTTCGTTTACCCAACCCCCTTTCCATGAACTTTTTGATTCCCGCGCCCGCGAAAGGACCTGGGAATGTAAACAAATGTCGCCCTCTCGCGGCCAATCTTGAACAGTCTAAATGATCACACGGCCTATGCGCGCTGCACATACGTGACAGGGAGACAGCAGACAGAAAAAAGACAACACACTGCGCAGTAGCAAACTGCGCACTTATACAATGTTCGGTGCACCTGGAAGCCAGCTGTTGTGCTATCTTGGCTCTGTGTGTGTGAACAAAGAGCCCGTTTGGTTTAATCATGATTAAGGGATGAAAATGTTTGTGTGTGAACACGCTTCAAGATAGCACTGGGCCTCGGGGGGCAGTTAACACAGCGTGGGATTGTTGACAGTAGTGATAAAACTGTCAGAAACTGATAAGAATGTGACCGAGTTGATTACCACGATGGTGGAAATCAAACTAACGACAGAATCACCTAATGTGTGATTAAAGGATGGAAAATTTATTCAGTTTATATAAACAAGGCAAAGATTGTGGAAGAAATGTAAAACATGGCTGCCAATGTGATGCAGTCCTCGATTCTGAAGATAATTATCAGGTCTTTTAAATTAAATTCTGCACATTTGGGACCAGCTATGGCACAATCATGCTCTTTTCGACAACTCATGTTTAGCAGAAATTGGCTTTTAAAGTGAAAAATATGTGTGATAATAAAAAAAACTTGAAGTAACCATCCATAATCATTTATAAATATTGTAAATTTAGAAGATTCCTGTATGAAATGTATGCTAGTTATTTGTTTTCCCCTACCAAATAATACAAAAATCTCAAATCTGATTTTTGCTGACAAATGGTTGTTTTTGCCAGAGCCGGTCACATTTTCTAGAGCTAAAATAACTATCCTGGAAATATCAGGTTGTTCTTAGAAATCAACCAAACCAAAGCAAATACAAATGAAAATAAATATATAATCACCTATGTCACCACAATTTGTCCCTGTATAACCAGAAGCACAGCTGCATGAATATGAGTTCATCTGATCGCGACAGGTCCCTCCATTGAGGCACACGTTTGGAGAACAGTTGTCGATATCTGTATAATATAATGTTGTCGGTTGAGAAAGTGAAGGTCATTAAAGTCACTTTTTGAACTTTGGAGACAATCATTTTTAAAGTTTGAAAGCCACGTAGAAACCATTTGTTGCTCTCTTTTAAATTTGTTGAATGTTCCCAAAATAGACATAATTATTGTCTTAAAATGTCAAATCAGGTAGAGGAGGCTCCGGCATACAACATTGTTCTGTGTAACTCAATTTAGCAAAAAATCTACTTAAAGCCCTTCTCACTCTCACACAACGATATTTATATGTGATGAAAAACAAACAATGATTTGGTAAGTCGTAAATTCACATGAAGATGCTAGCTAGGTGAATGCTATGAGATGCTAGCTCGGCCTAAGGCCTCGATGCAATATAAATGCACTCGAGAAATTCAAAATATATTGGTGTATATTCTGTTATATTCAACTACAAGCGATGCACTTTTTGTTTAATAAGTAATAACAACATAAAATTGCATCTAATGATTATGTGAACTTGTTCTTTCTTCCAATATAAGGCTATAATACAAGAAATAGGCCTATTAAATGTAAGTATCGATCTGATGTTGATTTAATCATACCAACATGACCAACATGGGTAATTCCTCAACAGCCTTTTGTCAGTTAATTAGTATGGAAAGGGTTAATCGCAAAATATTAACTTACACAAGCATTCAACACCAGAATCTTTATCATGCAGGCAGGAACTGGAGACAAACGTTGCTTGAGAACAGTTTATCAGATGGTTTTCTGTGCTATCACATTGGGGATTTTCAAACCAGATTGTCCCGGTGCCTTCTCCAAAGTAGGCACCACTCCGGCTGTTTATTTTGTCCTCAAAGCCGAGCTGTCTGCATACAACCTTTGCCTCATCACTGCCCCAACTATTGTCACAGATCGTGCTCCACACCCCATTGTACCAGATCTCCACTCGTCCCTCATGAAACCTAGCACCGTTTACCAGGTGCAGGTCACCTAAGCACAGAAAGAAAAAAATATTTCTTGTGAATTACTTTGCCCTCATAAACGATCATCCTATCCATACAGAGGAATAATGTTGGCCACATTAAACCATGTTCCAAGATTTAAGTACCATTAATTGTATTTGCTCTCCATGGAAGCCAACATTAGCAGAAAAAATATATATACTGCATTGAATTTGATTTTTTTTTTTTGCATTTTATCATTATAATATGGTCCTTCCTCATTAATATTCAGTGGTTTACAAAGAGGTTACATGAAATTAATTTGTTAACCCTTTAGTAAAATTTCTTGTGGAATTGCTAAATTTTAAATGATTTAAAGGGGCCCTGCAACCCAAATGCATGTTGACCTCTGTTCATCTGTATTAGTGTACACATTCAATATTTGTAAACAGTTTGACCCAAATATGTTTTGTATATTTTTTAACATTTTATCATTTATTTGTCTTCATGTTGCTAAGCCCCACCTCCTAAATAACCCTCCAGAGCAAATTCTATTGTTGACCTGCAGTGACATCATTTGTCAATCACTGGTCAGCTACCATGAGATTAACAAAAGATGAAAGTACAAAAAGAACATCCACACAAAAGCATGCCCTGCATACCTCCATGCAATAGCTTAGACAGTGCTTTTCTTCTGACATAGCTTAGACAGTGCTTTTCTTCTGACATAGCAACAGCTATTGTAATTGAAGTTGTGTGAGTTGGTATTCTATTCAACCGTGTGATGCTATTGTGATTAGGCTAATCACAATAGCATGATAGCTGACCAGTGATTGACAAATGATGTCACTGCAGGTCAACAATAGAATTTGCTCTGGAGGGTTTTTTAGGAGGTGGGGCTTAGCAACATGAAGACAAATAAATGATAAAATGTTTAAAAATATACAAAACATATTTGGGTCAAACCGTTTACAAATATTGAATGTGTACACTAATACAGATGAACAGAGGTCAACATGCATTTGGTTTGCAGGGCCCCTTTAAACAATAAAGTGAAGTAAGGGTGTCATATGTTCATCTAAAACCATCAGATTGGGAGGGGACAAATTTACCCCCCTTGCACAAGGGTAGAACAAACAAAACAAAGAATATCCTTTATCATGATCCATAGAGGGAAAAAGCTGGGAAAAGCTGTCAATATATTTGTCCATTTATACATGTACGTACAGGCTAAAGTCAAATTGAGCGAAAAAGAGTAATGGAGGACAAACAATGAATAGCATGATAGTACCAAGGGTGTCAACAGCTTCTCAAAAGTGTGTGTTGGGGGGGGGGGGGGGGGGGGGGGGTTATAGCGAGGGAGCAAAGCAATGGAGGTGGAAGGTGGTGTGACCCCTCCCACCACAGGGAGCTTTTGCAATTTTTGACTTGAAATTGTGAAATTTGGTGCATACCCGAGGCAGAAATTTTACTTGCTATGTAGCAATGGCAAGGTTTGGAATCAAGCAAACATCATGTAGTACATATGAAAGAGTGTTTGACACCCATGCATGTTACCCACGCCAAGCAATAGACCGCTTCTGTAATGTATGCAAATAGTATGCGCATGACGTCAGACTCCTCGTCGTCCAGCTTACTTTTGTTAAAGGGACATTTTCCCCAACATATAATCACCTTTGATTATGTTCTCTAAACATTAAAACACAATTTCATGCAAATACGACCAACATTGGCCTTTTGAGCAAAGGATGAGCATCATTCAAAGTCACTCGCTGTATGGGATAATCCCATTCATCGCGAACACCAAGGAGGCTGCCATTGATGTTTATGAATCTCGGATTGCCCTAAAATGTGACGTCAAAACCGAACTACTCTTTTTGTTGGCTCACGTTTTGCCTTGTGTTTGTGCACAAACCCCGCGAGCTGCGAGAGCTAACAAAAAGAGGCCGAGCTTGTTTGTTCGGGTTTGACATAGCATGTCGGCGCGAACAATTCAAAATCCGGGTTTCAAAAAATATAATGGCAGCCTCCATGCTATACGCGATGAATGGGATTAGCCCATACAGCTATTGACTTGAATAATGCCCCTCCTTTGTTCAGAGGGCAAAAATTGGACATATTTGCATGAAATTATGTTTTAATGTGTAGAGAAATTAATCAAAGGTAAATAGATGATGGGGAAAATTTCCCTTTAAGCTTGCCGACGGGGAGTCTGACGTCATACGCATTTTATTTGCATACATTACCGAAGCGGTCTATTGCGCAGTGGTTACTAGGAAACTGATAAGAGGAAATTTAGGGTTTTGAAATAATGTTTGAGGGCAAAAAAAGGCAAAATTTACTTTGTTGTACATGTACGCCTATTTTGTATTAAATTGATTTTATTCTCAGTGGTTGTCGTGTTGGCCCTTTTGTATGCCACAACCCAATTATTGACAAATCCCTGAATATGATGTCTCTAATTTACGAGTACCAGCGGAACAATATGAACTTAATACAATAGGGATAACTGAATTTGCATTTTATTGATTTTATGATTGTTACTATGATGATAATGTACTGTAAAGATAATGCATTGAACGCGGTTTTATTGCAATGGCTTGCACAATGGGATGGGGCTGGGTTGCAGGGGAAGTTTTATACTGTTCCTGAAATTGAAAAAGCATTATACCCGAAGCATGGGTGCAGGAAAATACTTGGGGAAAGAGTTTGCAATATTCAGGATAGATATATTGGCGAGTGGAAGCCAATAGATTATTGTTTAAACGATCGAATGACTTGAAGTTGAAGACTTCATGTGTGCTTTAATAGTGAACAGTATGTGAGAGCATTGGCGCTAAACCTTTGTTGGGTGGGGCGCAGGGACACATCGTTTTGGCCCTGTGCTGCAATGGGTCCATAGGCCATATACTTATAAAGGGTGGCCCCCAAAAAATGGAATAGGCCACTTCCCAAAATACAGTAACATCCTGTTTATGTCCATCGGAAAGGGTGTCTTTTCCAATGAATAGCGATACCAAGAACAGTAATTTTAGGCGAGTAGTTTTTGTTTTAGGACATCTTAAGTGTGACCATGTCAGGTTCCCTTTTTTGTCAATTTGTACCAAGTCAGTGCCTGATAAATCGCACTTCCTGCCCGTCATAGCGTCGAGCAACCATGCCCATTCTCTCGGCACACGGCTGAATGCACCCTATTATTAAACGGCTCCGGTAAATTCAGTAACATGATTGGCTAATTCCGATCACGTGGACATTGATTACTTTTCACCAATTGCACAACCGTGCAGAAACTGCGCAACCATCGTGCCGATAGTGCGCAACCATCGTGCCGAAGGTGTGCAACCTGTGACGTCACAATGCTTGTTTACATAGTTTGTTTCTTTCTACCGAAGAAAAAAACTCGCGAAAGTGATCAGGAAAAGGATGGGAAATGCCTTGTTTTGTGAACTATATATAAAGTTGTGAATAAATATTGAGTTTTGTAAATTATATGGTATGTAGTTTGATATTGTTAAGTTTGGGAATGGAAATGCATAAAGCCTGCTGAGCTGCAGAGTCAAATTCAGTCAGTGAGTGCAGTAGTAATGATCAATGATGTGAATTCCAAATAAATTCCCACTCTCAAGAGTAGTTTGTAGATTTCAGGTTATAGTGGCAAGTCTGTTTCAAATAATCCAGCGATCATAAACAATTCCATGGTTGAGCTCGTTTTATAAAACAGATAATACACGTTCTTAATTATCGTGCATCAGTGTAAATGCAACGCACTCGCGGTTGCGCACTCGGCTTACTCAGATGCGTACATTTGGCACAACCTCTATGCTATGCTATGACAGGCAGTAAGTGCGGTTTATCAGGCACTGACTTGGTAAAAATTGAAAAAAATGGGAACCTGACATGGTGTCACTCAGAGCGCCCTAAAACAAAAACTACACGACCAAAATGACTAATCTTGGTATCGTTTTTCTATCAGATGGACATAATCAATACGTTGCTATATTTTGGGAAGTGCCTCGTTCCGTTTTTTGGGGCCACCCTGTATTATAATGCATCCCGCCAGTAATTCACATGGATGCAAATGTCCTCAAATTAATGAACAAGAAATTAAATCACCATACATATATAAATTATTTTACCATTTTGATATTCGACGCTTGCATCTGTCTCACAGTACGACCCTTTGTAGCCCTGGGTGCAGGCGCACAAATAGGAGACCGTTAGATCGTAACAAGTTCCTCCATTACGGCAAGGGGATGACGCGCAATCAGCAACTGTAAATTGAAAGAAAGATAATAGAAATAGAAAGACATCGCATTCGTAATTTGTAATTATATTATACATTGTATAAGATTGCCTTCTTCTCCTGCACGCCCTTTGCCTTGCCCTCTCCCTATAGCAACTCTCATGCATTCTCTGTTCATTAATGGTCCCAATATTACTGCTGTTACTGTTAGAGCATCAGAGCCATGTTATGTCTATCATACGGCTCTGTAAGACATCTCCCATAGTCGCCATGAAACAGAGCACTATAACACCGAGTGCCTATTGCCAAACAAATTCATTCGGATGGGCATATCTCAGCCAATACTTAACATATTCAATTGATTTTCGGTATTTGGACATTATTTTTTATGTTCTTTCGGAAAATGAAGTTCAAATTTGAAAATTCTAAAAATAGATTGTTTACGTCACACTTTGACGTCACACTTCACCACCTCTATAGGGAATGATCATGTTCAACAAGTCTAATTCTAAACTGGTACCTCAATGTGTCTATTTAAAACAAAGTCAACTTTCTCTATCGACAATGTGACTCTATGTTTACCAACTCTTTCCCTGGTAGGGTCCATGGTTGTTCAGACCATAGGTGTAGGAGGCAGGCGGGGGCTGGGGGCTGCACCCCCCCCCCCCCCCTGGAGTTTTAAAAACAGCCATATTCGGGCAAATAATGTCCTATAGATAAAATCATAGCATATTTGGGCAAAACCATGTCATATTCTGGCAAACTCATGTTACATTCGAGCAAACAAATGTCATTTTAAAGGTTGATTGATTGATTGATTGTTCCATTTTATTTCAAATTAATTTTTTTTTAAAAGGTTATAAACATTTTAAACAATGTACATATAAAAATCAACTTAAAGGACCTATAGCGTCTAGATGGCCTAATTTTCACAATTCGGCTCTCTTTAGGTAATTTTTCCTGAAGAAAAATAATTTGGCAGTCATTTCTCATGAAATCAATCAATTTTGGGGTAATTAGTAAATATCTAATTGTCCTGGGAACGCCCCTTTTAAATCGCCAAAATGTGACGTCATCTAAAGTACGGACTAATGAACTAAATTCTGTAGATGACGCGTCATGACGTAAGCCAATTAATTGTCAATCACATGTCAATCACGCTGCCGATTCTGGACCCTAAATGTGGGTGGGGCGTAAACTGGCTGCTAAATGAGATTTAGCATCAGAAAAGTAGTCTTAAATCACTACTGTGTTTATTTTCATGGATTTTTTTTCGGCAGACCTATTTTACAAGTCATCAACTATGGAATAAGTGACAAAGTACGTTGTATTCTTTAGGTTCTTTAAATATGTTAAACAAAGTATTAACATTTAGATACAAATTGTTGGAAAATGAAAAAGGGTGTGTCAGTAAAAGCCTATGTGGCTTGACAAGTTGGTACACCCATTACAAAGAATGAAAATCATTATATAGATTTCAGATAGCCGACGGTTACATACTAAATTGCATTTAACTTAAACATACTGGGACAGTATTGCATATCAAGGGGGATAATGAATTCCATATAATGGGACTAACGAACCGAATAGACTTAAAAAGAAAGTGATGTGTGACCTTTGATTGATGGATTTAAAGAAAACATATTCATCAAGAATTCCGGTAATGTATCTAAAAAGTAACGATGCATAATTATACACATTTTAAATCTATTAATATGAAAAACATCAAGCGTTTTAAATTTGTAAAAAATTGGTCGTGATGGGGCCAGATAGTCTGTATTTGAGCAAAAGGTGCACCTGTAAGTGTCAGATATTGCCCAAAATGACATTTGAGACTTCAATCCTGTACCGAAAGCATTGTAAGATATGTCCAAATGATGCGTGAAAGTTTCATTGAAAAGGAACACTGCTTTCCTGGTTAAAAAAGCGAAAAATATGCGTCAGCTTTTACAACAAATTACTGTATGACGTTTATGAAGTTTATGACCGTTAATTAACGCTCTTGAGCTGAATGATACATATTGTCATACTAATGGGTCATTTGAAAAAATCTAACCCTATTTTATTCTTCTCTTACCATAAGCTAAACAACACAGTAGAAGAGAAACGAGGAAGCTCCAAGTAATTTTCGTGGAGTTAAGACACTTTACAGGCATCCCTTTAAGGAAATATAATGTATAACATAACTTTTAGGAAAAAGCCATCAAAACATAATTGTTGGTCATCAAAGAGGCAAATTTTGTATTCATATGTTTTGCTTTGACAAGAGGATATTATTATTCAGGCAAAATACCCCCCCCCCCCCCCCCTCCCCCTCCCCAGAGAAAAAATGTGCCTCAATGCCCATGGTTCAGACCACCGTTCGCGCTTCCTCCGCTACGCTTGTTTCCCACTCTTCGCATAGTCCCTCCCTAGACCCCTGCGTACGCCTAGGGCATGAATGCTACCGATTCAGGATAAGGTGCCCGTACGATGCCACTCTTTGGGGAAATCGTATCGGAATCGTACGGCCGCCGCACGGGTGTCATGGCTATCCTAGGCTGAGGTGTCCATTGCATATTTCCTCGCTGTACGTCATAGAAGCATATAATGCAGTGTTTAAAATTCCAGATGCATTGTACGATTTAACTGGCCGTAAGCCCGTAGAGGCGTCCTAGACAGCATTGCACAGGCACTGCATGAGCCCAACAAAATCCTAAAATTAAGTTTAAGTCCCTGAAATACAGTGAAACCTGCTCATAGCAAGTACCCTTGGCCCATTGAATTTACCTTGTCATATCAGAGATTTGATTGTATCAAGGCTTAAAAATAGTAAAATAAATAGAATCTGGACCTGCGATATTACCTCGCTATGCCAGATCCCTCGTCATAACAGAGCTCATAATAAAGTGGCTCCACTGTGTTTGATTCCATTGAATAATGCCATAATGAAGTACAGTCAAACATGTCCTAACTGCCACACGTCTATAACAGCCAACCTGCTCGTAGTGGCCACCCCTGTATAGTCTTCCGCTGCTGATCAAATTCAATGTCTATAGAGGTCACCTCTCTACAGTGGCCACAGTATTTGTTTTCCATATGTGGTCATTTACACGCAGGTCGACTGTTCAATCATTTGTAAGCGTACCATATTTGCTGTTGTATTAACCGCACATTTTTCCAAACAGAAGAACTTGCAAAAAGGGGGGAGCGGTTAATACACAGAGCTAGAGAAACATATTTCAGGGAAATACCATGTACGGCTATAGTATCAGTTTATGTGCAGTGGAAAGGTTGATAGGCTTTTCTGTTATTGTACTCCAATCAGAAACAAGCAGGCCCGTCAGAGCCGCTACGGTTGGTACGGATCTGACCGTACCACTTTTCAGCATTAAAAAAAAAGGACAAAAAAAAGAGAGAGATGGAGAGGGAGAAGAAACAAGAAGAGAAAAGAAGAGAGTGAGAGGGAGAAGAAAAGAGAAGAGAAAAAAAGAGAGAAGGTGGGAGGATGATAAATGTCATGTAGGCTGATCATAGGCTTATCACCAGCTTAAAGGGACAGATCCACTTTTACAAAACGTCTGAACAGCTTTCAGTTGACGGATGGGGATCAATGTAACACGCAAAAAAAAAATCAGAGCGAACAGCCCTCTAATTTGGATTCTACGAATGAAAACGAATGCGTCCCTCCATTTAAACTATATATTGGTCAATAAAGGAGTTCAACTGATTTAGCATAATATTACAACAATATAGTACTAATTCTCGTAAAGGTATTGTGAAGCCGACATTTGTTAACGTATGTCAGGGAAAAAGATCTCAAAAAGAAAGAATATATAATTACATGTAGTCAGTTTAAGCGAAGTTTGGGTATTTTGCTTGGTAAACGCTCACACATTAGTACTTATGCGCGGCTCACGTAGCTAGCGGGGGTCACGTAGGGGTCATGCATACCGATCTGGCACTCCGTGAAATCTATGTACGAACTTACTCACCGGCCAAAAATACGTATGTACATAATTAACCGACGTCCCTCAGTTTATTCAGTTTTAGGTCTATAACTCCACGAAAAAGAGATTTCAAGCCCTAATTTTTTCAGGCATGCTATTAAATGACATTTCCTTTCATATAAGACAATAACCTCGCAACTTTTGAATTTTGGCTTGCAAAAGTGGATCTCTCCCTTTAATGGAAGAACAAGAACATCAAAGATCTAAACCATGGTTTCAATCTAAACCCATTTCGTTAATTCGGGCATTAGTTCTGTAGAAACCTTGGCGCTATAAACAAAAAATAGTCTGGTAAAAAAAGACCCCCAACGTTCATTCATTCATTTAAAGATACATTTATTCCAATCAGATCTGCCAAGAAACAGGAATACATTTACTAACAAAGAATATAACAGTTAACAAACATTGATCTGATAAGGAGGACAAGTCCCAAGATGTTACGTAGTACATGTAACTTGTTTGGGATGCCCTGATATAAAATGACACTGTGTGAATAAATTTGATACAAGAAAATGACACAAAACGGGATAAAAGACAAAAGAAGAAAACAAATAACAAGATACCGTACTGACTGGCGTAATCGCCGCAGCCGCGTAAAGGCTGCATGCCGACTTTGAGCAATGAAATGAATTTTTTTTAAAGTGGGAGAAAAGTGTGCTAGGGAAACTGGCGACAAGGAAACAATAAAACTGCTACTAGCACTGCATGCTACGAGTCAGTATTGCATGCTGCATAAGATGTATTTGAAAGATTAAACGAGAACTTGTTTGAGATTTAATCTCAATTATATAAGTAATATAAAATGAGGGTTTACGTTAACTGAGATCCCGTCAGTGCGCATGCGCTAATCCGCAATATTCGTAGATAGCCGAGAATGTGCCTGCTGAACCAAGGCAGAAAGATTACGAGAACTCAAATTAGTACCCAACATTAGGGAGGGTAAGGGAGGGACGTAAACCCTCATTTTATATCTATAATAATAAAGTCGGGATGTCACGTTTTGAAAAGTCGCGTGTGTTCTCCACTTCTCGCCCTCGAATGTCGGGATTCCCCGTTGAAATAATCACGGCGACGGAAAATAATGCCTTTAAATATATTCGATTTTTGTTTTATTAAAAAAGAGCCGATAATTGGGTCAATTTTTACGATTTCCATTATTATAGTTTCATGTTAGTGAATGCTTTGCCGAGTCATCTAATTCGTCGCGTTTGACGGTCTTCTTTGCCCGTTAAAAAAATCAACGGGACGCAATTTAATATGAATTAGTATAAGTAATATATTTGAGGCACAAACCTTTGCGCAATTGAGTCTTTATTGGATAATTTGTATTTTATTTGGGTCTTCGTCGTAGCAGCCTGAAAAAGTGTTTTTCGCCCTCGATCGCTGCTTTTGTTTTGCTTTTCGACGCAAAATCGTTTTCGAGGCTGTGAGGTACAAACATTAAAACAAAAAATATATTTTGTAATGTAAATACATTTGTTCTTATGAAATAACGTAGTTTTGATGTCATATTCTTTATTTTACGTTTTAATTACACCAAACATTGTGACTTAATAGTACCGTAGTGGCTAGGGAACCCGGCCGGAGGAAGAACCCGGCCACAAAATGGACCGGGCTGACTTTGAAATTAGATTTGCCGAGAATGCACTGAACATGCTACTCGAAACTTATATCAAACTATTTATCTGCATATTGCTCATAACATTCATGTATCTTGTTGCTCCGTAGTCCTCCAAAATTGTGTATTTTTTAAATTTTGTTCACGATAATTTGAGATTTCAATTTTTATAATCGTTATTCTCGCTTTTGTAAATCTACGCTCAGTAGTTCATTCTGTAGAAACGTATCGCTCAACGGCAAAGCGGGTTTCCGCAAAGCGCGAAGGTTCAATTTATCGCAGTGCAGGAGAACCCGGCCACCGCGCAAGGTGCGTGTACAAAGTCAATGACGCACTGTGCTATTATCTGTACTGTGTGGATGGACGTGACTGGACGGGTCTAGCACCGGCCGACGGTATATAGGCATTGTACCGGCATATAAGATGAACTTCTCAGCTCCACGATTAGTCCATCTTACAGGCCGAAATATCGCATTTTAATGATATCCTGGTTTAACACATGCATCGATCATGTTCTGATATATAAGATATGGCCAATTCCAGTTGACGGTGTTGTTCGGATTTGACAATAATCGTGGGTAAGTGACTTATACGGACGTTTTTGTCTAATTATATTTCCCGAATTAAAGTACTTTATCACAGTCCCACATGTTATGTATAATGTTATGTACAGTTAAATATAATGTTGAACTTTGAAATTGAACTAAAACTAAAAGTTGAAGGGGACAATCTCAAGATTTACGCAAATAAAGCCAAATAACTACAAACTACAGTACAATGGCAAAGCGTCACACTTTACTTAGATTTGACGTCATAGGTTAGATTTGATGCTGTAGACTGTAGACTCTGCATGCACCCTAGGGTCACTCTCATAGGCAGGCTGCAGTAAACAAATTTGTGAGACTGGCAAAAATCATAAAATCATTTCTAGCTAAAATCTCACCAATTAATCAAACTTAACATAACAGGGGGTTAGAATTGAATATAATTTAAAACTTACATGAGCTTTCCAATGTCAGAAGCACTTTAAATTCCATTTTTTAAATTATTTGATCTATGACTTGAAGCTCCAATCTGAGCTTGAGCTTTCTGACTGTGCAGCCCTCAATCACAGGTTTTAGAACAGTTGTTTACATGTTTAGGCTTGTCTGCCAGCCAGTATTATCAAAAGGCTGAAGGGATTATTTCAGAGATTAGTGTCTGAATGACCTAACTGACAATGGGTTCTGCAAAGTACTCTGACTTGTACTATTTGCAGGGGTGCAGCATTTCAATAGGTGTCTGGACAAGACAATAGTCAATACATGTGGCTTTTTTATCGCATTCCAAAGTATATAACAATGAATATAGCCCAATTTGTGACTCTAAGGAATTCTTTACAACCAGCTTTGAACAGATTAACACAATGATTCAATGAAGGCATGCTATAATTGTTTGTTGAACAAAGGCCAAAGCAATTATGCAATTTATACAGACATACACAGCATCAAATTTATCAATAGTGTGAAAAACATCTAGTTTTAAGGCTAGGTAGACAGGGGATTTCCCCAGTGTTTACTTGGACAATGAAGGCAGCTGACTATCAGGCTTTTTTCAAGGCAATGGAGTAAGGGGTTAATGCAGCATGCTGTTAACCCCTTGTCTTGTAGGGGTGGTCTGCATGTATATAATTTATAACAATAACAAACTTAATTGACATCGCATTGACAACATGCCATGAATTTTGACCATACCAGAATACCTTTTCTGTCAATTGACAGTGTGTATAAACTACTTACTCTGTAGACAGATATAGATGTACTATACTACACATGACATTATTCTATTTAATACCGGTAGCGTCGTGGTCGGGTCAACTGCAGCTGAATCAAACTCGGTCAAAGAGAATTAGCCAACACCTCTCACACAGTTAATGTACACTGAGCTGCGTGCTGCACATGTCAGTGGGCGGGCGAAAATAATATGCATTTCCGTGCTGCTATTCTGACCATAGTGTAATATGAACAAACGGTATTGGCAATGACAGCCGGTTCGTCCTAAAAAGGACCATTTACAATACATTGTGTAGATGTGCATGCGCATGCCGATGACACGTTCAGTATTCTCAGCTTAGCTATTTCTCTTTATTTATTTTATATTTGCAGATAAGCTCATGATGTCAACGTCACGCATTGTCCTGGCTCTTCAATTCCATTTGACTATGAGATGCTGAGACTCGACATCGTCGTGGACGAAAAGGTGAGCTTTTGAAACAGACAGACATTCACCAATTATAATTGCATGTGAAAAATTGCAAAATTCCAGCTGATGCTGGTGTTGGGATTTTGTTGAGTTATACAAACATTTCTCTAAAATTTACCATTTATTACAGTCCCACAGGCACAGGTTACAAAATAATATGTACTTTAGTTTTCCATGATAAATTGAGCACAAATATGTTCTCGAGTTAGACATTTGCAAATAAACTAACCTTACCAGGCGCCGTGCACACCGCTGATTAACGTTTTGCTAGGTTGGACTGGCCTTAGTTTAGCAGTAAATGTTTGATTATGGCTTTTTCGCTGCAATAGACTGGCAATTCGCAAGCATTGCAGATCGTGGGCCATTGCGGATCGTGGGCATTTCCCACGGTGCGTCATACCAAGGACCTTTTACAATACATTGTGTAGATGGACACGTACCGTCACAGACAAGTTTAGTATGCTCAGCTGCCTTAGCTATCTCTCTTTATTTATTTTATATTTGCAGATCCGCTCATGGGCATGGTGTTGACTTTGAGCTGACGCATTGTCCTGGCTCTTCAAATCATCTTTCATGGGATGAGACTCGACATCGTCGTCGACGAAAAGGTGAGCTATGGCAGGAATATAATTTACTTTTGAAACAGACAGACATTCACCATATAATTGCATGTGAAAAATTGCAAAATTCCAGCTGATGGTGGTGTTCGGATTTCATTTGTTATACAAACATTTCTCTAAAATTTACCATTTATTACAGTCCCACAGGCACAGGTTACAAAATATGTAGTTAGTTTTCGATGATAAAATGAGCACAAATGTTCTAGAGTTAGACAAGAGGTTTGTAAATTTGCAAATAAACTAACCTTACCAGGTGCCGTGCACACCGCTGATTAGCGTTTTGCTAGGTTGGACTGGCCTTAGTTTAGCAGTAAATGTTTGATTATGGCTTTTTCGCTGCAATAGACTGGCAATTCGCAAGCATTGCGGATCGTGGGCATTTCCCACAGGTAGTTGCAGATCTGCAATCCAACCGAGGGGACTTGACTCCCTCAACCTATGCCGTTCACTCTAACAGAGGGTTGATATGGTTAGAAGATCCCTTAAAAGAGAGTATGGTATAACACTTTTAAAAACACCACATATCTTTCTCAAAATTTGCCCGGGGGCGGGGGGTACTCAGATTACAGTCGGACGGAGGTGTGCGGCTGAGACCTCCGAACCCATACCCACATCTAAGGGTCCTTTTGCTGTAAATAGGTACCCATGTCTAAGGATTTGTTTTTGCCGGCGTTGCATGTTCGCTGTGTATTTCCCGCAAATTTTGTGCTTTCTTTTAGCGAGCGTAGCGAGCTTGAACATTTTTGCAATTTCGCATCGGCAAATCTCAAAATCCCTGATAAAAGAGAGGAAATAAAAAAAGGGACCCATGTCTAAGGATTTTTTTTATGAAAAGGGGACCCATGTCTAAGGATCTTTCTTGAAAAAGTCACCCTTCCCAGCGGCACATCCCCGTATACCCAATATACGTGAGTACCTCCCCCTCCCCCCCCCCCTCCCCCTCCCCCCCCCCCCCCCCCCGGGAAAATTTGCATGTAGCTAGGGAATGATGTTAGTAAAATGTGTGAGATATATCAAATCAATTGACCCCTATTACTTCTTCAATAAATACATTTTACATTTCTCAGTTTTACTTTTGAAAAGACTTGAGATAACTTAGCCTCTGGATAATTTGGCACTACCTTTGATTGTATTTCTACTATTTCCCCTTTATTTCTCTTTATTGTGCAGATGATGGGCCTGCGTAAAGCAACCTTTCATAATGTAGCTGTGCTTTCCTCAGTTTCCTGTATCAGAAAGCTGCCAGATTGATGTGAGCCAGCAATATCATTATGTGAGTATTGAAAATATTGTTAATTTGTTAGACAAGTGAACATTTTATAGACCTGTACAGATTATTGATGCTCATTCAGGATATATGTTACTGCTGTATTAATTACACATAATTAAGCACTTTCAAATCAGCGAAGTCCCCCAAATTCCGGTGAGAGCTCGCAAATGATGTCAAAAAGTAAGAGGTATACAAATATTTCCTGTCCTATCTTCATGTCCGAACGTCACATCTTTCTCATTTCTTACTTTGGCCGATACCCATAATTTCTAACTTTTACACCAATTTGACCAAGTTCTCAACAGTGGGGCATCTTATTTCATGAAACTGGTTTAAACCATTTTTATAAGTATACAAGAAAAGTTTAATATTTAAAAAAGTATGGAGTGTGAGATTTATGCTGCAACTTCATGGTCATAATTTTATTTTAATTGTTATTTTTAGACACTGATAACACTTTTTTTGTTAAAGATTATATTTTTATTTTGTTTTTATTATACATGGGGAACACGTATGTTTCTTTCCCCATGTTAGTCTACTGTACTTTCTTATAAAGTTCTTCTAACCAACAGAAAAAAAAACTTCACCTCATTAAAAAATCTATATTTGTATTCATGTTATTTTGCAGATATGCTATTCACATCTTGGGTCAAGGCGTTGCTGAACAAGAATGAATGCTATACGGGCTACACTGCCAGCAATCTTACCACATGTGAGCTTGTTATAGGTGGAAGACTGACAAGTCAGAGAGCAACCATTTAGGGGCAACCATCTAGAGAGACTTTCTAGAGAGACAATCTTCAAAAATCCTGATGACTTCTTGTCATCACAGTAGAACTTGAATTGTAGTCCCACTAGCTCTTTATCACATTCCAGGTGGACAATACAGTCCGGCTTGGCATAGCTGTCTGCCTGATAAAGTGAACCAGCTAGCAACTTTTACGGCTGCTTTTACAACATCTCACCTTAATGATAATGAGCAGAATTTAGTGGCAAGAGGTTATGGTTAAAAGCTTGACTAATTCCACAGGTGGTAGAATAAAATGCCCTTTGATTTACATACAGTCAAACCTGAAGGGAAGTAAGAAAAGTGGCCATTGTAGACAGGTTCATTCCATTGTTTTTCTCTGCAGAGGGTCATGTTTAATGGCCGCTATAGGCAGGTTGGCTGCTATAGACAGGTGGCCACTAAGACAGGTTTGACTGTATACATTATCTCTCTTGGGTGCTGAATAGGTTGCATAGAAGGCTGTTTTTTTTTTCTTCTTCAAAATCTGAAATATTTGTAGAGGAAAATAAGTGATAATGACAAGAAGAAATATGATATTGTCTCATCCGATTAGCCATAATATTCCACATTTTATGAGCTAATATTGCACATTATACCCCTCATGCTTCTGAAATATGACTGATGTCTAGATTCTTAATGGAATGCTCTTTCAAATTTGTAATGATAACATTTTAAATTGATTTGACTTTTAGGGATAACGAAATAACTACATGGGAAGAGTAAACAAATAATTTAGGATAAAAACTTTACAAAGTATGCGCTGTAGATGAAAACTGTCTTGTGAATTGGACATATGGTTGAGTAATGGGTAAAGGTATACAATTGCACACCACCCTAGCATTTCAAAAGTATACGGCCGATTCAGTTGAAATTCGCACAAATTGATGATCTAATAATGATTGACAAGTGACCGAAATTTCAAAGCAATCCGAAGGCGGAAACTCACGATATCGGCGTCGACATCCGATGCGACGATATGTAGTTGTTGGCTACGATCATACAACCGATTGTGATCGATCACAAACAATCATAACATGTGATCGATCGATTACAAATAATCGTCTTCTTATTCTTTTTTCCATTATTTTGTTCTCTTATTCATAATTAAATATAAATGTACCAACAAAAGTTCATGTTCATGAACATTGTTATGACTGATATTTATATTATGTGTATTGATATTTTTTGTTATAATATCTCATGTATAATAGGCCCATTAGGCTTCTATACATAATATATTATAACAAAAATAATAAATATCAGTACAAATAATATAGATATCAGTCATTACAATGCTCATGCAGAGATGCCAACCGTTCCGTTTTTGCCGTATTTGTTACGTTTTTTCACGCAAAATGCGGCAGTACGTTTTCCCCTAATAAAATACGTTTTTTTTTTTTTTTTTTTTTTTTTTTTTTTTTTGTACTCCCTATAGAAACGATCGGAAAACTGTAACAAAATTTACCTTGAACCTTGATAAACTATTACTCCAGATACATATTTTAAATATAACACAAATAAACCGAACAAACTCAAACAAACGCCGAACCAACTTTTATATTAAAGCGCGCGTAAAGGGTATTTTTGCTGCGCGAATTGGCTTCGTGAAAAAATATGTTTTTTTGCCTCTAAAGGTTGGCAGCTCTGAAAATACTTTTTTTAGGTTCAAAATACTGTTTTTTACCTCTCGGAATACTTGTTTTGGTTTGTGAAGGTTGGCATCTCTGCTCATGGACATGAGCTTTTGTTGAGTACATTTATATTTGATTATTAATAAGAGACCAAAATTTATGGAAAACAAATATGAATAAGAGAAAAAAATAAAGGAAAAACGAATAATAAGAAGACAATTTGTAATCGATCGATCACATGTTATGATCGTTTCTGATCGATCACAATTGGTTGTACGATCGTAGCCAACAACTACTTATCGTCGCATCGGATGTCGACGTTGATATCCTGAGTTTCCGTCTTTGGATTGCTTTGAAATTTGTGTCACTTGTCAATCATTATTAGATCATCAATTTCAAACTGAATCGGCCATATACTTTTGAAATGCCAGGGGGGTGTGCAATTGTATACCTGAGCATAAAAATTAAGTGACATGATATTTCATTTCATTACACTCACTGTTGACATGTGCAATATTCTCCCATGTAGAAATACAACGTAACGATTTGGACGATGACAGGTCACCCAATATTATGTAGTGCTCTAAAGTCGTTTAGTTGGCGCTCCACACACGGAGCTTTGTACACTCGTGAGAAATTATCCCAGTGGGGTATTAGTAATGGGATATGTCCCTTTTGCACGCTGATTGAGAGTATTGAGCATGTATTTTGGAAGTGTCCAGCACTTTATCAAGTTCTGTGTTGGGTTTTTGATGTTACAAAGAGATTAATTGGTACTATTGTCCCTCTGGACCAAAAGTTATTTATGTATGGAGTCCCATGCCATGTAAATAATGTCAGTGTATGGGGACGTCTCTGGTTTATTTGTGTTATCTTTATTTGTTGTATGTGTGATATGTTTTTAGTACAATATATGGTTCTGTTGTCAATGATTATAGATTCAGTTGTAAATGAAAACCATATGCATTCTTTGTGCATTATGCAATATATTGTAATTCTAATAATACAGATTAGTTGTATTTATTCAAGGTAGTCTAAATCCCCTTGGATTTGAGATGGTGTGCAACTAATTGTACAGGTTTGAACTGTACCTGATAACAATCACCTGAAACCTGTAAAAAGTCGCCAACAAAACCCAATGGTCGCACCTGATTGCCGTAACTCGCAGGAAAGGTGTCGATAGCAATCGCCTGGTTTCAACAAAGACAATTCATGGTGAAAACTGAAAAAATCGCATACGCAATGAAGTTAAACCAACTTGCAAGAACTACTGCAAATAACACAAATCCGAGTTCAAATCACACAGCAGGCACTAGGCTTAACAACAGACAAAAGTAAACACAATCTGTATAAGTAATGCTTCTCTCATTTGTATGTAAAGCGCTATGAATCATTTATGTATTTAGCGCTATATAAGAACTTATATTGTATTGTACTGTATTATATTGTATTTGTTCTGCTTATCGAAGGATTTCAAAACCGTCAATAATGATTATACTTTACATCAAGTAACAAAAAATAAAGTTCAAGATTAACATGTATGTATTGTTAAAGTGAGGCCGGTAAAGTGTCTAACTCCACGAAAATTACTTGGAGGTTCCTCGTTTCTCTTCTACCGTGTTGTTTAGCTTATGATTAAAAGTGAGCAAAGAAAAATGGAATTCCAACGGGATTCGAACCCGAGACCTCCGGATTGCCAGACCGGTGCTCTACCGACTGAGCTATAGAAAACCCTACGACGGCGTTCTTCCCAGAAACCCCTTAATTCATCATTGCTCAAGTAGTCAGAAGCTTTATAAACCTGACATAAACCCGAAGCGGATTAAAATCAACTTGGGGATCAATGCGAGGGAACGCCGAAGCGATGCAGCTTTTTGTAATAATTAATTCAAACATATAGCGAAACTGACCAAGAATATATTGTGATTAAAAGTGAGCAAAGAAAAATGGGATTCCAACGGGATTCGAACCCGAGACCTCCGGATTGCCAGACCGGTGCTCTACCGACTGAGCTATAGAAAACCCTACGACGGCGTTCTTCCCAGAAACCCCTTAATTCATCATTGCTCAAGTAGTCAGAAGCTTTATAAACCTGACATAAACCCGAAGCGGATTAAAATCAACTTGGGGATCAATGCGAGGGATCGCCGAAGCGATATGTACAGCTTTTTGTAATAATTAATTCAAACATATAGCGAAACTGACCAAGAATATATTGTGATTAAAAGTGAGCAAAGAAAAATGGGATTCCAACGGGATTCGAACCCGAGACCTCCGGATTGCCAGACCGGTGCTCTACCGACTGAGCTTATGGTAAGAGAAGAATGAAATAGGGTTAGATTTTTTCAAATGCCCCTTTATTATGACGATATCTATCATTCAGCTCAAAACGTTTAGCGTTAACGGTCATAAACCTCATAAACGTCCGTTGTATAAAAGCTAACGCATATTTTCGCTTTTTAACCAGGAAAGCAGTGTTCTTTTTCAATGAAACTTTCACACATCATTCGGACATATCTTACAATGATTTTGATACAGAATTGAAGTCTAAAATGTCATTTTGGGCAATATCTGACACTTTACAGGCCTCACTTTAATATGTTTTATTAATGTAAATATGTTATGAATTTATTGTCAAACAAAACTGCCAATAAAAGTACTGGTAAAATCAAAACAATTGTACTTCAATAGTTATTCAAAGAGTGCAACAAAAAGTTGAGTGTTAATGAACAGATACATGTTATCACATTAATGTGGACATATGTGTGAAACAATGTTGTATATGCTAGGGGTGTATTCTAAAAACAATTAACTTAAATATATAATATAACATACCTACATCACTATAATAAAACAGTACTTAACGTATAGTGATTTGCTACATATATTTTAGTGACGTAGATATAGATAAAATGAACGCTAACTTTAAAATACACCCCTATTACTTGAATGAGTGTACTTATAAGTAATCATACACTTGTTTGAATACTTGCAAGTGATGAATGTGCATGCATGTATATGTCCGTAAATATGCTATGTATAATTCAAATTGAACTATGTATGAGTGCCTTTGTAGTGCGTATGATTTAGATGTACATTTATGTACATTAGATGTACATTTATGTACGTATACATGTGCAAAGATGAGTAATTAACGTGACTGGTGCTGTAATATCACATAAATTGATGTATATAACGTGTATTAATATACCAATGATGCACAGGCATGAGTGGATCAAAAGAACTGAATGCACGAGTTTAACTTTGAAATGATTTTAAACCATTCGTCACATAAAGGAGAGAATCTAATTCTTACCAATCCACAAAAAATGCCTGTGCACCATTTATTTTAAAAATAGACACAAAAAATGTGAAAATCAAACTTTTCCCCAGAAATGATGGCTAAATTTACAACGCATGCCTATAAATATACCAACCATGCCTGTAAATATACCACCACTTTCCTGAAAATTTAAGACCGCATGGCTAAGTTTACGAAACATGCCTGTAGTTTACCAACACATGACTGGGGAGAATTTAATTTTCACATTTTAAAATATTTTGTTTAATATTCATTTTTTTTGAAGATATAATTATTTTTATTTATTTTTTGCTATGATACAAAATATATATATCTATATATATATAGATATATATATATATATATATATATATATATATATATTGTAAAGCGCGTAGAGATGATTATCAATCATATTAGCCGCTATAAAAATCACACAAAATTATTATTTTATCCAAAAAAAAATTTGTTTAATGATGTAAATTTTATTTTTTTATTCATTTCTTTTATTAATCCTGAGGCGCGGAGCGCCGAATCTAGCTGCCGAGGCGCGAAGCGCCGAGGCAGCTAGTTACTTATATAATTGAGATTAAATCTCAAACAAGTTCTCGTTTAATCTTTCAATTATACGACGTAATACCAATTTCGGGATTACGTTAACTGAGATTTTGAAGCTCAGCAGGTACATCCGATCCTGACAACAATATAATGTACAAATACATTTATTGAATGTAGGTATGGCCGGCATACAACAAGACCGTTGTACTGACAAAACCTTTAAGCCCAACTGACATTAGTGTTGTCTTGAAATCATTCTTGGCCATGTCCATTTGAGTCCATTAAGGACTTCATGAGTGCACCCGTAAATGTTATGCTCACATTCTACACTGATTTCATGTATGAGTGCAACTGTGAAATTAATGTTCCTGTTCTTCACTAATTTCATGTATAGCGTAGGAATACTTTCCTAGGCTAAGACCAGCCTGCCTAATGGGCCAGAACTCAACAGGAACAGTATAAATAATATAAGATAATATATTTTCTACACAAATTATTCCAGCTCTAGCCAAATTAACATGTGCTTGAGGTACCGGTACTGTCCGTTACCCCCATAGTCCTTGTTCTGCGTAAGTCGTAAAAGATATCGCAGGTAGCTAAATACACATGAGCCTCCTATTCAGTGGGTGTGACTTCATAATATAGTTGAAGTACATACACACCCTAGATCCTTTTGTTCGGAGGTCCTTAATTTTAAGAGAGCCTAACTGCACTATTATAAGTCCAAAGTACAAACAATTCAGTGGCTAGACCCCCTGGGTCAATATAGAAAGATGTGCAAAGTATCATAGTCTAAGTCAAGCGTGAGGCGAAGACCTATAACACCCAAAACCTCCTTTAACCTCAGGAGGGCGTAATTAAAGACATCCTCGTACGACATAAGAGGGTGTTTATTTTACTGGGCCAGTAATCAATGACTCCGAAAATGCAAGCATTCGTTTGTTCCAAAAGTCTGCCTGCAACTCAACAACGTGTATACATCCACCTCTATAGATAGTCTAGGCATTGTGGCTCATATTCAATTGATTGAGCAAGTAAGTCTAGTCTCCTTAAAAAGGAGCATGGGTATTGGGTTAAAACCAATATCCAGGGAAGGGCACTTCCGTTAATTAAGCCTGTTCGAACTATGAGCAGACCAGCTGCATGCCATCATTTTGAATTGTCCCAAAATGTTAAGGATAACAAAAAATGGGAATTTGGAGAAACTCAAACGTTTCAATCAACAGTGAATGCCTCAACTAGTAAATTCAATTTGCATATCTAACCAAATAAGGCTAGTTCTGGGAACCAAGTTCCAAACAATGTCATTGAATATGTATTCCGCACCTTAAAGTGCCTTTACATATGGCCTGCCTCCGAGTTATTTTCCCGTTAAATGGGAACTAATAACATATCTAGATGTAAATGTTTTACTCGTGCATAATTCACAATTAATGATTTATGTTGCCTCGTTGCTATCCGAGGGCTTGCATCTATTATATCATATTCAATACGGGTAGTACATGTACATTGTTCACATAGGCACACAATGATTGAATGTCACATTACCCAGCAGCTACCGTTACAAGGTAGTTCATGCCATAAGTTCTAGTTTGTAATTATAAGCCATTCTATCAGCCACCTGTGCATAATTAGACTGAGGTTGATATAAAGCATCCCAGCCATTCCCACTGGCATGGACGCAACTCAAGCGCCGATTTCGGCTGATGGGGGCGAATAAAGATATCACATGGTCGGATCCACCCACCATAGAGATCATCCCCGCGACAGTGTCATTTTTTAATAAATAAAGGCTAACATTGAATGTTTGCTTTAAGTATTACAATTTTCTCTCTCTCAAATAAGAGTATGATCTTCCAGATAACCTTGGTAACGTATGTGCCTCATTGAGGGCTCCAAATTATTAATACAAATCTTCAAAGCCATTCTCTTTTGAGCGCTTTGCATTTAAATGTCTAAATATCATAATTCAATGTTCAAAATGAAGCCAATGAATAAAATAATTTCTTTAGTGGGATGGGTACCGATTTCCCAGGGTGGATAAACCCGAGATGCACAAGGATGTCAGAAGTAGCTTATAATAGCTTCCTTGAGTTGTTGTAATCATCCCCAATAGCAATAATCAGGATTGTGTCGTCCAGATATCGAGACATGACACGACCAGCTTGAGAAAGCTGGTTTGCAACTTGTACATAGACTTGGTGATGTACCAGAGCCATTGGATATGGCTAGAATTGCAAGCATTAATCATAGAATTAAATTTGAGGTATAAATTATCCTCATGGGTAGCTCAACACTAAATGCGTCAAAGAGGTTGAGGGATGCTAGACAATATTGAGGGGATACAAGATCCCGCACCAAGTGCATGTAGGCCGTGTGGATTAAAATCCATTTAAAAGGCAGATGACATAAAGTTAGTCGATTCTAAAAAAATCATCGAGGGCTAAATCGTACCCCATTCTGTTTAATCTAATACAAGTATTAGATATGAATTCGCCCACTTCTATCTTGGCAGGGCTCAATAACATTCAATTATAGGCTATAAATAACCTCTTGTATGATTTCAGCATCACTAGTGACGCTTTTCCTATATTGTTTGAACGTTCATGAAGGATTAAATTTCCCACACCGGAAACTCAATCTAGAATCCAATGACAGTCTTGCAGTCTGTAATTCTTGCCAGTTTTCTGACCTCAGTCAACCCAAACTTGGGATTTATTGGCATTTCATTTCATTTAAATAAATTCAGAATAATCCACTTGCCTTGTCTGAATTTGGAGTTCTATTTTCTCCCCTGCATGCTGGCCTACGCCTACGGGCCAACTCTTGGCACCCGGCACTAGCATCCGAGATGGGCTTAACTTTAGCCTGTGACTGAGTGTGTGGAGGCAGTCTGTCCCTCCTTTCTGTGTGTACCCTAAAAGGGGGCCATTCTTCAATCACTCCTGACATTGGCCTGGTATAGGCCTACACGGCCGGCCGTGGGCTTGGCTCAGCGAGTCCAAGCGGATATTCCAATGAATTTATAGTCATGCAACATCCCCGGTGGGGATGGGAGGCGAGGCAGTGATTGAAATTACCTATCATGCTCATTTTAGCTGGTACTGATTTGTACGTCGCCGAATTGCATAAATATTGCATTAAAGTCAGGTTGTATTATCTCTTTTCGCAGACATATTCAATTTTCAAGAGTTCAAGTATGAATTGCCATTGACTTAGCGATTCAATGCCAAGGGCCATCTTATCGATGTGTATCAGTATACCGCGGCCCATATAAATGGAGCGACTATAACAGTATAATAAGCATTGGCGCCACCAAGCTAGTAGTGATACGTATTTGAACTACATGTATACAAATTCAAGTCACGACATTCGTGGCTGTACATATCTATAATTGCCTCTAATCTGACCGACAATATCAAGTTCTATTTGTATAGCGCATAATAAAGTCATTCTATGCGCTTGCTTGGATATGGTTACAAAAATAAGCGGAGAATCTTCAAGAAACAAGTGTCACCGTGGTCACCTCTAGTACTAGTAGGTGTGACATAAAGTAAAGAGTAGACAAGCTACTTCTTATTCAACAAAATTAATAGATTCTCAATTATATCCGATGCTAATTGCCATATTGCAAATATGCGGCAATAGAGGGAATGACAACTTTTCCAGGTTTGCCTGAAATATACCAACTTATAAGCCCGGTGGGCGGTATGTCATTCATGATTGCTCGAAATGGACATTTCTCCTTGCCGTGTGCTAACCCCCGTGGGGCAGCGGACGGGCGTGAGCAACCGTAGCAACGGGAGAGGCAAAGGCCTCGCAATTCACGCTTACAGTACAAGTAGCGCTTCCATATCCAGTCTATTACTGAACGAAAATATAGACTAGGGAATCAAGCTAGATTTCCCTTATGATTGGAAATAGAGTCATTCTATTTCTCTGTCTCACTCATAGGCATAGCCTTATGCTTCGAATGTGAATTAAGGGAATCATACTAGATTGAAAGATTAAACGAGAACTTGTTTGAGATTTAATCTCAATTATATAAGTAATATAAAATGAGGGTTTACGTTAACTGAGATCCCGTCAGTGCGCATGCGCTAATCCGCAATATTCGTAGATAGCCGAGGATGTGCCTGCTGAACCAAGGCAGAAAGATTACGAGAACTCAAATTAGTACCCAACATTAGGGAGGGTAAGGGAGGGACGTAAACCCTCATTTTATATTACTTATATAATTGAGATTAAATCTCAAACAAGTTCTCGTTTAATCTTTCAATTATACGACGTAATACCAATTTCGGGATTACGTTAACTGAGATTTTGAAGCTCAGCAGGTACATCCGATCCTGACAACAATATAATGTACAAATACATTTATTGAATGTAGGTATGGCCGGCATACAACAAGACCGTTGTACTGACAAAACCATTAAGCCCAACTGACATTAGTGTTGTCTTGAAATCATTCTTGGCCATGTCCATTTGAGTCCATTAAGGACTTCATGAGTGCACCCGTAAATGTTATGCTCATATTCTACACTGATTTCATGTATGAGTGCAACTGAAATTAATGTTCCTGTTCTTCACTAATTTCATGTATAGCGTAGGAATACTTTCCTAGGCTAAGACCAGCCTGCCTAATGGGCCAGAACTCAACAGGAACAGTATAAATAATATAAGATAATATATTTTCTACACAAATTATTCCAGCTCTAGCCAAATTAACATGTGCTTGAGGTACCGGTACTGTCCGTTACCCCCATAGTCCTTGTTCTGCGTAAGTCGTAAAAGATATCGCAGGTAGCTAAATACACATGAGCCTCCTATTCAGTGGGTGTGACTTCATAAGATAGTTGAAGTACATACACACCCCAGATCCTTTTGTTAGGAGGTCCTTGATTTTAAGAGAGCCTAACTGCACTATTATAAGTCCAAAGTACAAACAATTCAGAGGCTAGACCCCCTGGGTCAATATAGAAAGATGTGCAAAGTATCATAGTCTAAGTCAAGCGTGAGGCGAAGACCTATAACACCCAAAACCTCCTTTAACCTCAGGAGGACGTAATTAAAGACATCCTCGTACGACATAAGAGGGTGTTTATTTTACTGGGCCAGTAATCAATGACTCCGAAAATGCAAGCATTCGTTTGTTCCAAAAGTCTGCCTGCAACTCAACAACGTGTATACATCCACCTCTATAGATAGTCTAGGCATTGTGGCTCATATTCAATTGATTGAGCAAGTAAGTCTAGTCTCCTTAAAAAAGAGCATGGGTATTGGGTTAAAACCAATATCCAGGGAAGGGCACTTCCGTTAATTAAGCCTGTTCGAACTATGAGCAGACCAGCTGCATGCCATCATTTTGAATTGTCCCAAAATGTTAAGGATAAAAAAAAATGGGAATTTGGAGAAACTCAAACGTTTCAATCAACAGTGAATGCCTCAACTAGTAAATTCAATTTGCATATCTAACCAAATAAGGCTAGTTCTGGGAACCAAGTTCCAAACAATGCCATTGAATATGTATTCCGCACCTTAAAGTGCCTTTACATATGGCCTGCCTCCGAGTTATTTTCCCGTTAAATGGGAACTAATAACATATCTATGTAAATGTTTTACTCGTGCATAATTCACAAGTAATGATTTATGTTGCCTCGTTGCTATCCGAGGGCTTGCATCTATTATATCATATTCAATACGGGGTAGTACATGTACATTGTTCACATATGAACGCAATGATAGAATGTCACATTACCCAGCAGCTACCGTTACAAGGTAGATCATGCCATAAGTTCTAGTTTGTAATTATAAGCCATTCTATCAGCCACCTGTGCATAATTAGACTGAGGTTGATATATAGCATCCCAGTCATTCCCACTGGCATGGACGCAACTCAAGCGCCGATTTCGGCTGATGGGGGCGAATAAAGATATCACATGGTCGGATCCACCCACCATAGAGATCATCCCCGCGACAGTGTCATTTTTTAATAAATAAAGGCTAACATCGAATGTTTGCTTTAAGTATTACAATTTTCTCTCTCTCAAATAGAGTATGATTGAGGAGAGGTTCACACATTGACCTGCTGGAGAATCGAAAAAATCTTCCAGATAACCTTGGTAACGTATGTGCCTCATTGAGGGCTCCAAATTGTTAATACAAATCTTCAAAGCCATTCTCTTTTGAGCGCTTTGCATTTAAATGTCTAAATATCATAATTCAATGTTCAAAATGAAGCAAATGAATAAAATAATTTCTTTAGTGGGATGGGTACCGATTTCCCAGGGTGGATAAACCCGAGATGCACGAGGATGTCAGAAGTAGCTTATAATAGCTTCCTTGAGTTGTTGTAATCATCCCCAATAGCAATAATCAGGATTGTGTCGTCCAGATATCGAGACATGACACGACCAGCTTGAGAAAGCTGGTTTGCAACTTGTACATACTAGAATTGCAAGCATTAATCATAGAATTAAATTTGAGGTATAAATTATTCTCATGGGTAGCTCAACACTAAATGCGTCAGAGGTTGAGGGATGCTAGACAATATTGAGGGGATACAAGATCCCGCACCAAGTGCATGTAGGCCGTGTGGATTAAAATCCATTTAAAAGGCAGATGACATAAAGTTAGTCGATTCTAAAAAAAAATCATCGAGGGCTAAATCGTACCCCATTCTGTTTAATCTAATACAGGTATTAGATATGAATTTGCCCACTTCTATCTTGGCAGGGCTCAATAACATTCAATTATAGGCTATAAATAACCTCTTGTATGATTTCAGCATCACTAGTGACGCTTTTCCTATATTGTTTGAACGTTCATGAAGGATTAAATTTCCCACACCGGAAACTCAATCTAGAATCCAATGACAGTCTTGCAGTCTGTAATTCTTGCCAGTTTTCTGACAACCTCAGTCAACCCAAACTTGGGATTTATTGGCATTTCATTTCATTTAAAGAAATTCAGAATAATCCACTTGCCTTGTCTGAATTTGGAGTTCTATTTTCTCCCCTGCATGCTGGCCTACGCCTACGGGCCAACTCTTGGCACCCGGCACTATAGCATCTGAGATGGGCTTAACTTTAGCCTGTGACTGAGTGTGTGGAGGCAGTCTGTCCCTCCTTTCTGTGTGTACCCTAATTAAGGGGGCCATTCTTCAATCACTCCTGACATTGGCCTGGTATAGGCCTACACGGCCGGCCGTGGGCTTGGCTCAGCGAGTCCAAGCGGATATTCCAATGAATTTATAGTCATGCAACATCCCCGGTGGGGATGGGAGGCGAGGCAGTGATTGAAATTACCTCTCATGCTCATTTTAGCTGGTACTGATTTGTACGTCGCCGAATTGCATACATCTTGCATTAAAGTCAGGTTGTATTATCTCTTTTCGCAGACATATTCAATTTTCAAGAGTTCAAGTATGAATTGCCATTGACTTAGCGATTCAATGCCAAGGGCCACTCTTATCGATGTGTATCAGTATACCGCGGCCCATATAAACGGAGCGACTATAACAGTATAATAAGCATTGGCGCCACCAAGCTAGTAGTGATACGTATTTGAACTACATGTATACAAATTCAAGTCACGACATTCGTGGCTGTACATATCTAATTGCCTCTAATCTGACCGACAATATCAAGTTCTATTTGTATAGCGCATAATAAAGTCATTCTATGCGCTTGCTTGGATATGGTTATAAAAATAAGCGGAGAATCTTCAAGAAACAAGTGTCACCGTGGTCACCTCTAGTACTAGTAGGTGTGACATAAAGTAAAGAGTAGACAAGCTACTTCTTATTCAACAAAATTAATAGATTCTCAATTATATCCGATGCTAATTGCCATATTGCAAATATGCGGCAATAGAGGGAATGACAACTTTTCCAGGTTTGCCTGAAATATACCAACTTATAAGCCCGGTGGGCGGTATGTCATTCATGATTGCTCGAAATGGACATTTCTCCTTGCCGTGTGCTAACCCCCGTGTGGCAGCGGACGGGCGTGAGCAACCGTAGCAACGGGAGAGGCAAAGGCCTCGCAATTCACGCTTACAGTACAAGTAGCGCTTCCATATCCAGTCTATTACTGAACGAAAATATAGACTAGGGAATCAAGCTAGATTTCCCTTATGATTGGAAATAGAGTCATTCTTTTTCTCTGTCTCACTCATAGGCATAGCCTTATGCTTCGAATGTGAATTAAGGTAATCATACTAGATTTCCCATTTTGTTTATAAAAAAGAGTACATGTAATTCCATTACTCTGTGAGCCTGACTCGCTCACACTCATAGCCTTTGGCTTCGAGTTCGAATACGATTAACTTCCCCAACCCACTCTTGCCGACCGTGTCGACAGCGGCTATGCCGCAAGAGTAGGCTAAATCCGCCCGTGAGAGCCCGTGGCTCCTGCGCTAGGCTGTGCCTAAGATGCAGACGGGGGACGGACTCGCTCGATAATTGCCTGTGGCTTCGAGTCAGCTATTTCCCGTCTCGCTCATTGCCTTTGGCTCCGAGTCCGACTTATTCTTCGATTTCCCCTGCCCACTCCTGCTGGCTTTGCCAGCCGTGACTTTGCCACTGGAGTTGGCCGATTTTTTCTTTCCGTCGGAGCCTGTGGCTCCCGCGCCACCCGGCTTTGCCAGGAGTGGAGGCGCGGACGGGGGACCCGCAGCGGTGCTGCTATCCATTTGACTTTTGAGACGAACAATTCTAACGTTAAAATATCACTTTCAGAAGACCGTGATTATCAAAATAAGCATCTCAAAATGATCAGTAAATGTCAAAGATGAAACTAATAACGTATTTTACCTTTGAAATTCGGGGATTGCGCGGATAATAATGTCTGATTTACGGAGCCAAAAGGAGTCCTTTCGCTCGTAATAACACGCGACTGACGAATTGCGGATTAGCGCATGCGCACTGACGGGATCTCAGTTAACGTAATCCCGAAATTGGTATTACGTCGTATAATTTCCCATTTTGTTTATAAAAAGAGTACATGTAATTCCATTACTCTGTGAGCCTGACTCGCTCACACTCATAGCCTTTGGCTTCGAGTTCGAATACGATTAACTTCCCCAACCCACTCTTGCCGACCGTGTCGACAGCGGCTATGCCGCAAGAGTAGGCTAAATCCGCCCGTGAGAGCCCGTGGCTCCTGCGCTAGGCTGTGCCTAAGACATGTAAGATGCAGACGGGGGACGGACTCGCTCGATAATTGCCTGTGGCTTCGAGTCAGCTATTTCCCGTCTCGCTCATTGCCTTTGGCTCCGAGTCCGACTTATTCTTCGATTTCCCCTGCCCACTCCTGCTGGCTTTGCCAGCCGTGACTTTGCCACTGGAGTTGGCCGATTTTTTCTTTCCGTCGGAGCCTGTGGCTCCCGCGCCACCCGGCTTTGCCAGGAGTGGAGGCGCGGACGGGGGACCCGCAGCGGTGCTGCTATCCATTTGACTTTTGAGACGAACAATTCTAACGTTAAAATATCACTTTCAGAAGATCGTGATTATCAAAATAAGCGTCTCAAAATGATCAGTAAATGTCAAAGATGAAACTAATAACGTATTTTACCTTTGAAATTCGGGGATTGCGCGGATAATAATGTCTGATTTACGGAGCCAAAAGGAGTCCTTTCGCTCGTAATAACACGCGACTGACGAATTGCGGATTAGCGCATGCGCACTGACGGGATCTCAGTTAACGTAATCCCGAAATTGGTATTACGTCGTATAATATAAAATAGCTATAGTATTTCAAGCATGGTAATTGGTCAAAACGCGTCACGTGACATTCAACTTTTTTCACGCACTGCATGGGCGTGCAGACGATGCGCAAAATCAATGATATTGCACACTCTCGTGTGCAAAAAAAAAAAAATTATACCGGTACTAACAAACCGTCATATAAAGGTGCTCTCCCACTTTGGCGAGTTGTAGTTCCGAGTTAAGCCCGGCGCAGACAGAGCCGACTCGACCCGATCCGACTGGTTTCAATCAGGCTAGAGTTGGGCCCCGTCGGTCGGATCCGATTCATCGTGTTGAAACGGCCCCAACTGGCATCCGACTGTCTCTCGACTGGCAAATTGTGTGTCGCGAGGCACTGAAAACTAGAGCCGATCCGAATGAAAACCAGTCGAATTGGGTCGAGTCGGCTCTTTCTGCAGAGGGCTTTAGGGCGAGTTGAAGGGAGTGTCAACTCGGTGCAACTCTTGGAAGCTCGGGAAAATTTATGTGTTTTTACACACCAAACTCAAGTTCGATACGATTGTTCTACGAGTCGAACCGAGCGAGGTCCGAGTAGCGATGATTTATGTACAACTTGTGCCGATCTTCGTATGAGCTAATACGATATTTGTACGAGTCAGCAGGATGTGGTCCGAATTGCGGTGATCTATGTACAATATTTGTACGAGGTATGATGAGCTTTGCACGGTTTCGAAACGAGTTTGTTAATATGGCTACCCATTTTCTGAATACGCATCACTAATCTCAATATTTTTATCTGCAGTTATTTATGAAAATAATGTTTTGGAATGTGTTTTCGTTTTCAGCTAACTAACTGTCTGAAAATAGAAAGTAGCCCAATTTAAGACTATTTATTCACTTATATGTTTTATAATACGCTCATTTTGGTATTTAAATTTAATTTGCAGCCCCGGTCTGGAGTTCAAGCATCACATCCAGCCAGAAAGACAACATTGAACGGGTTCAACGCAGGGCTCTTCGGATGATCGCCTTCCCTCAGCGCATGGACTACGATCAACTTCTTCAAACTTTTAATGTCCAGTCTCTTGCCAACAGAAGAACAGATCTCCTTATTACATTTGGGAAATCACTTCTTCATTCTGATCGCCACCGTGACTTGCTTCCCCCTACTAGGATTCAAATACACCAACGAACTGATTTACGAAACCCCAACAACCTTCACATCCCAAGAACCAGAACTCAAAGATACAAACTCTCTTCCATTCCCAGTATAGTCCAGTTATTAAATTCTGAATAGGTATTTCCTCGTGACCTGCCCCCCCCCCCCCCCCACCCCCCCCCCCCCTCACCCGTTAGGATTTTAAATTTAATTGAATTAGGAACAACCGATTTGGATGCAACGAACCGTTAAAGTGGTATTTACACTTTTTTAAATCTTGTTTTAATTCGGACTCTCAGATAATTTATATATATTTTCTTGTATTTTAGTATTATGAATGAACTTGATAGATTATTCCGCCAATCAATGTATCCACATTGGATTGATGTGCAATATTGACCCACTCACTTTTGAAATATCAATATTTTTAAAAATATTTTTTCCCCTAGTATTTCTTCAAATTGACAATGATGACTATAACATTTGTTTGTTCACAGTTGTAATTGCTACTTTTATTGCAACTATTATAATTTGTTTTTATATACATCAGCACTGTATTTTACGTTATATGTTTAATGTGCAATTTGACTGGGTTTATGCAATAGTTTAACACAGTCATACTCTCGATAGTTTGTACTTTTACATTGCGTGGGGAACATTAATGAGTGATTTTGAATGTGTGTATCCGGGAATGTATGTGTGTGTGGTGTTGTAATGTTCCCGCATGAGCTATTTTGCGTCTTATTCATTATTGGGATGTACTTGTATGTCGTGTTTTGCATGCGCGTGTTTTGGTTGCGTTTTCAATGATGTGCATTGCGCCTGTTTTTAACTGTCTACTTTTTGTGTTTGTACATTGATGTGTTTTTTTTTAAAGTAGGTACGTGTGTATGATCGATGGTTATAGATGTGTGTATGCATGGGTGATTCTGATCGGTGTGCTAATTCGCAATATGTATGTGTACCATGGTTTGTTTTGTAATTGCATGAGCGATGGGTGGGATTTGTCCCCTGTCTTGGTTTGTTTCACTGATCGGAAGGTTGTTTTGGGGTGTTTGTGCCTGTGCGTTGGCGTGAATTTTGTATCATGTGTGTGTGTGCGTGTGGAGTTGCATGAGCGATGAGTGGGATTTGTCTGTGTTTGTTTCGCTGATCGGATGATTGCCTCGAGATGAGTGTACTTGGGTTTGTTTCGCTGATCGGAATATTGCTTCGAGATGAGTGTACTTGTGCATGCTATTGGCGTGAGTGTGTGTGTGATCGGATGTGCATGTGCTTGTTAGGGTACCCCTGCGTGTAGTATTATTATTAAGTATTATTAGTATACATATTATCTTCTGTTTGATACGTTGTTGAATGTATTATTTAAATTGAATAGCCTATATTATTATATGATTATGTTTCTAATTATGTAGCCTACGTATTTCTTTTGTTAGCGCCTCATGTTTAGTCATGTGACTATTGACGCGTTTTTATTTATTTTTTTTAAATTGAATAAAACCAATTATCTATCTATCTATCTTAAAAAGAATTTCTGAAGACTACATCTGTTCATATTACAATAAAAACAAGCATAGAAATTAAAATCAACATGTATTTATGTCAGTCAGGTATCTGACCTTTCATCAACAAAAAATAAGAATGAAATAATAAGTCAAAATAATACTAAATTAACACATCTTCGTGAAAAGTTAACAGAAAATAATTCAAATAACACCATTCATCTGACGAGTCGGTTAACTAATTCATACAATGATGTACTTTGTTTAATTATTATTACATGAACTCATTGACACATCATCAAGGGTGACACTTTTTAAAGTAACCCCAGAAGATAATTATGTTCTAACTCCATAACATTAGCAACCATAAACATAGTAACTATATTGCAGTTAAATTGGGTAAGCAATTAAAATGATTTAACTCTGATTATTTTGAACATGATGGACATTTTGATTATCAAAGGGATATTTGAGTTCTGGTAGAGAGAGTACAGTTTTAGTAAAAACTGAATTTTAGTAACCAAAACCTGCACCATTACATTATAAACTAATAGTTATAACTCCACCATGCTCAAAAGGAATTTAAACATTACAAACGACTAAGTTAATGCCTGTTATCATTCAAAAAGAGCTGTTTAAACTTAAGAGGGCGCTTTAAAAAAAGGGCATTTGTTAAACCATTTAAAATAAAATATTGTGCATGTGATGTTTCGTTGAAATAGTGATTAGAACCGATTTTGATCAAATAAAGTTTATTCTGCCATTAAAATGGTATGCTCTTTCAAATTTGACACTCAGTTTTTCATTATCTCACAACAAAAAAAATTTGTGTAGCGCCCTCTCTACCAAAACTCAACTATCCCTTTAAGGTACGAATGAAGCAAAAACGTGAAGAAGCTCGTAGTTTCTCGTATCACATTGCCGAAGAAGCCATTTAGCGGAGATTTATCGGTTATATCAATAAAATCTAAGATGGCTGCTCCCCATATTACACATGTTATGATACACAAGTGGGCAGGTCCAAGCTATTTGACTTGTGACGTACGGGACATTTCACAGCTTCAATTGAATATTATTAAGAGGAAAGAGCTTTTTTTTGGAATCTTTTTGGTGCTTTGGAAAGCTACTTGTAGTCCCACCCTAAAATGCTAAAAAAAATTATTAAAATCGCTCATTAAAATTTAATTATGCTAATTAATATGCAGCATGACGTACGGGACCAGAGGAATTTTGACTTTTTCTGAAAATTGTGTATCATGGAAACTCTCTGAATCTACAGGGCTGATAATAACTTTTTTGTAATATGCATTCAGTAAACATTCTAGTACAAACCAAAAAAAAAAAAATCTTTCATGACTATTTTTCTCATGATAATTAACGAAAGAAAATAAGTATGCGCGTGACGTACGGGACATGTGACATACGGGACATTTTTTCCTCAAGATTTAATTGTAATTTTTCTATATTTATTTCAAAATCTTTAATTCTATTTTGCAATATATTTGTTCTTATTATATAAATCTAATATTCTGATGGCTTAGAAATTAAAAACACTTCAATTCAAATTTGTAATCAAACTTTTAAAAAGTGAAGCTCTGAGGAACAATAATTTTCATTAATTAATTTAATGAATTCATAATTAATTGTAGGTTACATTCTTCTGATGTAAATTACTATTTAATTTGCCAAAAAAGAGATGAATATAAGTAAATTAAACAGAATCATCCAAAATGTGGCAACTTACATGAAATCCTATACATGGGACAGTTTAGAAGAAAAAGTGATACTATTTTGTGCCTTTTTAGTACTTTCTTGCAGTTTTTGAACCTGTTTGGAATGTCTTGGTGTACTGGACCACTGTAATACTGTCTTTCCATCATTTACATGCAGTTTCCCCACTCAAATTGATTGTCTAGTATTTTAGATAATTAATTTAATGTAATTTTATATTTAAAATTTCCCTCTCTAGACATATTTTCATGAAAATATAGCTATATCACGAAGTACAAAATGGAAAACATGTAATTCTTTTTAGAGGCAACTCCTGAAGGTAAGAGCTATTTATTCTGAGCTTCAGGAGAGTATCTAAGCAAGTATTCTTATGATGATTAGCGGTTTGAACACAAACAAATAATTTTTACCTGACTTGCCATTGCTTTAACACTGAAAAAGTCCTGTACGTCACACTTTTGTCCCGTACATCACATTTGTTAATTAGCTAATAAAATTAAAACAAAAAATGTTTTTTTCATAAAAACTTAGCTAGCAGGTCAGGAGTATGATAAATTAGAACTTCACAGAATATGAAAGAAAAAAAAATTCACTGTTTCATACTGAAATATTTTTAAATGTGCTTATTTTTGTGACGTACACATATACGCCCGGTGGCAACAGACTGTGGGTGCGACCATGTTCGTTGTTCAGTCGTTGATTTCAAATGGCGCTCGGTGCGAAATGCCTCGTAATTTCTTCTTTGCTCATACGAGATCATAGGTTCAAGCAAAGTTCATTATTGAGTCGGTTAATTCAGCCATACCCCAAATGAATGTAGATATCATAAATGTATTACCCATATGTCATTGCCGATTAAATTTTTGTTTTCATTTTGCAATATTTTGGAAAATAAAAAGGTTTAAAAATGGCTCAAATTTATGAATAATTGCATTGAAAAATATGCCTTATTTTACACTATTATTTGTATTCTTTTATTTCTGTCAAATCATTTTTTTTAATTGTTGGTAGGTATATTCTGGTAGATCAAGCGATTGGCAACACTTTCATAACTGTTTGAAAAAGTCTCATTGGGCCAGTTTCAAAATAAATCTGGCGAAAGTTGGTGATATGAAATCGATTTACGGCCAAAATTTTCAAAATTTTCGCCAGAGCCTTTTTCGTAGGCGAATTCATGCATTTATTTCCGTTAATAGTAACATTGTCCAAATCCTCAAAATAAAATTTTTATTCTAGGGGTTCCCTCATACCTTGTTGTATTCGTATTAACAATAAAATCATGGGACCGGTTTCGGTTTTTCAAATTTCCCTTTCGTTACAAAGAAATGTACGATCAAATTATTCAGATAAGAAAAACTCCCCCGGAGTTTTGAAACCGTGTACAAATTGAGTGCAGTGAATAGTGAATATCACTTTGCATTTTCGCTCATTACTTGGCCATGCAATGTCCATTTGACTTGAAATTTTCACACAATACCCTGTGGACATATGAGATAACAACAATATACATTGCATCAACCCTTCATCACTTTTTGCACATGTCAACAAAGTTACTAGATCCCTTTGAGATTCTCAATCAGGTAAGTGATTTTAGAGACTTAATGAACGTATAACAGTTCTTTAAAACAATTATTTGTTTCATAAAAAAAAAGTTTTATAACTCTTGGAAAGTTCACCAAAAGCAGCATACTTAAATTCCGTACGGAAGTGGAGCTGTTATATTAGACCGCCTCCGTCGGGGATGAATTCCAAGCGCTGTTCGGTCCCATTTCCTATATTTCGTGTATGAACACTGGATTGTATTCGTCGTGATGTTTAATACATTTCTTTTATAAAAATACTTGATTATATTTGTTGGATTTCATGCGTATCAGATGCCGAGAAATATTGTTTTCTTTGTATAATCAAGTTTTAAAATGATTCCAAACAACTTTTACATCAGCTTTCAAACCATAAAAGTTTCAAGCCAGTGTCACGAAATGCGCGAACATTAAACTAGGCCTTTTAGGCCGAGCATCAAACAGAGGTTGGATTTCAACACCGACGAAGGCGGCCCAATGTCCGCACAGCGTATGTACGAGGATTCAGCCTGCTGATTTTTGAGACTTTTTAAAGAGTTATAAAACAGATTTAATGAAGTAAATGACTTGTCTCATTATCTTTTATTGAATTTACAAGTCCCTAAAATCACTTCCAATATATAATAGACAAATACAGATTTACGGAAATGAATGCTAGAATTACGGACATGAATCATGTTCTGGCGAAATGAATGACAGATTCTGTCACAAAATCGGTTTCAGATATCATATTTCAATGACTATTGTATAAAATCGAGCCTATGAGACTTTATGTTCATACCTTCTTTTACCAGAATATAATAGACAATGATACGTCCCAAAAACTGATTTGACCAAATTAAAAAGAAACAAATTAAGGCAAAAAATAGTGCGTCATTTCACATGATTTTGTACACACATTTCAAAACCTTTTTATTCCCCCCAAGTAACAAAAAAAACACAATCTTTGAACAAAAAGTGATAATTATGCATTTAAATTATGATGTCTACCATTAATTATGGAAATCAATTAAGTAAGTCTGGTGTTTTAGTGATTTTCATCGACCCTCTCTGGACGATTGATCAAAAAAGTTTGAAGGGCTTCTAAGCGTGCGGATGACATCATCCGCGCGTGCAAATTTGTCAATATGGCAGCACGCTCAATCTGAATTGGCGATGTACGCAACCGGGAGTACGTGTACGGGACATAGCATTTTGGAAGCACCCTAATTAGCATAATTAATTAATTTTGAAACTTGAAAATTTGGTCAAATATTGCTAGTAAAGCTCCATATGGGCAACTCCAGCATCACGGACATTACAAACAGACAGTATTTTCATGACTTTCCAATGCCACTACTAATTCATACCTCTACCTAATGTCTAACTTTTATTTTGATTACAAAGCAATAATAGCCTGGTTAAGTATGCAAAAAAAGTTTCAGAACATTTATCCAATTCGTTACCGAGTAATTCTGCAAAATGTGTGCCGTCACGGATATTTCATTTTTTGGACATGACTATTTGCATCCATATATACATCTTTGCAAAAATCTGTGACCTCACAAAGGTGATTTAGGTATTCAATTATAGACAAGTCAATGATGAATTGAATCCAAGTTGGATTTTGCGAAATGGGCCAGGTATATGTGATCTAGACAACAAAACGTTGCATCACAGACATTACATTTTAAGCGTCACGGACATTATAGTTTGTCCGCAGGATTTGATTAATTAAAAAATATACTTTAGAGCACTCAAAAGACTAAAATTTTAATCTGAAAAGGTACTTTGATTATCAGTCATCAAATTTGGTGCCTTAAATAATAAAAATAACAGAAAATTTGGAAAATATCAGGATTTTCCTGAAATTTGCACAGGGTAGTCCCATGTGTGGAGTTTCATGTATGGTTTCCGTTCCTCCTATAAGGAGACACCCGAAAATTAAAAAAATCATGTGAACTGAAAGATATAATCATAGGATCATTGAAAAATAATCCAGAAAAAATCAATAGGATTTGAAATAGAGCCAATTGTTTTTTTGAGTTCATGTCCACTTTTTCGTGGAATTGCCCATATATGAAATTAAAGGGGACCACCAGGCAAAGAACAACACATTATTATATGTTTTGGTACCGTTTTGTGATATCAAATAGATACCCAACATTTTGCAAAGGGTTGTGTAATTAATAAACAAAGCAATTAATTTCCACCACTTACGGAACCACTACTATTTCCTGGTTCATACGGGCCAACCATTTGCGCGTGCGCCAATGCTATTCACGCGTACGTTTGTAGACAATAGATTCCCAGGCGATTCGTTCGCTCTGCACACATTAGTCTTCGCAATTCAGACCGCATGAACGTATGCTTTAGAATGGTGATGTGTTTTCCAATTTTTAATTTTTTTTCTGGAAACATATTTTTGTGAACTTGTTGATGCAATGGAATACTGAAGATGTTACCTTTCTTTAATAAGAATATTATTTTTGGGTGGTGGTACCCTTTAATGCTTGATTGATTAAATAAATAATAGAAATACAAATGTAATGTCCCGTACGTCACGGTAATATTTGAAATATGCAAATTAGATGTCCCATACTCATTAAATATGCAGATTATGCAAATTTCTATACTAAAAATCTAAACTTCAGACTTTTAGCTTTTAAATTATACAAAATTTGACATGCTAAAATGAAGATGAATTTTCACCATCAAGGGGGACATTAGCTTGGACCTGCCCAAGTTCCAATTTTTTTTTTTTTTTTTTTCAATTATTGGAATTAGCATCTAGAATACTTGAATCACATTTTAGTTGGTTGCTTTAAAAATATATATTTTAATAAAACATAAATGCAGTCAAAGGGGCAAATAGCATTCTCTCCGTTAAAAAGCCAAGGGCGGCCATCTCAAATAAATTGATTTGTTTGCCCCCAATCCTTGGAAAAGTGTATTACTTGATTATTATAAACGATAATGATAGTAAACACGATTTTACACGAACTCTGGGAATATTAGGTAATAACCTAATTATGCTATATGAATTAACAGAGGTTGCCAATTAAGGGGGTAACTAAGCTAAACTATCTTTAATACATATTAAGAACATGAATGAAAAATAATAACCTGCAAGTATTGCTTATATTAGAGACTGTTAGTGTAGCCACTAGAAATCAATACTATTAATAAATATGCATTGGATTTTAGGGTGTTGCCCTAAATCTTACTATTCGTACTAAACTCTTCAATGCTCATCATTAACTCTGCTCAGCTCGTACAATACTCGAGATAACTCGTATAACACTCAAGCTTACTCGAGGTTACTCATATGGTGCTCTCCATCCAGTCTTGACGGCGAGTTCATGTGAGTTAATACGAGTGCACTACGAGTTTATTACCGAGTAATGGCGAGCTCATTATAAGTTACTACGAGTTTAAACGAGTTGAGTACGTGTTAGAACTAGTAAATCAACATTTTAAACATGTTTGAAAATTTCTGACCCTTTCCCAGAGTTTTCACCGAGTTATGCAGAGCTAGCCGAGTTTATCTTAAATTCAACAAAATCAATCATGACTGGCCCTAAAAATGATACAAGTGTTATATGAACTTACCAAAATGGTCCAAATTATTCTTCAAATGTCGAAAAAAATGGAAAATCTGCAGTTTTGGAAAATAAAAAGACTGAGAAAATCTCAGTCGTGATCCCTCTCGAAAGTGTTGTTGCTATCTGGATGACTGTCATGTATTTCCCGCAAGCTTCCCACACCACACGTGTTACCGTATCCGAATTCTGACACGGCATATCCGAATTCTGATACGGCGTATCCGAAATCGGATACGGCGGGCATGCTTGCAGATCGCGAGTTGGCTTGTTTTGGACAATAATAAGCGGCCTCCGCATGTTGCGGGCGGGCTTTCTTTGTTTACGATGGGACATCGTGCAGGAAGAGAAAGAAATGGAACTTATATGACGATTTTTGTAAGTATGACTTATCATTTTGAAAATGAAATTTTGTACAATAAATCATAAAATCAGCTTCAATCTAGGTATGCAATTTTTTACTTTAGATATGCTGTTCTTTTCTCTCTGTTTGTAGTTCAAATTGTGTCCCGTAGATTTTTACCACTGTGAGCAGTAAATGGTCCTGACAATACATTGTAGATGTGCAACTCGCCAAAGTGTGAGAGCACCTTAAGTTCCATTTGTTTCCCTTGCTGCTCGGTTTTCCATCATAAACAAAGAATGCACGCCTGCAACGGTCGGAGGCCGCTTATTATTGGCAAAAACAAGCAGGCTCGCTATCTGCAAGCATGCGTACCGTATCTGATTTTGGGTATGCCGTATCAGAATTTGGATACGGTAACTCGCACGGTGCGGGAAATTTGCGGGGAATACAGTCATCCAGATTGCAGCAATACATCCGAGACGGATCACGAGTGAGTAATCCTCAGTTTTTTTATTGCCCAAAATCACAGATTTCTCCAATTTCGGACATTTAAAGAATAACTTGGGCCATTTTGGCAAGTTCAAATAATAATTGTATCATTTTTAGGGCCAGTTATGATCGATTTTGCTGAATTTAAGTTAAAATTTGACAAACTTTTTCTGTACCGGGGCACATAGTTCCCGTACAGGCTGGCATTGCTCTGGCTGCTTGTGTGAGTTTAGGGGGGATATGTAATTTAATTTTTGGTTGCTAGCTTCAACCCTAACCTTAACCCATACCTGTTCTCGTGTGTAAATACTCTGTATGTTACACATGAAAAACTACATGGTACTAGTATTGTTCTATAAAAAATATGCACTCGTGCGATGCGATTCTGTACGTAGATAATAATATGCACGAACAGTATAGGCGAGGACAGCTGGTGCCTTAACCCTAACCCTAAATTTGGTGGCTATAAGTCTATTTATAGGTCGGAAATAATTATAAGTCGGGTATGCGCATGCGCTACCGAAACTCACATAAAATAGCCCCAAAGCACAAAGAGTTATGGTCACATAAAAATACTAAATAGCCACAGTGTAAATTTGTACTGGTTCAATTTGTTGTTTATTACGGCGCAGCCACCATGCACCACTACACCAGAAGAAGCTAAATCCAAGGAATAGTCCATCAAATATGAAAATGTGGTGTTCAATCTTTGCATCGGGGGCTGTAATTTAGTGGTCTCAAAAAAAGAGAGAATTTTTTTAATACTCGGTCAATACGACCCACTTGCGACCACACACCGTACAGTCAGAATGCTACTCAGCCTGATTCCACTCTATGCATTCAACTCGTATTCATAGATTTTGCGGAGCGCGCGCACCAATGAGCGATGCAGAAGGGTATTATTTTGAGCTTTATGGACCCTTAAAGGGTACCACCACCCACAAATAATATTCTTATCAAAGAAAGGTAACATCTTTCCATTCCATCAACAAATTCACAAAAATATGTTTCCAGAAACAAAATAATAATTGGAAAATGCCTCACCATTCTAAAGCATGCGTTCATGCGGTCTGAATTGCGAAGGTAATGTGTGCAGAGCGAACGAATCGCCCGGGATTCTATTGTCTACAAACGTACGCGTGAATCGCATTGTTCGGCCCGTACGAACCAGGATATAGTAGTGGTTCCGTAAGTGGTGGAAATTAATTGCTTTGTTTATGAATTACAAACTCTTTGCAAAATGTTGGGTATCTATTTGATATCACAAAACAGTACCCAAACATATAATAATGTGTTGTTCCTTGCCTGGTGGTCCCCTTTAACATAGGTAGTCTTTAATGAATGAATGTGGTATCAAATTTTAGAGGAAGAATCATATTTGATGTCTATAATATTAAAGGCAATTCAGACTGGTATATCAGATGCGCGGATCCATATTGCGCACTTTTACACACGGTACGTAATCCCCCTTTGCTCAGTTATAAGTTGCGATCGCAAACTGTCCCAGTTCACGAACGACCGAGTCGAATATGCATCACTTTCGGAATGTTTGTTTACCAAGGAGGTACACCTTATCAGAGATTTTTACGAGCGAAAGTATTACGTAACACGCTCAACCGGACTGTCATCAAAGTGCCGCCGCGATTTTATCAGCGCTGTATTGCCTCAGGGGACAGCTCGAGCAATGTACAGTTTATCAGCTGTGTGCTGCATGCAATTTCATATGAAGGCCCGTGTTCAGATATTCCGAGCACCGCTCTAAATCGATCCAACACACATCGTGAGTTTACCTCGGGAGATTACGGTGGAGTGCGAGTTGGATTTTGCTGACTACCCATTTTAACCCACGCAAATATTTGCCTTTAAATCAAGTATTGAACCAAATTTTATCAGTGAAATTTTGCGCAAGTTCAGAGGTTAAAAATAACAGTTTATACTTCTTGCGTCTCATTGATATTATAATCACTGTAAAGCATGTTTCATACTCTTTCAGGATATTAGAGGTGTCGATTTCGGGAGTATTTACCTCCCGGGACTCGCGCTAAATTTTCGGGCGAGTCACGGGTACCCGAAATTTACCCATTTGTTGATTTCGCTATCGGCATGTCACGCCAGCTGGGAAAACATGTTCATTCAAGTGACAAAAATGAAGTGCATTTTTGTCACTTGAATGAACTTGATAACTCTTGCGTTCAATGATGGGACTTTTGCTTTTTTGGGGGGATATGGAGTATTGATTTTTGCGCCCGGGACTCGACATTTTTCGGCGGGACCCGGGTACCCGTGACTCGTCAACAGCACTACAGGATATGTAGGTTTTATTTTGCTACGTTGGATAATCAGGTCAGGAGCCAAGAAAATACCACTCAAGTACAAATTAAGAACAGCTAAAATGCGAACGAGCATTCCCATTGGATGATACGAAAGGGGTGTGTTTGTAGCGGGCCAGTGATTGGCCTAATTCAAATAACACAATATTGCTGGATTGCTGCTGAATGCCAACAATTTGATATTTTATTCTGTCCTTTGATGGTCTTTGTTGGCTCCTGACCCGATTACAAAATAAACGGTTACGAAATTAACATATTTATAAAGTGTATTAAGTTGCCTTTCATATGGTATAAAAATGAAGTAGACGCAACTACATTTTGTAAGTTTTCAGGCAGAATGAAAAAGAACTATAAAAAAGGAATTTTGTCAAGTTATTACACTTGTATTTTCATCTTTTTGTCATTGTCAATTTAAAATAACATTACATATGATATATATGGAAGCAAAGAGTGAAATATTTTCTGTCTTGTCATATATCACATTGTACAATAAGTTATTGCAAATTGAAGTTATTCTAATTTTTAAAATGATGTGTGTCCAGCCGCGTGATACTCGGGAAGAAAGTACGATCGGTGGAACCTGAAAGGGACTAGCGTTTTAGCCTCATTAAGACATTAAAACATGTACTGCTCTATGACTGGCGTAGCGGAGTCCCAGCACCAAGGGCAGCCGCTTCGGCGGGCGGACTTGTCGACGCGAGGCCGCCCTGTACGGCACCGCGCCACCACAGCAGACGAACTGGGGCTTGCCACCCCGTAGCCACTCGTATAAATGTGCTTGAAAATTTATGTTCAAGAGTTCATGTCATCAAAATTTAACAGCATGAGACTCACAAAGCTCTAAATTAAGTGAAACGTTGTGAAATATTTCTGTTCAAGGCGAATTGATTGAAAAAAAGACACAAATCGACTTACCAATACTTCGACAGTCGAGTGCAGAGGATATGTCACGTGTCAAAATCTTGGCGACAAAAACAAGACGAGTTGTGACCTTTCAACAAAAAAGACCTAATCTCCACAAATTCGTTGTTTCCAGTAACAACGTTTAAATATGATGCTCATGATAACATTTCTTTCCCATTTGATAACTTTTAATTTGGAATAAAAATATTTCAACAAAATTAAAGTGGTCGAGTTTTCCGGAGTGGAACCCGACCCTGGACAACTCGGTTTGGCCGACTTTTTATGGGTCGTTGGCCGAGTTGGTAAGGGTCGGGTGGCCCGTTTATCGAGTTGTCCGGCACCCACCCCTTCGGGCTAGTCCGAAAAATCCGACAATAGTTTTTTGACGATTTTTAACTATTCACCCACTGGATAGGGGTGGATAGTATGACGTCATAAGGAGAACCATACCAAGTAGGATTTTGCTGACTAATATCGGCCATGACGTCGATTAGATTTGTTTATTGTGTTTTTTTATGAAGTTAAAGGGAGTTGAGTTTTGGTAAAGAGAGCCCAAATTAGAGTTTAATTTGGTCAAACTAAAAGTTTAGTAACCAAAACCTGCACCATTACATTACAAACTAACAGTTATAACTCCACCATGCTCGACTTAATTACTAAGTAAACACAGGCCATAGCAAAATGAAGAAAATAATTGCTAAAAATAATGATAAAACATTAAAACAATATTGTGCATATTGTGCATATTGTTTCGGCACACGAAACGTCATGATCTTTTAGATTCCTAGTTTGACCATACATTGCGAGACAAACGAATATCACTAGCGATATTATTTCCGATAATATTGTGCATGTCAAACATTTGACAAATATTTCATTTGTACAACAATACAGATTAAAAGGAAGTCAACATTCATTTGCATAATTAGCAGGGAACCTTTACGTAAGCCAATCGACTTTGGCCCTCAGGGTTTCGTTGCAGAAAGAGATGCAATAATTGCAAGTCAGATCTGTGACTAAATCATCGATGCGAAAAACTGATTGGTTCAAATGTGCATTTTGTATCGATATGAAAATACTCTCGCAACTAATTCCAACTTTACAATCGATTGCATTCCTTTCTACAACGGGGCAAATCGCATTATCTATGAGACCACGGATCTAGTATAGGGAGTCCCGTCCATTTTAACACTTTTTTCATTCAGTTTTATACTTCATTTTGTCAATTTCGTCCCGAAAAGCCGAGAATGTGCCAAAGTCAACTTCAATTTCGTCTATTGTCGACCAATTTAACAAAAAGTCCATTCAATTTAGTCATTTGTCACACACTATCGTCATTTATAATTCAAATTCGTCGGTCTCAATAGCGAAAGCAATTTCGTCAATTTGCATTTCATAATATTAGAATTCGATTCTTGAAAATTCGTCTCATGCATTACACAGTTTACACTATGTTCTGTTTTGTATTGTCTTTATATTTTAACTGTTAAATTATAACATTAATCATTAAGGGGTAACATAACAGGCCTATGGAATTAAATATACATAAGCTGTATGCATATTAAAAGTGTTGGGGGGGGGGGGGCATGTCCCCCCGTCCCCCGCCTGTCGACGCCCATGTTTTCGAAAGTATACATGACTGTATGTTACCCCCTAAATGATTAATGTTACAATTTAACAAAACCGAACTTCCCCTTTAAAGGGATAGTTGAGTTTTGGTAGAGAGGGCGCTAGACTTTTTGTGAGGTAATGAAAAACTGAGTGTAAAACTTGAAAGAGCATAATATTTAAATAATAAAATTATCTTTGTTTGATCAAAATCGGTTCAGAGACGGCTGAAATCCATAAATATAACAATTTGTAATAAACCTGGGGCCCCAGGTTTATTAGAGAATTTTGAACCAGCAGTTAAAAATTCAAAAACATGCTTCCTCTTTTCAAAAAGTTACAAAATATGTATTTAAATAGTTGTTGGTTATTTCTCTATTTTATCACTATTTCAACAAAGCATCACATGCACAATATTTTATTAAAAATGGTTGAAACCGATGAGTGTTTAGAGAGCGCCCTCTTACGTTTTAACGGCTCTTTTTGAATGATAGCGCCCTCTCTACCAAAACTCAACTATCCCTTTAAAGGGCAAATTAATCCATTTATGCAAAGTAGATTAGATTATTGGTTGGTTTCTAAGCAAATAGAACAGGTAGTTTTTAAGTGTGATATAATTCCTTCTATGGCTCCGGATCATTCAGCCATTCAGTTGCAATTTTATGATAAGTTAATTAATTCATTTAAGTTTCAAGGATCCTATTGGAAATTGAATAATAGTTTATGTCAAGATATTGAATATATTAATTGTATTAAAGAGGAAATTATTCAATTAAAAGATGAATTTCAAATAGAAATAGAAGATAAAAGAGTTTTATGGGATTTTTTGAAAATGAAAATTAGAAATGTTAGTAGAAAATATTCAAAAGAAAAGGCAAAACAACCAAATCAAAAAATTGCAAATTTGGAAGAGGATATTTTTAAGTTGGAAAATGAATTGTTGAATGGGATAGACCAGGGAAAAGTTGATGACTTGGAACGGAAAAAAAAAGAATTACAGGATTGTTATAATTATATTAATGAAGGTATTAAAATTCGCTCTAGAGCTTCACACTATGAATGTGGAGAAAGAGACACTGGATATTTTACTCAATTAATGAAGTCTAATCAAAAGAAAACATTAATTAGTAAACTTTATATAAATGAAAATATTTGTTTTGATCAAAAAAATATTATGCAAGAAATATCTATGTTTTATAGTCAGCTATATGCTCAATCAGAGGAGGAAATTTACTTTGTGGATGATTTTTTTCAGGACTTGCCAAAATTAAATTTAGATTCGAGTTTATTGTGTGAAGGAAAAATAACTAACGGAGAATGTTTGGCAGCTATAAAAGAAATGGCATGTAATAAATCACCGGGGAACGATGGTTTAAGTGTGGAATTTTATATACAGTTTTGGCCACTAATAGGAAATTTGGTAGTAAACTCTTTAAATTTAGCTTTCGAAAAAAAGGAATTATCTTCGTCACAAAAACAGGCAGTTATAAGTTTAATCTATAAAGAAGGAAAAGACCCCCTATTTATAAAAAATTATAGACCAATATCCTTATTAAATGTAGATTACAAAATTTTAACTAAAGTGCTTTCAATAAGGATTAAAAAAGTTTTAAATGAAATAATTTCTGTCAACCAGGTGGGATATTTAAAAGATCGAAATATAGGTGAAGCAATAAGAATGATAGATGATATAATTCATCATACATCAGTCAATAAAATACCTGGATATATGATGATAATTGATTTTGAAAAGGCTTTTGATTCAGTTTCACATACTTTTTTGCAGAAGGTTTTAATTACATTTGGTTTTGGACCGTCATTTTGTAGATGGGTGGAGACTATTTATAATAATGCTCAAAGTTGTGTTTTTAATGGGGGCGCATCTACTGGATACTTTAATATTAAGAGGGGTGTAAGGCAGGGGGACCCCCTGTCCCCATATTTGTTTATACTTTGTATTGAAATTTTAGTTCGTTCAATATATAAAGACCCTCAAATTCAAGGATTCACGTTCAATAACGTACAAATAAAACAAATTCTTTATGCAGACGATATGACTCTTTTTATTCGGGACTCCAAATCATTTAAAAGGGTGGAGAAATTGTTTGAAATTTTTGCTAGAAATTCTGGATTAAAAATTAATAAAGAAAAAACTTTCATATTATTGTTAGGCCCTTCTCAAAATAAAGATATTGCTCTTCCATTTGGTAAAATAGTACAAATAGTGAAGATTTTGGGTATTTATTTTTCTTTAGATGTTGAAGTTCAGGAAAGGACAAATTATAAGGAAATTTTGAGTAAAATTAAAAAGTTGCTATCGTGGTGGAAACAAAGAGATTTAACTTTAATGGGAAAAATTCAATTGATAAAAACGTTTATTTTGTCAAAATTAATTTATGTGTCGGCACTGACACCAGTACCGAATTGGGTATTTCAAGATTTGGATAAATTGGTTTTTGACTTTTTGTGGAATGGAAAAGATAAGATTAAGCGTAATGTAATGTTCTTGGATTATTGTAGAGGTGGGCTAAGATTAACTGACTTCCATTTATTCATTTTAGTGCAGAGGATTATGTGGGTAAAGAGACTTTTAACGGGGGATGCAAATATGGGATGGAAGCAATATTTTAACTATTTAACTAAAGATTTTGGTGGAACTTTGATATTTTATAATAATAATGCAATCATAGATATTTTTAAATTAGCATTACCAGCTTTTTATAGAGACATGTTGGACGCTTGGATTGCCACAAAAACATTTTTGTTAAAAGAAAATATTTCTAAAAGGAATGAAATTATTTATAATAATAGATTTGTTTTTATTGATGGACATGTTCCTTTCAATGAACAGTTATTTAAAAAGAATATTTATAGGTTGCATCATATTGTTGATGGGGAAGGCAATATAAAATCAAATGAGGAATTTCAAAGAAAAGGTTTAAATAGTTTAGAGATTATGGAAATACAACGTATTTTTCTTGGCATTCCCCCTTCATGGAAACAATTTTTTAATAAAAATATTCACTTAAATATAGATAGGGAATTAGATATGAACCTTTTAATTTTTGACAAGGTATATATGTTAGATAAGGTTACTTCAAAAATGATATATACTTTTTTATTGAGTAAAAAAGTAGAAAAATCATATGCAGAACGAAATTTAGAGCAGATTTATAATATTAATGGGAAAGACATACAATTAATATTCTTAAGACTTAGAAAATGCACTTTGAATAGTAAGCTTCGAGAATTTCAATTTAAAATGCTTTATAATATTATATATACTAAATTACATTTATATACATTTAAAATGGTTGATAGTAATTTATGTTCTTTTTGTGGTAAATATGAAGAAACTTACGAGCATTTGTTTTTTCTTTGTGAGAAAGTAAAACCAATTTGGGAAGCGTGTGGAAATTTATTTAATTTAGTAGAGATTAGAAATATAAATTGGAAAGATATCCACGTAGGAATAGTTGAGTTAAATATAGGGAAGGAACAGTTATTAAATCATATAATAATTTTGGTAAAATACATGATATTTATAGATAGTAAAAATAGAAATAAACCACCAACTGCTTTGGAGATAAAGAAAAGATTATTAGAAAATAGAAAGGAGGAGAAGAATTTAGCTGGGGACCGTGGTACACTAACGTATCATTTTAGAAAGTGGGACAATTTAGAATAAGGAAGGCAAACAGAAGCAATAAAATTAATAAGGCGGACATAAGGGTCGAGATTCTCACCAGATGTAGGCATGTTTTCTGTGGATGGGTGTGTGGGAGTGTGCACGCGTGTGTGTGTGTGTGTATGTAAGCACTTGTATAGGTGTGTTCTTTGAGGGGAAAAGAGTTTTTTTCCCTCTTTTCCCCCCTTTTTTATGTTCATGCTCTGCTTTATTTGATGTACAACAATACAATTTTGTTTGTATTATTTAGATGTAAATTTAAAATGATATTTTACATGATTATGTTAAGATGTGAAAATACGTTAACTTACTGATTATATTATATGTACTGATTTCTCTTATTGTTTGTTATTGTTATTTTGTTTTGAGCAATGAATAAAATAAATATCATTGAAAAAAAAAAAAAAAAAAAAATGATCTTTACTACGTCATTTGTAATTTTGTGTTCCTTTCTAGTTATAACTATTAGTTTGTAATGTAATGATGCAGGTTTTGGTTACTAAAATTCAGTTTCACCAAAACTGTACTCTCCTTACCAGAACTCAACTATCCCTTTAATGTGGCAAATGTATTGCATGAATCAATCAATCAATCAGACTTTTGGTCAATTATGTATGTGGGTTGTTTTAATTGTAATATCGAAATGAATTGTTTTGTGATCAGTTTATCGTTTTAGAAGCACTTATTATTGAAGTTATTCATATTGAAATGAATTGTATGAGAATATGGAAAGACATGTGACCCAGGGCAACCAGACTACATGACGAATTTGAACGACGAAGTCTTGAAATCGAATGATCAATGACGAATTCGAACTTTACATTTTGCGTTTTTAAACCAGTCGGGACGAATTCCATTGCAAAAAGACGAATTTGAATGAGCCAAGTTTGAGTTTAAAATTACCATTGATCAATTAGAATGGTAAATGACTAAATCGAATGTAGCAATTGTAGTTTCCAGACTTCTCGGGACGAAGTTGAAGTTAACATTGTTTGAATTTTATTGACGATAGTTTGACAATAGATGGGAAATCTATAGTTAAAAAACGTTGACTTTTCCAGCATGGGCGTCAACAGGCGGGGGACGGGGGGGGGGGGGGGGGGGGGGACATGTTCCCCCCACTTTTGAAAGTGGAGGGGATTATCCCCCCCCCCCACACTTTTTCCATTTAAGTGTATACATTATACGGTTCCATGACATATGCTCCGCCGACATATGCTCCGCCGACATTTGCTCCGAAAAATGCGACAAATTCTCCGCGATATTTGCTCTGCCGACAAATGCCCCGCCGACAATTGCTCCGCCGACAAATGCTCCGCCGACATTTGCTCCGCCGACAAATGCTCCGCCGACATTTGCTCCGCCGACAATTGCTCCGCCGTCAAATGCTCCGCCGCCATTTGCTCCGCCGACATTTGCTCCGCCGACATTTGCTCCGCCGACAAATGCTCCGAAGCTGCGACAATTGCTCCGCGACATTTGCTCCGCCGATAATTGCTCCGCGACAATTGCTCCGCCGCCAAATGCTCCGCAGACAAATGCCCAAATAATTAGATGATTTTTGTTCAAAAAAATATTTTTTAAATGCTTGCACTTTTTCAAAAATGTTCAAAATCATTTTTGGAATAATCATCATTCCAATAAAACACCACATGCATAATTTTGTATGAAAATGGTTGAAACCAATGCCTTTTTAGAAAACCGCCCTCTTGTGTTTAAATGGCTCTTTTTGAATGATAATAGGCGTTTTACTAAGTCGTTTGTAATTTTGTATACCTTTCGAGCATGTTGGAGTTATAACCATTCGTTTATCAAGTAACTGTCCAGGGTTGGTTACTAAAGTTCAGCCTTACCAAAACTGTACTACCCCTTTAAATAAAGATCACATCGTCTAGAAGACAATCTATTCTTCACATATTAACAATAAAATTGATCACATATTGCTTTTTATGGAATATGACGTCATAGTCACTAAAGGGGTGAAGTGTCCATCTTACCTCACTGTGGAGGTAAGAGGACCCCTCAATTCCTTAGATCATTGAATTTCAATTTTCTGCTACTTCCTGCCAATCCTTCCGTTTGTACGAATGCAAAATGCATTGGAAGTTTGTGCTTTTCTGTTGGACAATAAGGCAGCCTTAATCGTTTACGGGGTGGGGGGGGGGGGGGGGGGGCGTTAAGAAGTGTCACAAATTGGGCCCTCGTTGTTCAGTGAACGATGAACAAATCTAAACAAAATTGGAACTCCGAAAATTTAACAGTGGGTGAAAATAACTTGGATAAATTTTGAACTCATGCGGAACAATTTCTTGATTCATAAAGAGTCTGAGTAATACAAATGCAGTGATTATAAAGACTTCTTTTTTCTATTCATGATCGATTTTAACACCAGTATCATGCCCTTCGCTTGATGATTGCTTGGAACAGTATACTATTCATCACAGCATTTTCGGATACTATGAGGGTCCGTGGTTCGACTCCAATCGAACCACAATGTAACATCAAAAACTAAAGCCAGTGTGTTATTGCGCCTCCCCTTCTGCTACTAGATGCAGGCTGCAGGGTCACGCATCCTTACAGCACTGGGCTTGACTGCCCCCCCCCCCCCCCCCCCCCACCCTGTATAAAGAAACGTGAAACAAACAAACCAGCCAAATAAAATATTTGAATGAATCGATGGTTACTGAATCGATTGTACTCCAATTTCACAATAGATTCGCATAACATATAAAAGCGCACTTCATACCAAAGGTACTTGAGAATTCATTCTAGAGTTTAATCTTCAGCGGAGTAAATGTCGGTGGAACAATTATGGTTGAGGAACATATGTTATTTTTGGACCATTTGAAGTACTGTCATCTTCAGAGCATATATTTCTGCGGAGCAATTGTCACCGGAGCAAATGTCGTATCTCCGGAGCATATTTCGGCGGAACAATTGTCGGCTAAGCAATTGTCGCATATTCGAAGCATTTTCGGCGGAGCAATTGTCGCATCTTCGGAGCATTTGTCGGCGGAGTAATTGTCGGCGGAGCAATTGTCGCGGAGCAATTGTCGGCGGAGCAAATGCCGGCGGAGCAATTGTTGCATCTTCGGAGCATTTGTCGGCGGAGCAATTGTCGGCGGAGCAAATGTCGGCGGAGCATTTGTCGGCGGAGCAAATGTCGGTGGAGCATTTGTCGGCGGAGCAAATGTCGGCGGAGCATTTGTCGGCGGAGCAATTGTCGTCGGAGCAAATGTCGGCGGAGCAAGTATCGCGGAGCATTTGTCGCGGAGCAATTGTCGCATTTTTCGGAGCAATTGTCGGCGGAGCATATGTCGGCGGAGCATATGTCGTGTCACCCATTATACATGTATGTTTGATCCATAGATTACATAGATTTCACTCTGACATACATGTATATGTGAAATTTCTGTCTCAGATATGCACCAAATCGCACAATTTCAAGCCCAAAAGTGCAAAAGCTCCCTACTGTGGGAGGGGGACACCCCTCCCAAGACCATTTGTTTTAGATTATCGAGACCGATAAAAGGGGACTCGAGACCGGTAAAAATTGGACCCGAGACCACCAAAAAGTGGGTATGCGTACGAATCTAACGCATCCCCCCCCCCCCCCCCGGCTATAAGGGCCTGCAAAATTGTTAATATATCATTATCAGGCAGGTAATGTTAATGGTGATATTCAGGCAAAATATGTATCCTCATTCCAACCTCCAACCTCCAACCACCCCCCCCCCCCCCCCCCACCCCTCAAACCGCATTGTAGAAAGTTGTTTCAACTGTCTCATTAAAATTATTACTTAATTGAACGGTACAGCGATAATACCACATCTGGAATTTCACCACAAAGGGACAGAATATTATGCCCCCCATAGGCGTATCCAGGGAGGGGGGGGGGGGGGGGTTAAGGGGTTCAAATCCCCCTTTGATAAACAAATTTTTAATGACCCAAAAGGGGTCCCCCTTACCAGTTTTTAGCGATCTTGGCAATCATAATCAATGGACTCGGCCCCCAAAGACGCAACTAAGCAGTGGTCACGGTCTGGACCTCGTCAATTTTCGCATGATTAACCGTCTCGACTTCGAAAAATTATACGGACGCCCCCCCCCCCCCCCCCCCCCCCACCCCCATTTACACGACTGTCAACCAATAGTCTCGATCTCGCCCTCGAAATTGTTTGATTGATCACGGTCTCGGCTACGAAATTTCCAATGGATTCACGGTCTCAGCGGCCTCGAAAAATGTCTACGGTCACCCCCCCCCCCCCCCCCCCACTTCGAAAACACCAGTGATGCCCCCAACATATCTGTCCTTATAAAGCACATCAAAAAGCATTTCAATGCATTCAACAGCTCTATATAATATTATGCAGACTTACCAAAAATACTGATCCGCAGTAAAAGGAACAACATCGTGTTCCATTACCACCCTTACCGCAATATCCTTTCTAAGAAATCAATACATAATTAATAAAAACATGCTGGTTATTACAGAAACTTTAAAGTACAACTGTATACAGGTCTATATTTTAGAGGGAAAAAATATCGTCTTATTACATTTCCTTTACATACTATTCTTGAAACTACGTAATTTGCCTTTTCAACATCATGGTTAATTATATTACAAATTTACAATAAAATCATTAAAAATGACAACTTACGGGGATCCAGTGCAGCGATCAGTATCGGATGGTTCGTCACTGAGAAGAAAGCAGAAATAAACGTTAATGCAATTTCATATAAATAGAGCTCCTTATATGGACAAGTCACAAATGTCATCTTGGTAATTCGTACAATATAATTATAGTAATGATGAAATAATTTCATACTAGGGCTTTAACCTCCTACTAGGTCAAAATGAATGTACATATGCATATGGGTTGAGAAAAATCAATGATCAGTACACTAGTGTCCCCGGTATCAAATGGCGAAACAATTTTATTTTCAAGATTTAAGAATGATATTTTTTTCACGGAGAATCCAAATATAAAAATAGTTTTTCTTGAATAATACATTTTGAAAGAAAAAACTCTTGAAAAGCCAGACAGTATATCTATAGGGATATACCGTAGTAACATTGTCAACATCGACAACAATTCTCACAAACCTCGTTGTATTCATATTACCAATACATGTACAAACATGGAACAGGTTTCGATTTTCTCTTTACATTTATAATCAAAGTGTTCAGATTTATAATTATCTAGCGGAAAATTATAATTGTGTACAAAGTCAATGCAATAAGTTAGCAAATTTCACATTACATTTTCGCTGCATCATTATTCGGTTACATAATGTCCATAATATATGTCATTTATTTTAATTGAACTGAATTTGAATTGTTTGTTTGTTTGTCTGTTTTTATTTCCGAAATCCATATGTACATACAAGTTTAAAAACATACATATAAAGTACATTTCAAATTATACAAAAGTCAGAAAATATAGACAAACGGTTGGAAAGCCCATTTCAGGACCATTTTGAAAATGGTCCTGTTCTTCCATAGGGTCCAAAAGCAAAACAAATCATACTAATTTACATACAAAATCAATTTTCAATCATAGTAATTTACCATTGTACTATCCCCCTTATTGGTCCCCCTGACCCCAACACTCCCTCCCGCCACCCTCTCCGCCACCCTCTCCCGCCAACCCCTCCCGCCAAACCCTCCCGCTACCCCCTCCCAAGTCCTCCAGGGACCCCCTCCCAAGTCCTCCAGGGTATATTACAAAGAACAATAATTTTATTTACATACATGTTTTATTGGTATTATATTTTCTAAAAAACATATTTCTCTTTCATAACATTTCAAACTAAACTTGTTATGTCTTTATTAAAATAATATAGTCAAACTTCTTGATTGTCGAGTATGCATAGATAATCCATTATACAATTTACTTCCACGATACAAAAAAATGTACGCTTACAATTCTGTGTTTTCGGTTTTGGCAAAACTAAATTAGTATATATACTTCTAACTGAATGTAGTTATTTACCAATTCAACAATTTACCATGGAATTCTCCCACATCACTCAGTGGACATATCAGATTACAGAATTTATACACATTTATCAACACCAAACCCTTTTCAGTTTTTGCACATGTCAACAACGTTACTAGATCCCTTTAATTAACCCTTTCCTTTTCTACTCCTCACTTTCTAACAAAAAATGAAATAAATCAATTACTGAAGGAAAGTTGCATAATGAGCGTTGAAAAGTCCGTTATTACTAAAATAAAATAAAAATTAAATTAAAATTCTAAAATATTGGAAAACACTGGCAAAACTGAAATTGCCGGTAATCACTCTTTGTATCAAATTATAATTTTGGTTTAAAACATAGAAGAACTGACCATATAATATACAGTACGGGTCTAGCAATCCGGGGGTCTCGGGTTTGAATCCCGGATTAACCTTATTTTCTTTGCTCATTTTTTATTTGAAATATCATTTTGCATATATACGGGAATAACTTTTCGGGGAGAATATCTTTATTATAGGTGAATTCAAATACGATATAAAGGATAATACTGTATAATGTGAAATATATAACTTCCCTGATAACTAAAACAATATTAAAGGGAATTAGTAACATTGTCCAAATCCTCAACATCTAATTGGAATTCTAGTGGTTCTCTCATACCTTGATGTGTTCGTATTAACAAAAGAAGCATGAGACAGGTTTCGGTTTTTCGAATTTCCCTTTCGTTAAAAAGATATTTACGATTGCAGTGTTCAGATGTTAAACTATCCACTGGATCGTCGAAACCATGTATAAAGTCAGTGCAATGAGTTAATGAACATCACTTTGCATTTTTGCTCATTACTCGGCCATATAACGTCCATTTAACTTGACATTTTCACACAATTTTCAACAATATACATTTAATCAACCATTCATCACTTTTTGCACATGTCAACAAAGTTACTAGATCCCTTTAACGTCATGATAACCGGTGCCTGATTTATGAATTATGTAATCTTTATGGCTGTGGTAGGATTAAAAAGGGCAGTTATACCATGTATATTGAACAAAATAATGCAGATAGTTTGTATTCATTTGTATTAAGCCTTTATTTTGAAGGATCTTCTCAATGCCCATGAGCCGCTTATTATTATTATTCTTATTATTATTATTATTCTTATTATTATTCTTATTATTATTATTATTATTATTATTATTATTATTATTATTGTTATTATCATTATTATTATTATCATTATTATTATTATTATTCTTATTCTTATTGTTACCATTATTATTTCCAATTTAAAGTTTTTTGTGCATCATGTCTCAAAGATGCTCCAATCCTAATGAAATTTTAAAAAATATACAAAAAATTGAGTAATGCAAAAATTGTCAGTGACACATAATAAATGAAGAGTGTTTTTCATATTATGTAAACAGTCATACCGCTAAACATCACTAAGTCTGTCCTTTAACTCTTATCATATGTATATCTAATTGGAACATTATGCATATTAAATGAGCAGAAACACTCATATTTTTAATCGCAATAACTAATAACAATGCAATGTTTCAATATAAAAGAAATATATTCACACAGATTAACATTTCAAAGTTAATAAATAATAAATATTATACTCTATTTATATAGCGCCTAATATGATTGATAATCATCTCTAAGCGCTTTACAATGATATTATTACCCCGGTCATAGTATACAATGCAAACCAGCCCACATTGTGTGCACCCTCTCCACTCCCTGTGGAGTATTCATTCCAAGCGGCTAATGGGCATTGAGAAGATCCTTCACATAAAGGCGTTCACCTCCTACCGGGTCCCCATTTATACAACTGGGTAGAGAGCAGCAATTGTGGATAAATTGTCTTGCTGAAGGACAAACGCGGTGGGCAGGGTTCGAACTCGGGATCTCATGATCGGAAAGCGCGCGCTCTACCAATCTTGCCACACCACATCCATGTATATTCATATTTGTTTTGTTTCATTGTGACAGAGATATAAGGGTGAACATTAAGATTAAAAAGAGGATAACAAAATGTATATTCGTATTGTAAAATCATTTTCAATCTGTGCTTGCGTCTCTCTAATAATATACATTATGTGTATTAAATTCACAGAACCCATAACATAAACATAATGGAGATTATAACTAAAGATTAACAAAACTGAGACATGCTCCTTCCTCACGTCTCCTTTCCCCCTCCCCCCCACCCCCCCCCCCCCCCCCCCCCCACCCCCACTCACACTCACCCTCTCCCCCTGCCCCGGAAATCTGCTCACATTTCTTTTTAAAAAAATGTTTACAAATACATAATTATATCAATACTTTGTAAATGTTACAAGCTCAAGAGAGAAACATCGCGTATAAAGAGTTTATTCTATCCTTACAATTAAATTTAATTTTAATTTTACCGTTTCCCATTTTTGTAAGTGTAGCCCTAATTTCCCCTTTTTAATTGCTTTTTTTTCTTGGTCCTTATAATCTAATAACAGTTTCTGTATTTTATCAATGGTTGGTACTACACCCTCTTGTCTAAATACAAATAAAATATATTTTACCATAACTTTTTATTCTATTTGAGTTACCTGTCAATCCAACAAATATATCTCGCCAATTTCATCTAACTCAAAACGTTGTATCAAAGCTTGCCATATCAATTTTACATTTAAACAAAATAAAAAATATATGCGAATATGTTTCCCTTTCCCGTTTACAGTACGAACAAAAGTTTTCTTTAACAGATCCAAATCTAAATATATAATTGCCCCATGCAGTAACTTAAATTGAAACTCTCTCTGCCTCCCAATCATTAATGTTATTCTTGGTCTAAAAAAAACATTCACTTCATTCATTTCTTTATCTGTATAATTATAATTATTTTGCCCAACTCTTATCTGTAAATCATATGACTTTTGCAATTCTCTAATAAAATAATCACATATTTGTCTTGATGGCACATCCTTAAAACTTAATTTTGTATAATATAATTTATAAGGTCTTCCTCACAAAATTGTATCAAACCTAACTCTTGTTTCCAATCTCTCGGAATCGCCTGATATATATAAATTATTGTAAGCAAATTCTCACTTCTCATACCAAGATTCAAAAAGTATGCAACGGGTTTAACATGTCCATTATCAATAATATGTTTCAACATAACAATCCCTCGTTCCTTAAATTATCAATCTCTTCCCAAGCTTTCAACATTTCCAAATAATAAGGTGGAATCTTCAATATGAACTTCATCTTTTTTATTTCATAATCACATATAAAAATTAGCCTTCCTCCCACGGAACTTAAGCAATAATAAAAACCTCTTTTGGAAGCAGGAGCTAACAAAATATCACACAGGTTGAGATTCTTGCTCTGTGATTGGCTTACTCAACTATACGGACCACCGTTGCCGTGCATGGTTGCTGAGGTAACGAGCCCACACTCCATAGCAACGGACGCTCGCACATGTCGCCTCAGAATGCAGTCTCGGATGAATCACCTGCAAGTCCCGCGTGATGTTAAACTAGCCAATTGCAGAGCTAGTATTTCGAAAATCATAGTCGGCTTTGTTTTCTTGTGATAGTTTGCTGACTCCTGATTGGTATGTTAAAGGCGAATGAATATTATGTATGCTTGATGTAAAGAGTCGAATTTGCTCTTTCTACTTGTAAAAACAAATATAGAGGCGATTTTGCTTTTTCTAAGTGGTACAAATAAATGGACCAAGACGCCTGTCTTCAGGAGGTCGTAGGTTCGATCCCCACCCGATTCCGTTTTGTTTTGTTTTGCAGCCAATCAAACATGCAGTGAGCATCCATCGTTTAACATTCGTCGCTGCAGGGCAAATTACAATCATTCATAACATAACCGACGAAAAGAAAAAAAGGTATAATTTGAGCTAGAATATAATACTTACACGTCATCGTCACGAAAAGATGAACGAGAAGAAAGAAGCATTTCTTCGCGAGAAGATCCTTGCCGTCCATCTTGATCGCCATCACCGCGACCGGCAGATCAAGACGTCTAACAAAGTTAAATGCAAAACTCTCCTTGCATTTTACTGTTCACGCTTATAATGTTAATATTTATTTATTGCAATGGTTTTTCTCTTTCTTGAACTTCGAATATTTGAATTAAGTGATGTTTATAACAAAATATCAGCGAAACTTGCAGGAAGCACTATCCCGAGAAGGACGCCAGGCAAACGCTCAAATATATATATTTTGCTCGTCCGTATTACTTAGAGATGGGTTCCAAATGTGATGAGGATGAGCCTCAAAACAGTTGTGAGAGATCCTGTTCGCTCTTATTTCGCTCTCGAACTTTGAGTATCGCCCATGCAGAGACAGATCACCCTGGCACCAAGGCAAAACAAACATGATATTGCCCTTCCGATGTATCCAGTCTACTTGAACAGAACAAACGACTGTAGCCTAACAAGTAATTGATAATTACACAAATTTATCCAGTCTGCTTGAAAAGAATTAATGTAGCCAATCACATTAATCAATACACAGCAATCATTAAATAAACTTGTAGTTCACAAATGAAGTGCGTTCAGTGGAAATGGCGAGCAAGGGCGAGCAAGGGCGAGAAAGGGTGGGGGAAAATTGCCCCCCCCCCCCCCCCCAACGTAAAGTATTGCATCTTTCATGCAGCCCCGCCCCCACTCCGCTAACAAAACAAAATTAGCGATGATTACCATGAACTTTAAACATACAAATATATAGCGCTTAATCCACGATTTATAAGCGCTGTATTATTATCATATATCCCTTGATCACCAGGGCCGGTATTCAATTCCATACTTAAGTCAAATTTAAACAGTTTACTTAGTATTTAGCTTCAATACATTACTTAGCCAAAATTGGGATTTCAATTCATCAACTGAAAGTCTTACCAGCACTTTGATGTCATAATATCTTCAAATATTACATTTAGATTTTTTAAAATTGAAGTCAAAGTATAAAAACTGTTTTAATATGAGATAAAATAAGTATAAAGTAACTCAGTATACGAAGTAAAAATTGAATACCAGCCAATGTACAGTTAACACACACACATTTATATATTGTGCACCATCTAAACTCCCTGGGGAACATATATCCCAAGCTGCAAAAGACTCTACAGGTAATTATCACCCGAGCAAATACCAATTTATACAGCTGGGTCGAGAGGAGCAATGTGAATTAAGTCTTGCTGAAGGACACGTGCCGGAGCATCACTGGGATTCGTTACCCCCTAACCCCCTCCCCGTGCCGGCTGACCTTGACTATACGTCATCGAAACAAACAAAATTATAACTTTTTAAACATTATGAAATACATCGATCCGCCATGAACACTCTAAATTACAAGGATTTAAAATTAAATCTATTAGATTTACTTTTAAATCTTTCTTCGGCTGTGGTTAGGGACCAGCCGATCGTGATTTAAAATAAATCTTTTGTTGGATTTAAAATATATAAATCCAGATAGATTAAAAATGAAGCCCTTTTGGATTTGTTTTATGTTAATCTTATTAGGCCCCAGGCGAGTTCATGGCATCCTAATGAATTATTCATAATCAGTGATGCAGGCCACAATTTTCAGTTTTTAGTTTACTGTGCATGATACATTTACTAAATAAAGCGCTACTCACCAATTATCATGGCAAAAGAAAAAATAGAAGACTAGGACCGGGCTAGGACCCCGTTTACAGTGAAAAAAAGGTCGGTCTCGGTCTCGGTCCCGCTTTTTCTCACTGTAAACGCACTCAGGGCCAAATGCGGTACCAAATTGGGAAAACAATTCATTGCAAATAACGCGCCTTTGTTCTGTGACCCCAGCGTGCCCCCAAAATAATGGTTTGTTTACATGCAGAGCGCCACTACGACAAGATATTGAAAGGGCGGCCGGGCCGCGAGCTAGGTCGAGACCGCCACTGTAAACGCACCAAAATTGGGGGGCCGAGTACCCCCAGGTCGAAAAAACAGTTGAAAATTAGTTGCCAACTGGTACCAGTTGATACCACCAGTTGGCCAACTGGTTTCAATATGGAAATTGGTACACTGGAATCAACTGGAATCAATTGGAATCGAGTAAGAATCCAGTAAGGCTTACCAGTAAGAAGACCAGAGTAGTTGGTTCCAACTGGTATTTTGAATTGGTTTCAACTGGCATTTCTATTGGTTTTAACTGGACTGCTCCATCTATCCATTTATCTTTACTGGGAACCGGGAATGTAAACTGCTACCGCTTGATGCCAGTTAAAACCAGTAAAAAACCAGTTGAATTTCCAACTGGTTTCAACTGGTTTCAACTGTTTTTTCGACCTGGGCCGCAATTTAAGCAGGGCCAAGACGCGTCTCGGCCCTGCTTAAATTGCGGTACTCGGCCCCCAATTTTGGTGCGTTTACAGTGGCGGTCTCGGCCCTCGCGGCCCGGCCGCCCTTTCAATATCTTGTCGTAGTGGCGCTCTGCATGTAAACAAACCATTATTTTGGAGGCACGCCGGGGTCACAGAACAAAGGCGCGTTATTTGCAATGAATTGTTTTCCCAATTTGGTACCGCATTTGGCCCTGCGTGCGTTTACAGTGAGAAAAGCGGGGCCCGCGTCTCGGCCGCGGCCGAGACTACCTCCAGAGCGGGGCCAAATAATGCGCGGCCACTTTTGGCCCCGCATTTGGCCTTTTGAGCGTTTACAGTGAAAAAAAAGGCCTTTTTTTCACTGTAAACGGGGTCTAGAGAGGATTCGAACCCGTGACACCGAGCGTGGAGATCCACAGCGTGACCACTACGCTACGTAAATCGATGATGGAAAGAGTGGTCTCATTGTAATCATATCCTTAACTCTAACCCAAACCGTAATCCTAGTTATGAATATTCATGAGTATAAAACTAAGAAAACTGAGCTTCAGAATACCGCAGTAGGTCACGTGTGAAATATCTCTGTTCTCATTCGTCAAATCTCCGATAACCTGGCGTTATTTTCCAATCCTTTGATGGATTGAAAATCACACCTTGGCCTTCGATTAACAATTGCTTTCGCGCGACTTTTTAAGTCTCCATAGATTTACAAATAATCTAAGTGTATTTATAGTTGTTTTAAACCAAGCTACGATTTAGATTTTAAATCCCTGTAATTTAGAGTGTATATCATATAATATAACAAAACAATCATATTTTTTACAAAAGAATGTACTATATTTGATTTGGCGTTTCGGGAATCTTCGATGTTCTCATTCAGAAGTCGCACCGACATAACATTCAGATTAATCTTATCAAGGAATACTTGTATATGTTTGTAGTTTTATTTGTAACATGTTCAATGGCTACTGCGTTCGTTCATGTATCATGAAGGACGGCAGGAGAAAGTTTTTCGATGTGGAACTCCCCACTTTCCATTTTTAATTACCGCCAAAGTATCAAAATTGTTATGAGGTCGTGGAATTGGGTGGAGGAGTGGGGGATGGGGGGACGTGCCCCAATAGTTTAATAAAATCAATAGAAAAAAGTCCTATACAAGGTAAAGAAAACATAGATTTTGTCCCCACCCCAACAAAACAAACAATATTCGAGTGCCCCCCCCCCCCATCAGCCCCACTATACACTACACTTCCATGTTAAGTATTTATAGGTGGTTGAATGAGGGGGTGGGGAGCCAGTGCTTCCCACTATGTACTCACTACATGGAACTGTTTCAAAATCAAAACAAATTATATGGACCATCACATATCTCAAAAATTGATTGTTTTCTGCATGAAATGAGATTACTTTCACAATTTTCAAATAAATCATCAGATCATAGTCAACTGCAAAATATTGACCACCTTGGGGAAACAAGAAAAGTGGCCACTGCAGACAGGTGACCTCTATAGACAGGTTCCATAACATTGTTTTTCTCTGCGGAGGATTATCTTTGGTGGCCACTATAGACAGGCGGCTGCTAAGACAGGTTTGACTGTATGTAACATTGTTGACATGTGCAAAAAGTGATGAATGGTTAATAAAACGTGTGTCTTTTAATTGTGATCTGATAATTATGTCCACTGAGTAATGTGTGAACATTCCACGTTAAATGGATGTTATATGGCCGAGTAATGAGTGAAAATTCAAAGTGATGTCCGCTATTAAACTCATTGCACTGACTTTGTACACAGTTATAACTTTCCAGTGGAAATTAAAAATCCTAACACTTCAATTGTAAATATCTTTTTAACGAAAGTGAAATAAAAAAATGTAAAAACCTGTTCCATCCTTCTATTGGTAATAAGAATTCAACTAGGTCTGAGATGACCACTTACTAGTGTTTTAAGTAAGTTTTGTGGATTTTGGCAATTATAACTAGTTCCCTTTAACATGATTAATATCATGAGTCATTTACAATTCCAAATGTGTATGGTTCATTGAAATTATTTCCAATTCTTTTATCAAAACAGAAGGCAAGTTAGATATTTCATTTTTGTTTATAGAAAGTGATGAAGAAATCTATACGGCTTTATAAAGCTACTATATAGCTGCCCTGTACCAAAATATGTATGGTTATATTAGTCGGCCAACCGGATCGAATTGGCAAAAATACACCCTCACACATGCATTCATTGACTATGGCAACGTTTCTAATTTTTCTTAAACATGTCTTTAAACTCTTTTTTTGTTATCTTTCCTCCCAAATCGATTAATTACATGAAATAGTACGTACACGGTGTACATGGTACATCAGCTCCCAACACAGTTGTTTACACATGTTTTAACTATATATTTTCGTTGCTTTGTGAATAGAATGCATTATTTTCTGAGTTATTAGAATTCAAATAAAAAGCGCTCTGTCTAAAGCCTAGTGCCCACTTTGCGATCTGGGCCTAGAGCGATCTTGCCCGAATAGGAGCGATCCCCTGAGATCTGTGTGCCAAGTGGGCACCAATGGCCGCATCAGATCGCTGTAACTCGCGTCCGCAAGGGTGGTGTCTGTTGCGGTCGCCGGGGTTTTGACATGTTCAAAAATCTGGCGACCAGATCGGTCTCGATCGCATTCGCGGCGATCTGGAGCGGCCATTGGTGCCCACTTTGCGACTTAACACAGACCTCGGGGGATCGCTCCTATTCGGGCAAGATCGCGGAGTGGGCAATGGGCTAGCGACCTTGGAATCACATCAGTTCGCAGTGAGTCAGCCCGATTCCATTGTGCACGCGATCTTTTCAGTGTGACTTCTTCGGGGTCATGCCTTGGCCCCATTTTGACGCATTGCCGAGGAATACAATAGCCATGGATTCACGCTTGTTTGATTTGGAATTTGTTAAATTTGTTGGAATTTGTTGAATGTGCGAGCATGACCAGTCATGGCTAGCCGTTTTAACATTTATTTCCTTTTCTTGATATCAATAATTACCATTGCTTAACAACAAAAAATCATTTCTTGATATCAAGAAAAGAATTCTTGATTTTCGCAGGGCGCCTTTGTAATGCGGCGTTCCCACTGTCGTGCGATCCGTTACGAACGCCACGATTGGCCATTCGTAGCTGATCGTGGAACTTCTCTGAAATTTCAGGTTTGGATACGAGGTGATGCGAGTTGATACGTTCTGGTGCGATTTGGTGCGCTTGGATGCGATATGGTCACGATTGGTCAATTTCAGGTGACACGATCTGTCACGATCTGGTCTCCCGTTCAGATACGATCATATACGTGTCGATAGGATTGTCCCGATGGAGTCCACGATTGGGTCACGATGTGACACGATCATCACGATCGGGATCCCCGATTTGGGACGATCGGGTACGTGCAGATACGTTCGGATACCTTCCGATACGTTCATCACGAACCGATGCGCTCTGTTGCGAAAGGATACGATTGTGGTCGCGATGTCTTTCACGATAAGGATCGAGAGTGGTCACGATTTGAGCTACGATTGGACCCCGACGGATAAATATACAGCCCGACTAACCATGGACTTCATTATTCTTGAACTTCTACAGGGTAAACACTACAACCCTCAACCATTAAAGGGACTTAGTAACATTGTCAAAATTAACATTCGTATTAACAATAAAATCATGGGACAGGTTTCGGTTTTTCAAATTTCCCTTTCGTTACAAAGATATGTATGATTGAAGTATTCAGATAAGAAAAACTCCTGGCGAGTTTTTCTTCCGTGTACAAAGTGAGTGCAGTGAGTTACTGAATATCACTTTGCATTTTCGCTCATTACTTGGCAATACAATGTCCATTTGACTTGAAATTTTCACACAATACCCTGTGGACATATGAGATAACAACAATATACATTGCATCAACCTTTCATCACTTTTTGCACATGTCAACAAAGTTACTAGATCCCTTTAATGATGGCAGGAGTTGAGGATGATGACAACATGACATTAATTTGCAGTAGTACTGTATGCTTACATTATCGCAAGAGAGGAATAAGACGAGCAGCAGCCAGACCAGCCACAATCCCAACCACAAAGGGCCAGGAGAGCTGCGACCATAGCTCATAGAGGAGAGGAGGCAACAGCTTGGCCAGTTCTCCAGCCTCCTAGACACCCAATTGAGGCTGGCAGATCCAATAGCATACCAAAAACTACATAATGTTAATACCACAGCTCTTCGATGAAGTCTTGCAGAGGGTGGCCACAACAATCGAGAGGAAACTCACCAGTTTCAGGCAACCCCTCTCACCTGGACTGAAACTGGCAGTGAGACTGAGGCACCTTGTCACTGGAGAGAACTATCGGTCCCTTGCATATGCCTTCATGTGTGGAGTGTCCAGCATCTCAGAGATGGTTCCAGAAGTGTGCCAGGCAATTGTGCAAGCGTACAAAGAAGAGGTGTTTATCATACCTGTGACCCCTGAAGCCTGCACAGCCGTAGCTAACCAGTTTGGGAAGAGATGGACCACCCCCACGCCATCGGAGCCCTGGATGGCAAACACATTGCTATCAATAAGCCACTGGCAGTCTGTACTACATTTACAAAGGCTTTTTTCTTACACCACTTGGTGGATGCTCAGATATTTGGCGAATCTGAGCTGTTCAACGGCCTGGAAGAGGAAGCCATAGACTTCCCCCCCCCCCCCCCACCCCCACCCTGCCCTCTGGCTGCAAGCCCTGATGACTACCAAGACCTTCTTCATCCTAGGGAATGACACCTTCGCACTCAGGAACCACCTCATGAAGACATGCGGCATTTGCTGCTGCTGCTGCTGCTGTTGCTGCTGCAAAAGAGGCCACATTTCCGGCATCCACCGTCTCAATGGGAGGGATACAAAAAAGAGAACTTCTCCTACACGCAGTTCTCTGTGCTGTTTATGTCAGTAATAAAATCTCCTCCTGACCCACTCTTCTTAGCGCGTTTCTTCAGCCGGTCCCTCATGGTCCCCATGCTTGTGTACCATATATTAATCTTTGCTGCCTGTGCAGCCAAGAGATCCTCCTTCTGGGTGACATCTTTGAAACCCGCAGGCGTTTGCTGTAGAGGACTTAATTTGTTAATGATTTCCTCCTTTTGCTCTTCAGTAAAGGCAGTTACCGTTTTCTTTCTCTTGGTTTTCTGGGTGGGGTGGTCTCCTCTGCCTCCTCTAGTGCCGGCTCTGGCTGGACTGGTTCAGGCTCAGGGGGTGGAACAGTCTGACCTTTTCCCTTCTTGCGTCTGGCACCCTTGGGTGGTATCTTTCAAAGGCTCCAAAAATTACTAGCAAAAGCAAGTTGACAGTAAAGATGTGCTCTCTTCAAGACAGATCGCTGAACGAGGCGCATTCAATCTTGTCCGGTATATATATGGGCGCGAGAACTCCGTAACAGATCGTGAACGTCCGTGAAAAGCATGACATCTCGTATCTACTCGCATTTACTCGCATCTACTCGTATCAACTCGTATCTGCTCGTGAGTCATTCGTGTCAGGTCGTGAGCAATGGTACCCAACATAGCGCCATAGATCGTAACAGATCGTGGGAGATCGCATCACATCTTAACAGAGCGTGGTGTTTGTCTTGTTCAAGGTTGATCCCGATCACCACGATTTGGAAGCACGATTAGATGCGCTTTGTTACGATCCAATACGATCCGATGCGATGATGACGATTGATAATTAATCGTGTTGATCGTAGACATTTTTTGAACCGTTCCAAAAATTTCCTACGATCAACACGATTGCCACGACTGACCTTACGATCTGATAATATCTGATACGATCACCACGATTACTTCACGATCAGCTACGAATGGCCAATCGTGGCGATCGTAACTAATCGCACGACAGTGGGAACGCCGCATAAAGCAGTTTCGCATAACTGAACATCGAATTATATAAAGAAATTATTTACTGTTGTTAACCAATGGTAATTCTTGATTTCAAGAATTCAATTCTTGATTTCAAGAATTCAATTCTTGATATCAAGAAATCGAATTCTGGATATCATGAATTTATTTCTTGATATCAAGAATTTAATTATTGATATATAAAAACAGAATTCTTGATATCAAGGATTGGATTCTTGTTATCAGGAAATATGAATAATTGTTCAAACGGCTTGCCATTTGTGCGATCCCGCCCGACATGCGATCGAGAACGAAAATTTTGAACAATGTCCAAAACCTGGCGACCGCAACCGACACCACCCTTGCGGACGCGAGTTACAGCGATCTGATGCGGCCAGTGGTGCCCACTTTGCGACTTAACCACAGATCTCAGGGGAACGCTACTATTCGGGCAAGATCGCTCTAGATTGCTAGGCGCAGATCGCAAAGTGGGCACTGGGTTTATAAACAAAACTCGCAAAGCGGATTATAATGTGAAAACAAGCAAGAGCAAACAATATACCTGGCTGTAATCCTCAACCATGCACGCATGCGTGGAAAAAGGGACAATGCATTTCTCAGGGGAAGTCGCTGTGAGATCGCATAGTGGGCACCGAAAAGATCATTAGGGCATAATAGGCGTAGAAGGTGGCGCGCTGTGGGGAGGGTCGGACAAAAGCACCTCAAATTCGGGCAAACCCATGTCGTATTCGGGCCAACTCGTGTTACATTCGACAAAGTTATGTCATTTTAGGGCAATATAACGTAATTTTCGGGCAAAACCGTACCATATTTGGGCAAAAATCGTGTTTATTTGGACAAGTACATCATCTAAAACATATATGCTTCGGGCATCATAGAGGTGAACCCCCCCCCCCCCCCCTTTGATGAAAAAAGGGCTGTTTTTGGGGGTTCAAACCCCCCTCCTTTACAAAATTTAAGTGGTCTCGAGGCCAATATTTAATGGTCTCGAGCATCATATCCAATGGTCTCGGCCCCGAAAACGAAGTGGTCTTCGTCTCAGCCTTCGAGAAATCTCCACCGACACATCCCCCTTGAAAATTCTTCACCGACACCCCCTCGTAAATTCTTCACCACCGACAACCCCCCCCCCCCCCCCGCCCCCTCGAAAATTCTTCACCGACACCCCCCTTTCGAAAATTGTGTTCGACGAAATAACCCCCCCCCCCCCCCCCCTTGAAAAATCCTGGGTACACCACTGGTCAGGTGAAACACGAGAAGGATAACGATTCGTGAAAAAGACCTCTGCACTGAAACAAACGTGCCTCTATAAGTCCATGCATAATGGGAGACAGAAAAAAAGGGACCACTAATAGGGGGTGGCCTCTAATGGCAGGTTGATATAATCCCCGGTAGAATTTGATTATGGGATACAAAGTGGTCACTGTAGACAGGTGGCTGCAATGTGAAGGTTACAATTAATTAATGGATGATATCGATCTCCTTCAAACTTGATCCCGGTAAAAAAAAGAAAAGAATAAAGAGAGCTGAATCATTTTGGAGCCTAAAACTAATGACGTCCGATTTGACCTTCGATTTCAATCAAGACATGGATGCGTTATTCCGATAATTAAAAATTAAAAATGCATAATATTGACCCAAATCTTCTTTATTGTTTTATGCATGGTTCGTAATTCATATTGACAATGTTTCGATTTATAATAAGCGCCAGATACATGAGTAATTAACACATGTTAGTGTTTATTACATGGACATTATTTATATTTTTGCCCTTGTCATAGTTACATGAAATAACCTTGGTCTCCTACATGGTATTTCTTTCAAGAAAGAAGATAATTATTGCAATCAAGTTGTCCGTGGTTACGATACGTTCAGTACATGCTATTGTGTAAAGGTCTTTTGAACTAGCCCTAAAATCATTGTATATTGCTTAACAATGACTAAATATCCACAAGTCAACCATATCTATACTACTACTACTACTACTACTACTACTACTACTACTACTACTACTACTACTACTACTACTACTACTACTACGATTACTACTACTACTACTACTACTACTACTACTACTACTACTACTACTACTACTACTACTACAACTACTACTATTACTACTATTACTACTACTACTACTACTACTACTACTACTACTACTACTACTACTACTATACTACTACTATAACTACTTCTACTACAACTACTTCTACTACTACTACTTCTACTACTACTACTACTACTACTACTACTACTACTACTACTACTACTACTACTACTACTACTACTACTACTACTACTACTACTACTACTACTACTACTACTACTACTACTAATACTACTACTACTACTACTACTACTACTACTACTACTACTACTACTTACTACTACTACTACTACTACTACTACTACTACTACTACTACTACTACTACTACTAATACTACGATTACTACTACTACTACTACTACTACTACTACTACTACTACTACTACGATTACTACACTACTACTACTACTATACTACTACTACTACTACTACTACTACTACTACTACTACTACTACTACTACAACTTCTACTACTACTACTACTACTCTACTACTCTACTACTACTACTACTACTACTACTACTACTACTACTATACTACTACTACTACTACTACTACTACTACTACTACTACTACTACTACTACTACTACTACTACTATACTACACTACTACTACTACTACTACTACTACTACTACTACTACTACTACTACTACTACTACTGTCTACTACTACTACTACTACTACTACTACTACTACTGCTACTACTGCTGCTGCTGCTGCTACTGCTACTACTACTACTACTGCTACTGCTACTGCTGCTGCTGCTGCTGCTGCTGCTGCTGCTACTGCTGCTACTACTACTACTGCTACTACTACTACTACTACTGCTACTACTACTACTACTACTACTACTACTACATCGGATATGGTGTCTTTTCCAATGAAAAACGATACCAAGAACAGTAATTTTGGTCGTGTAGTTTTTGTTTTAGGGCGCTGTGAGTGACACCATGTCAGGTTCCCATTTTTGTCAATTTTTACCAAGTTAGTGCCTGATAAATCGCACTTCCTGCCCGTCATAGCACCGAACAACTATGCCCATTCTATCGGTACACAGCTGAATGCACACTAACAAAGGCGCGCGTATTGCTCGTTGTTCGATGTTACGACGGGCAGTAAGTGCGATTTATCCGGCACTGACTTGGTAAAATTGACAAAAATGGGAACCTGACATGGTGTCACTCACAACGCACTAACACAAAAACAACACGACCAAAATGACTGTTCTTGGTATCGTTTTTCATTGGAAAAGACACCCTATCCGACGGACATAATCATTTTGTTACTATATTTTGGGAAGTGCCCCGTTCCCGTTTTTTGGGCCACCCTGTATAGATCCCTTGTTCTTTCTTTATGTTTTCTGTTGTTTTGATAATTTATTTGCTTGCCAATATTATTTATTTTTTTAATAAACTTTCTAAGATGTCTAGGTAATTCACCACAAATAGAGTGAAAATGGTCACAAGTAAATAGTGTTTTATCACTTTTTACACGACAAATTATTTTTCCATAAAATAAAGTTTTGTATGCAAATTATACAATCATGCATATGTTTATAAAAAAACAGATGTTATCGTTGGAGGAAGAGTGGGAGAGAGCCCGGAGAGAGACGGGAGAAACTTATAGAGCGGGAAGTGAACTCCAAGATGGCTGCCCCTTATATTCATGAATGCTATTGATTTTCAGGGGCTACATACTCTATTAATAATTACGTATAATTATTTTTACGTTCTTAATATGTATTAAAGATATTTTTAGCTTGTTTGCCACCTTGGCAACTATAGTATTGGTAAAGCATATACTTAGCATATAATTTGTTTAATAACTTTTGTACCATTTATAAATTGAAACTGACCTCTGACCGTATTATTGAAATATGCAAATTAGCTAATTATCTGTATAATGCTACTACACAAAATTACCCAAGGCGTCAAGTTGGCAACAACGCTGATTTTGTTGTAGAAACCATTTACAATATGAATTGTTAAAATAAACGTCTCCAGGTCTAATACACGACATACAGGACCATCTACAGGGCTAATACCATTAAGGAAGCAAACTCGTGTCACTATATTTTTAGCAAAAATCATGCTATTTGGGGGCAAAATCATCAAAATCCTACTTAAGAATGTTGGTGGGCAGCTATACAGTGCGAGTATTGTGTTTGTTTTATTTGCATGATTGGCAAAATAATTCAGACCCTGGCAAAAATCCACGTAGCTCGGTCACTGCATGCCGCTCATGGAGAGGATGGGTGATATCGATCTCTTTCACACTTGATCCCGGTAAAAAAAAAATAAAAAAAAGAGCCGAATCATTTTTGGAGCCTACAAATAATGACGTCCAATTCGACCTTCGATTTCAATCAAGACATGGATGCGTTACTCTGATAATTAAAAATAAAATGTCATAACATTGTTTGTTTTTATTTCCAATCATAATTGGAAATACATCATAAGTCAGAACATAATATACACATATTTTAACAAAAAGAGTATTACAAGTTCTTAATGGAATTATTATATTTTTATGTTGCTATATATACAATTATTATGGGTAAGATAGCCCGTTTCATATCCATCATTATGATGGATCTGTTATTCCACGTGGTCCTACCTGCCGAGGGACATCTTGACTTTTAAGAATAAGACAAAAAATGCTTATAGACTTCTTTGAACAAAATAAAAATAGGTTTTTTAAATAGTTGTTATTTAATCATTATTAAAAAAAAAAACATCACATGCACAATTTTGTATGAAAAATTGTTAAAACCAATGAGTTTTTAGAGAGCATCCTCTTGAGTTGTAACGGCTCTTTTTTAATGATAACAGGGTTTTTACTTAGTCGTTTGTAATTGTGTATACCTTTCGAGCATGCATGGTGGAGTTATAACTATTAGTTTGTACCACAATGGTTCAGGTTTTGGTTACTAAAATTAAGTTTGACAAAAACTCAACTATCGGTCAATAAAGGAGTTTAACTGATTTAGCATAATATAACAACAATATTGTACTTATTATCGTAAAGGTGTTGTGAAGCCGACATTCGTAAACGTATGTCACGGAAAAAGATCTAAAAAATGAAGAATATATGATAACATGTAGTCAGTTTAAGCGAGGTTTGGGTATTTTGTTTAGTAAACTGTTACCCATTGTTACTTATGCGCGGGTCACGTAGGGGTCACGCATAGCGATCTGGCACTCCGTAAAATGCGTGTACGAACTTTACTCACGGGTGAATACACATATGCACAATTAACCATTGGAAGATGGTTAATTAGTTTTAGGTCTATAACTCCACGAAAAAGATTAAAGGGACAGTTCCTCTTTTACAAAACGTCTGAACAGTTTCCAGTTGACGGATGGGGATGAATGTAATTAACACACACAACAAAATCAGATCGAACAGCCCTGTAATTTGGATTCTACGAATGAAAAACGAATGCGTCCCTCCATCAAACTATATATCGGTCAGTAAAGGAGTTTAACTGATTTAGCATAATGTTACAACAATATTGTACTTATTCTTGTAAAGGTATTATGAAGCCGACATTTGTAAAGGTATGTCACGGAAAAAGATCTAAAAAATGAAGAATATATAATTACATGTAGTCAGTTTACGCGAGGTTTGGTTATTTTGTTTAGTAATCGCTTACCCATTGTTATTTGTGCGCGGGTTACGTAGCTAGCGCGGGTCACATACGGGTCACGCATAGCGCTGTGGTATTCCGTGGAATCCGTGAGCGAACCTTCTCGACGGGTGAATACACGTATAATTCACAATTAACCGTTGGACGATGGTTTATTAGATTTAGGTCTATAACTCCACGAAAAAGAGATTTCAAGCCCTAATTTGTTCAGGCATGCTATTAAATGACATTTGCTTTCATATAAGACAATAACCTCGCAACTTTTGAAATTTGGCTTGCAAAAGAGGAACTGTCCCTTTAATATGACACTTAAAGGTACCGTTGAGTATTGGTATTTCCCGAAGTGCCCCCGATATTTTTTTGTGAGATTTTTGTTCAAATTTGAAAGAACATATACAATTTTAATGACAGAATAAACTTTATTTGATCAAAATCGGCTGAAACGGCTGAAATATCCTTAAGTATATTTGTATTCAAAAGATTCTTCACCGGCAATCACCGGAGGATATTTAGACTTTTTAGAAAGAAAAAAATAAAATGCTTAAAGACTACTTGGAAACAAATCTGAATAGGTTTGTAAAAAGTCGTTGATGAAATCTCTATTGAATCATTATTTTAACAAAACATTAAAGGGGTAGTACAGTTTTGGTAAGGCTAAACTTTAGTAACCAAAACCTGCACAGTAACGTTACAAACTAATATTTATAACCCCACCATGCTCGAAAGGTATACAAACTTACAAACGACTAAGTAAAAAGCATTATCATTCAAAAAGCGTCTTTAAATCACAAGAGGACGCTCACAAATAAGGAATTGTTTTCAACCATTTTTCATACAAAATTATGCATGTGATGTCTTGTTAGATAATGATTAAATATAGAGATCATCAACAACTATTTTAAAAACGCTTTTGACAATTTTTGAAAAAGTGTAAGCATTTTTTTAATTTTTTGAAAAATCATCTAGATCGGATATAATTATTTATTGATCTTTCAGCCGTTTCTGGACAGATTTTGACCAAATAAAGTTTATTCTGCCATTAAAATTGCATGTTCTCTCAAATTCCACACTCAGTTTTTCATTACCTCACAGAAAAATTGTGATGTGCAGCGCCCTCTCTACCAAAACTGAACAATTTTGTATGAAAAATGGCTAAAACCAGTGATTTATAGCGCCCTCTTGAGTTGTAACGGCCCCTTTTGAATGATAACAGAGGATATAGATAGGGAATTGGATATGGACTTTTTAATTTTTGAAAGGGTATATATATAAAAATTAATTCAAAAATTATATATGCAGTTTTATTAAATAAGAGAGTAGAAAAATCATATGCAGAACGAAATTTAGAGCAGATTTATAATATTAATCAATACATGTATTTGTAAGACTTAGAAAATGCACTTTGAATAGTAAGCTTCGAGAATTTCAATTTAAAATGCTTTATAATATTATATATACTAAATTACATTTATATACATTTAAAATGGTTAATAGTAATTTATGTTCTTTTTGTGGTAAATATGAAGAAACATACGAGCATTTATTTTGTCTTTGTGAGAAAGTAAAACCAATTTGGGATGAGTGTGGGAATGTATTGCATTTAGTAGAGATTACAAATATAAATTGGAAAGGTATCCATGTAGGGATAGTTGAGTTAAACATAGGGAAGTAACAGTTATTAAATCATATCATAATTTTGATAAAATATATGATATTTATAGATAGTAAAAATAAAAATAAACCACCAACTCCTTTGGAGATTAAGAAAAGATTATTAGAAAATAGAAAGGAGGAGAAGAAATTTGCTGGGGAACGAGGTACACTAACATATCGTTTTAGAAAGTGGAACAATTTAGAATAGCTTCGTGCAGATTAAAATAGGGAAGGCGAATAGAAGCAATGAAATGAACATGGCTGATATAATGGTCGAGATTCTCGCAAGATGTAGGCATGTTTTCAGTGGATGTGTGTGTGGGTGTCTGTGCACGCGTGTGTATGTGTGTATGTAAGTGCTTGTATGGGTGTGTTTTTTTGTGTGGGGGGGGGGGGGGGAGAATGGGTTTTCTCTCCTATTTTCCCCTTTTTATGTTCATGCTTTCTTCATGCATGCATGTTTCATGATTTATTTGATGTAAATAGTAAAAGTTAATTTGTATTATTTAGATGTGAATGTAAAATCATATTATATATAATTATGTTAACATCAGATTATGTTATGTACTGATTTTGTTATTGTTTGTAAAAAGCAATGGAGAAAATAAATATCATTGAAAAAAAAGGAAAAAAAAGGGGGTTTTACTTAGTCGTTTGTAATTGTGTATACTTTTCGAGCATGGTGAAATTAGAACTATTACTTTGTACCGTAATGGTGCAGGTTTTGGTTACTAAAGTTAAGTTTGACCAATACTCAACTACATGTATTATTATTATTTATTATTTATTCGGCCAAAATTCAAACAGATACAGAGTATACAAAATGCAAAATAGAAACAGTCAATAAAGAAAGTGAAGGAAAGGGAGAAATGGGAGTTACAAGTGGGCCAGGGCTCACAAAAGTAGAATTATTTACTATTGCCCGGAGACATGCGAGCCCTCACAAGTAACAAGTAATCCTTTTAATGTTTATATTTTTAAAATTACCTTCATACCATAACAAATTCTTTTCCAACTGTACCATTCTTTTTGATACATAATGTATAGTCACTCACACACTCACACTCACTCACTCACTCACTCACTCACTCACTCACTCACTCACTCACTCACTCACTCACTCACTCACTCACTCACTCACTCACTCACTCACTCACTCACTCACTCACTCACTCACTCACTCACTCACTTCACTCACTCACTCACTCACTCACTCACTCACTCACTCACTCACCTCACTCACCTCACTCACCTCACTCACCTCACTCACCTCACTCACCTCACTCACCTCACTCACTCACTCACTCACTCACTCACTCACTCACTCACTCACTCACTCACTCACTCACTCACTCAACTCACTCAACTCACTCACTCACTCACTCACTCACTCACTCACTCACTCACTCACTCACTCACTCACTCACTCACTCACTCACTCACTCCGTTTCATAACGCCACATTAAGACAATTCAGCAGAGTAGATGGCAGCTTTTTTTTATATATACTATTCATGTTTCAATAAAGTATACAATGATTGGTAATGTTGCATTCAAACAGTAGAAAACTTCACTAAATTGTACAATAAAGTTATAAATGCTGTGCATCCAAAAAATATTATACAACTTTTAAGTACATATAGCAATGTAATATAGAAATTTATTCTAAAATATAATCTATTAGTATAGGAGTATAGCACAAAAATACAAGATATTATAGAAGACTATAGTCAAACTTGTCTTGATTTGATCACATTAATGCACATGATACAAAGTTGTTTTTTCTTTTAGAAAGCACATGTCTATTTTCAGAAGGTGATGGTATGGTGAATTATTTCTTATTACACATATAAACGGCAGTTGTGCGACTGAGAGACGTGAGAGTGCATTAATATACATGTACAATAAGTTCAACCCATTTTGTTCTTAATATATTTCATATTATTTCATATTATATGGAACTAATGTATACTGCTTAAACAACTTTTTAAAAGAAAAAATGGATTACTTCAATCTACAGATTTGAGAGTTTATGCATGCAACGCAGATGCAAATTTGCATAACCTGAATATTTAATATTTCTGATTATGATGGATAGTACCCAAACAATAATAAATATTAATTACACGGTACTGGTGAGTCCCGATTCTCTTTGGTTCCCGTTAGTTGTATACTGTAAATTTGTATATGGAAGTTGTAATGTAACCAAACAACTTGTATTGCTTTTAGAGACCAGTATTTGATATAAACATATTTTACAAAATCACTACATCATGATTGTTCTTCGTACAAGATGAAAAAAGAAAGATTTACACATAAGAAATGACAAAAAAATATATATTAATTCCTACAAAATATCTCCCATGTCATAATACAGATTAACATTAACGAGAAATGAAAGACTTTGACTTGTAATAGGCACAATACACAGTACACTTCACATACTGATCAAACATTTGTTGTTCTAAAAATGAACTGTAAATTCATTTCATGTAACTTCTAAACACTCCACTAGTAGTATTACAGAATATGATTCGGTTATCTGACCTACATAGATATATACATTTACAAAGCAAAAAACAAAAATTGATCAGTTTAGTTATGCTACCACTTAAAGATATGCTGGAGTACTGGTCGAGGTTTGTAAATTTGCAAATAAACATGCTGTATCAGCCTTGAATATGAAGAGATGTTTATTGAAATACCAAATGAAAGAATTATAGTTGCATAATTTGGTCAAAATATTAGTCAAAGTAAGAAATAAAAGTAAAATTCAAGATGAACATTATGGGGTAGCGAGGGGAACACTGCCGTTCAGCCCTTACCTAGCCCGGTCGATTCCGCCGGCTCACTGCATGTCTTAATGCGTTGACCATCCGCGGCCGCATCATTTGTGTTCAATGCGTATGTTATATTCATTTTTGTTTTGGTCATGAATTTATTGCATGTGAAATGTGGAAATGATTTGTGTGTGAAATATGACACTAAATTAAAATCAAATTAGGTCTGGAATAACGATGAAGATATCTTTTGCCAGATACAACATTTCGTACGAAAGCGTGAATTTTTAAAACCCTAATCTGACATCTTTAGAAAATATTGAATAAAAACAGAAAATAATGAATGAAATATGCAACAAACCCACACCTAAGCCTTGCAACTCGCGATCGGCATCACCTGTGTCAATATACACTATATCACAATGCAATAAAAAGGGACAAGAATTTAATCTGACACTTAGAGGTCACAATAATTCACTTCTAAAGGGGAATGTCAACCTCAACTAAACTATTTCAAATTTCTCGCTTCCCAAACACACTTCCTCTCTACATAACACAAAGAAAACTGGGTAAACAAATTCACTATTCCATTCTCCAGCGAGTGAAAGTATCCTTTGGCAACTATTACTACAATATCAAGTTTTATTAGGCCGCTTGCCTGAGAACTACATGAAAGAAGGAAGGTAATCTCAACCTCGACTAAACTTTCAAATATCACCCTTCCCACTTCATTTCTACCAGCATAACAAATACTTAGAAATACAATAACCTCTACGTCTTACAAAGACGAAAATTAAGTTTAAAAAAAACAGAAAATGGACCGCTTCATTATCAAGCAAGTGGATCTAATGCCAAACACTTAGAAAGACACTCACCAGCAGTACAACATCTAGGTCTTACAAACACGAAAACAAAACAAAACAGAAAATGGACCGCTACATTTTCAATGGAGTTGATCTATATTGCCAAATTTCCACATATCAAACACTTCAAAATACATTTACCAGCGGTACACTAACATCTATGTCTCACACAGATCTATGAAGAAACAAAAACAAAACAGAAAATTCACTGCTACTTTCTGGAGCGGGTGGATCTAGTCGTCGTCGACACTTAGAAAAACACTTACCAGCGGTACAATTTCCTCTATGTCTTACACAAATGAAAATAAAAATACCCAAACAGAAAATTGACCGCTACATTTCTAAAGCTAACTCAGTGGATCTAGCTTTCGTCCACCTGGGAGATACTGCGCTTGGTTGCCAAGTTACCCAGCAGGCCGTTTGCGGTGTTGAAGAGGTTGATGGGAGTGGTTCCGTCCGTAATCAGCGTCGACTTGATGCCAAGGGAAGAGAGAAGCTTCACCTGTGATTGGTAACAAAGAAATTAAAGGAAACATGAGTCAGGGAAAAAAAAGAAAATATGCTACTTCATATCTGTATAACTAGTTCACAAATGTCTTGCCCGACATGACAGCAAACAATGTATGCAATGTAATAGTTAGATACTGATATTAATTTTCACCTTTTTTTCTCACTAGGTTTAATGCCTAGGTCACAAATGCACCGGGTGCCTCACAATCTTTTTATCTTGGAATGTAGTATGATGTCTGTGGTATCTTTGTGTAGCGGTCACATATTCGCCAGTACACGTGTGATGACTTTGGGGGTTAACACAAAAGTAAATCGCAAGGCTCCCGTGCTTACAATCTGAGCGCTCATACGGACGCTTAACGAGACTCGTACGGACATTGCAAGATACACCACCTTAAGATTCCCGCAATATTTCCCCTAAAAGTGGCATCGTAGGGGCGCCTTATCCTGAATCAGAGCATTTGTGTCCTATGCATTAACTGTGTTCTTTTCCATGAAATAATCACACTTCATTCAGAAAAATCTGACAACAATATTTGGTGCATGATTGAAGTCTCAAATATCAGTTTTTGAAAAATCTCATGAAGATAAATAACCCTTGCAGCAATATTGGCTGGAGCAGATGTTGTGTCACCTTGTTAGAATGTGGACCAGTGTTAAACATACATGTACATGTATCTGCATTTCTGGCCCAGCCAAGGCCATATAGCCTTGATACCATGTTGTAGATCAATTTCCATGCCAAAAACAGGTAAACAAGATATTGAGACTATTTCATAAACTAACAAAGATTTCTCACCCTATAATCAAACCCTACATCAAACTTAACCCTAATACATGTACTAAACTTAAACAAACCTTCAACATAACCTTAATCCTAACTTTCACTAAATCACATAACGTGACGATTAACCCTCGCAACAATAGTTGGCAGTGCAGATGTCGTGTCACCCTTTACGAATATGTAACAGTTTTAACCAGGGTATGCCCCCTGCGTTTGTCCTTCTGCAAGAAAATTAATCCACTGCTGCTGCTCTCTACCCAGGTGTATAAATGGGGACCCGGTAGGAGGTGATAGCTTTAATGTGAAGTATCTTCTCAATGCCCATCAGCCGCTTGGAAGGAATGCTCACCAGGTAGTGGAAATGGTGAACACAATGTGTGCGGGCTGGCATTGTATCTTATTACCAGTTAATAATAGTGTAAGACCATAAGGATGATATTCTATCATATAAAGTGCTTTATAAATTGAACCTTTTATTATTATCATTATAAAAAATACCTGCAACTCGGTTCCAGCCAAGGCCATAGCCTTGATGGGATCGATTGCCTGGACCATGTTGGAAATCAATTACCATGCTATTTACCAGCCCCCAAAAAATCTAGAAAATTTCATAAACTAACTAGAGTAATTCATCTGGGCACATTCGATAAAATATGCCTCAACCCTGTAAGAATGTAAACCAGTGTGAAATATACCTGCATCTCTGGCCCAGCCAAGGCCATAGCCTTGAGGGTGTCGGCACCGATCGCCTGGACCATGTTGCGGAACTTCTCTGTATCGATGTCCGACATCTGCTTAGCCTTGGTGACCTCCAGAGTGTTCTGTTCCCGGACATACTTGGTCTCTGCCTCACGAGCACTGGTGAGCCTCTGCAGCTCAGATTCCTGTTATTATAGATGCAAAGAAGAAGTTAGGATCACCAATAACGGGTAGGCTCATGATATAGAGATGCCGAACGGCAACATTTCGCCGCTGCTGCTGGCCTTTGTCAAGCTGACGGGGGAGCTGGGTGCTGCATGGACACATAGTGGCAATGCAAGCAGCGTGCAGCTCCCCAGTCAGCGTGACAAAGGCTATCAGTAGCGGCCGAAAAATTGCTGTTGAGCATCTCTTCATCGTGAGCCTATGGACAATCTATAACATTTAGTAATGATATAATTTGAAACATTTGTTTTATTTACAATAATGAACAATATTTGATATTTCGGTCTCAAATTCAGCCATCCGCTTCCACTTGTTGACTTCAAAGTGTTCTGTTCCGTCACATTGTCTCGGCCTCACAGGCACTAGTCAGAGTCCAGTTATCATAAGAAATTATGATATCATTCGAAACATTAATTAAGATTTCAACTTTATTGCTTGGCACATCACAAAATGCTATTTCGTGACCTACCGATTCAATCTTAGTGGCCTCGGCCTTTAGTCTGGCCTGTTCCACGGCAGCCTCTCCCTCGATCCTTGCAGCCTCGGCACGGGATTGAGCCTCTGCCTTGGCCTGTCCGGTGCTCTCAACGGCGGCGCTGTTGGCCTGGAGCAGCAAGAGATCCTTGCGCGCCTTTTCCGCCTCGGCCTCATCAAGAATCTTCTGTCGCTCCAGACGGCCGCGAGCCTCCTGCTCTAGACGCTCTGCCTCGTGCCTAAGGGTAGAGAGATAGGGAAAGTAAATTGATAGTGAGAGTAACCGAACAAGTGTTTTCATGTGTCATCATTAACCAAGCCTCCACACTAACCTTTTTCTGTACTGGCCCATTCGGGCAAGTAAAATCATACATGTTGAAATTTTACTTGCCCCATTATAAAATTTACTTGCCCTCTTACTGCTAGATGAGATTAACACATGAAATGACACTGTTCTCTTGTAGTTGAACAATTATTAAGTTGCCCAATCGGGCAAGCAAACTAGACAATTTATGAAATTTTACTTGCCCGACACCAATTTTTACTTGCCCGACACCAATTTTTACTTGCCCCGGGCAAGCGCTAGTGCATTAACATCACTTTCAACACAATCCTCATTACCCACATCATCATCATTATCATCAACATTACTAAATGATTCCTTATTTAGCTCTAGTTGGCAAGTGACTTGATTGAGATTTCTCCAACATCATTAACAAAATATTTATTACCCAATCATAGAGAAGCTGACCAGATATCACAAGCATTGTAAGGGTTTCAGGGATGAAAAACCATTACAAGAGCTTTCTAGCTGAGTTGGTAGAGCAGCAGTCTAGCTGGAAGTCTCTGGTTCAAGTCCCTGGGAAGCCCAATTTTCTTAACTCATTTTTATTCATACAGTCAAACCTGTCTTGGCAGCCAGCTGTCTATAGCAGCCAACCTGCCCATAGGGGCCACCAAAATTGTTCTCCCGCAGAGAAAAATCAATGCTATGGAACCTGTCTACAGTGGCCTTCTTTCTTGTAACTCCTAGGTGGTCACTATACACAGGTTTGACTGTATTGAACTATTCATTATCTAGCTCCAGTTCTCACCTTGCAGCAGCCTCCTGCGAGTTGGTTGTGATTTCGATGGCGAGCTGCACAGACTTCTGGAGCGCATCCCTGGTCCTCTGGTCGACGGGCTCCACGGACTGGATGTCGATGGATGTGACCACCAGGTTGTTCTGGGGGAACAGGAACTTGTCCCGCACCTTGTTGCGGTCGTCAAAGCCAAAGACAGAGGCACGGATGATCTTTGCCGAGTTCTATACAAGAATTGAACATTTCAGATTTTGAAATTAACTTGCATCCATGATTGCCTCCTCGTCAATATTTAATCATTTTAGTGGCATTTAAAACAACAGCCTGGATGTCGATGGATGTGATCACCAGGTTGTTCTGCGGGAACAGGAACTTGTCCCGCAACCTTGTTGCGGTCGTCAAAGCCATGACATTAGCAGAGTTCTATATAAGACTTGACAATTAAAGAATTTGTAATTACATTTCTTGCATCCATGATAAGACTTAATGTGAAACAAAAAATTCCTTTAAATCTTAACTTTAGTGGCTAAAACTTGCATGTTGTCAATGATAATGAATAAATATAATTCAACCATGCTTGATTGATAGAGACGGCTCAGTTAGGTTCTGTAACGTGATTGGTTAAATCATGACAAGAGATAATTGATCTATTTTTTACCAAGATGCACAACAACCGTGCCAAAATGGCGTGACAAAGAGTGATATTGCACGGTGGTGACGTCAAAATGCTTGTTAACATCTAATTGTTTGTTTATACCACCAACAAAAGTGTATAAAAAATTAGCCCCATGCATTGCGTACATCTCACAAAACCTCAAGTGCGTTGCATTTACACAACGCACTGACCATGAATTATAATCTGTAGACTGAACACACCTTGTGGAAGTCATCAAACTGGACTCCGGCCACGGCACCCCTGACCCTGGATGCGATGGCCTTACAGGCGTCACCAACAAAGTCTGGCACACTGAACAGCTTGGCAGCCGCCTGCACATCTGTCTTGTCTGGGATGTCAAAATGCCTACAAAACAAGAGATAAAAGGGCAGATTATAAATGATAATAATAACAATAACAATAGTAGTAGTAGTAGTTATAATAATAATAATAATAATAGTAATAATAATAATAGTAAGACTTTTACTCCTACTAGTAATAATAATAATACAAATAATATTAATAATATTATTGATTTCTTTAGTGGCTCATATGAAATCATCACATGCCCCCCCCCCCCAAAAAAAACAACACAACAACAACAACAACAACACTCTGTATACTCCATACACCCTACCCAGAGTATTTTCGGAAGCAGTCCTGAGAATTGGTTAACCCTAATCCCACTGGGTTATTTTGGTCACTTGAGTCCACTGGGGGGGGGGGGCCGTTTTGGCCCCCCCCTCCAATCTCGGCAACGAATGGACCGATCAACTTGAAAATTGGCACATACGTACAACAAGTCAAGTAGAATAAGAATTTGAAAGAAAAAAAAATTTTTGATGATTTTTTTATTTTATAATAATTAATTAAAATTTTGAATATGCAAATTTTTGACGAATTTGGGGGAAAATTGGGATTTTCATCTAAAATCAAGAGAAATTGCAGGATTTCTTCAGGTTTTCTGTAAAAATACTTTCAAATGATGTTATTCATCATATCCATGTTTTTTATGGTGATAAAATATATCACTAATTTGCATAAATATGCAAATTAGTATTCCCGGATTTACCCACATTGTTTTCATTCTTATGTATTTTATTGTTTTTTTGTTGTTTTTGTTTTGTTTTTTTAAGAATAATTTATCTCTGAAGTGTATGAATTCAATTAATAACAAAGAAATAATCTAAATTATAATTCAAAGTAACAATTATAACAGATTTGGAGTTTACATGGCATCGGATATAGGAATTACATAGAAACCTGTACAAAAATTACATTTTTTTGTGACGGTTGAGCAATTATCGACCTCTAAAATTGGTTCTACATGTCCGACCGGGGTGAATTATATATCAAAACATGCGGGAGACTTGAGAGAAAATAGTCATGAAGTTTGAACGTGAAATTCCAAACGGTCTAGATGCACGTCGAAAAAAACGACAGGGGGGGGCCAAAATGGCCCCCCCCCCAGTGGGATTAGGGTTAAGTTGATCTATTAACTTTGTCAAATTCAACCAAAATCACTTGTAGCTTTCACTCTTCTTGTTGGTTGGCTTATGGTAACAGAAGAATGAAACAGGTTTTAATTGTTCAAATGTCTCTCTGATTTAAGATAGTTAAGATTAAATTGAAAAGCTTTTTGATGTAGGAAGAAGTATCCAAATTTGATTCTTCACGCGAAATGGTCGGGGATAAAATCGGACATAAATTTCACATTTTCACTAAGTAAACATTGTTCTTTTTCAATGAAACTTTCACACATAATTCAGAAGAATCTTACAATGATATTGGTATAATATATGATTGAAGTCTCAATATCACTTCAGGACAAATTCATGAGGATAATGAATCACTTATAACTCACCAGTTGTAGGACAGCTGGAGCTGAAGTCGGGCGTGGTCAGCGGTTTCTATGGTGATGATGTCGGTGCAGAAGTCCGGCCCCATGAGGAGACAGAGGGCCTTGATGACATTGGGGCGCTTAGGCTTGCCTCCGGACAGACTGAGCTGTGTGAACTGTTCGTCTGGTCCCAGCATCACAAGCTCTGGGCCAAACACAACGCTGGAAGTGAGATGAAAGAGACATAATTTATTGTAAATTTTGCCCTTCATTGCAAAGGTTAAAGGGATCTAGTAACTTTGTTGACATGTGCAAAAAGTGATGAAGGGTTGATGCAATGTATATTGTTGTTATCTCATATGTCCACAGGGTATTGTGTGAAAATTTCAAGTCAAATGGACATTGCATGGCCAAGTAATGAGCGAAAATGCAAAGTGATATTCACTGACTCACTGCACTCACTTTGTATACGGTAAGAAAAACTCTGGGGGAGTTTTTTATCTGAATACTTCAATCGTACATATCTTTGTAACGAAAGGGAAATTTGAAAAACCGAAACCGGTCCCATGATTTTATTGTTAATACGAATACAAGGTATGATGGAACCGCTAGAATTAAAATTTTATTTTGAGGATTTGGACAATGTTACTAAGTCCCTTTAAAGGGATCTAGTAACTTTGTTGAGATGTGCAAAAACTGATGAATGGTTGATGCAATGTATAATGTTGTTATCTCATATGTCCTCAGGGTATTGTGTGAAAATTTCAGGTCAAATGGACAATGTATGGCCAAGTAATGAGCGAAAATGCAAAGTGATATTGGGTGATATTCACCAACTCACTGCATTCACTTTGTACAGGGATGAAAATCTCGCCCGGAGATTTTCTTATCTAAATACTTCAATCATACATATCTTTGTAATGAAAGGGAAATTTGAAAAACCGAAAGCTGTCCCATGATTTTATTGTTAATACGAATACAACAAGGTATAAAGGAACCGCTAGAATTACAATTTTATTTTGAGGATTTGGACAATGTTACTAAGTCCCTTTAAGCACTAAATAAGCAGTATAAGTAAGTGCTTGTTTTAGCTGCTATAAAACAAAAAATCTCAAGCGGACTTGGGAGAGGATCGAACCCAATGACCTCATGATTACTAGACCACAAAGATTAATAATTGCAAAAAAGACATGCACCTGTACATACATGAAATAAAATGTATGTATAGCATCTTTTGCATACATATATTTGTCCCCAACACGACGTAGCTAATTTGAGCTTATTTTTCCTTAGCTAGGTAATCTGTTACCCATAAATCATATATTCTTCCTAACTAAACATTGGTTTTCACTACATATATTCTTTAGACCATATGGAATAATAATACCATACAACCAACCAACTATCAACAATGTTCATACCGAGCATTCTTCTATTTGTAGTCATAAATATGTATGGCAGCGTTGCGGGGCATGCGGAAGGAGACAACTCTCAACTCCCTGTGGAGCATACTAGCCCAAGCTGCTCAAGGTGCAACAGCAAAAGAAATCAATGGCTGCAAATACCTTCGGGATATGTTCTTACCGAGCCTTCTTCTCTTTGTAGTCGTAAATCTGTACGGCGGCATTGTGGGGCACGCGGAAGGAGACGACGCGCGTCTTCTCGCGGGGCTTGGACGCTCCACCTGCCCTCCTGTCGCTACGGTCGGCTACAGGGTCCCTTGCGCTCTGAAGCAGCTCCTCAACGGCCGGGGGCAGCTCTTTGGCCCACAGCTCTTCATCCTGGGTCAGCATGTAGGTCTCACCATTAACGGCACGCACCTGTGACAATAATAATAATAATAGTAATAGATTGCATTTGTAAATCGCTTAATGCAAGAGCTGTTTAATCATTTTCACTCTTGGTCATCAAGTGCAGTTCACAGCCGTGCAATTATCTTGTGCACCATCTGAACTCCCTGGGGAGCATGCTAGCCATAGCTGCTCAGGGTGCTACAGGCTACCAACACCAGACCATGTACCAAATTATACCTCTGGGTCGAGAGCGGCAATGTGGATTAAATGCCTTGGTGAAGGACATAAATGCCAGAGCATTGCAGGTGATGGGTTAAAGTATATAGGTGTTTAGGTATTTAGGTACTTTGATAAGCAAAATGGTGGCCCACCTTTCCAGTCTTGGTGTCCCTGATGTACACACCCTCGTTCTCGTCCAGAGGGATGGCCTTGCGCCTGGTCACCACCTCCACCTCCACAGAAGGCACGTATTCACACGGTCCACGGATCATCCAGCGGTCACCCGGCTGCCTTACTGCACCGTCCTGGTAGAATAATGATAATAATAATAATAGTTATTTGATATAGCATTATTCACGCAAGTATCAAAGAGCTTCACGCTATTATTATTATCCCGGATACACACTGCAATCAATATTACACAAAATGTGCACATTTTCCACACCCTTGGGAGTATTCCAGCCAGTCCACAGTGCTAAGGAACCAAGTTCCCATCCTTTGCACTCTACCGATCTTGCTGCACCACATCCACAGAATGAGGGAGACAATAATGATTAAGTTTGGTTTGTTTTCATTGAATGTTCCACATAGTTTGAAAGAGGGTGATTTATTAACAGAATGATTACCTTGCGACTGATAATCCCCTTTACTACCTCAATGGGAGGCACATATTCACATGTCCCTCGGATCACCTCTTGTTCATCATGTCTTGCTGATCAGTGGTGAAGTGTTGGAAATGATTTGTCCATTATGTTTTGTATTGCTTTACAAAATATATTATTATTATTTATTATTATTATTATGTTTATTTTTCTATTTATTTATTGTTATTCTATTATTATTATTATTATGTTTATTTTTCTATTTATTTATTGTTATTCTATTATTATTATGTTTAATTATTATTTATTTATTTATTTATTTATTATTATTATTATTATTATTATTTTGTTTTTGTTTTGGGGGGACACATACCACCATGCTCCCCCCCCCCCCCCCCCCCCCCTGCCCAGCACTACACTCCTGTTGATGATATCATGCTATACTAATTATATAGAAATTAAGGCCCCATATTGACTCATTTTACTACAAAATAATATTGTAGTACATTTTTGAATCATTAAAAATAGTGTATACATGTACAGTTCTTTCTTTCCATGCTGGACACACTAAATGCTTGATACTCGTGATGTGTCAAGTATACCTAATTGCCACAGTACGTCAATTTTCAGAGATATTCATATGAAAATAATTTCTTACCGCATTAGTGTCCTTGAATGCCTCCTGAGCCCGGAGGATGAGCCCCTCGTCCTCCCCCATGACGAACACCGACTGGATGCCCTGCTCCAGCTTCTCACCCGGCAGCAGGAAGAAGGACACCTCACCCTTGACCAGCTTCTTTTGTCCAAGCTGTGGTTTGCCATCTGCCCCCACAGGGTCCAGGATGACACAGTACTGGCGATTGGTCAATGTGATGATGTTGACTTCTCCAACAACCTATCAGAAACAAGATACAGTTGTTGATACATGTTTTTACATGATGATACAAAGGCTGTTAGCTTTTCTTCTATCTTTCTTTCTTTCCATTAAACAAAGGGCTGCAATACTAGTTGCCAAGCTCAACGTTTAAAGTGACCCATCAACATTCTCAAATTCAAGCATTTGAAATCACTTGGGAGCTTTCACAATTCTCTTGCACCATATTCTTTGGCTTATGGTAATAAAAGATTGAAATGGGTTGTGATTTTTCAAATGTCTCTCCAATTATGGAGATATATTTTTTAATGATTGAATGAAAAGCATTCTTGAACACTTTTTGATTAGTAGTCAAATCAATGGGCAATAAATAGGTGATAAAATCTGACATCATTGGTCATATTTTCACAAAGTAACCAGCATTAATTTTCTATGAAACTTTAACACATGATTCCAAGGAATCTTACAATGATATTGGTATATGAATGAAGACTTAAATATTACTCTCAGAAAAAAGTTAATGGATCAATTGAAGTGAAAATGCTGCTCTTACAGGCTAAACTTTTAAAGGAAATTAATATTTCTCTCACCTCCTCGTACACATCTGGAATGTGTGTGTCCGTGTCCGTCATGGTGATCAGCCACTCCTCTCCGTTCTTCCTCAACACATTCTTCTTGTCCGTGAAGGTACGAGTCGCCTTCATGTGAAGCGCATTCTGAAAGAAGAAAACAATTAAGATTGTAAATTAAGGTCTAGAAGAAAATCAAGAAAAACACACAAATATTGGAACCTATATTAGCTAAAAACTAAATTCAAATTTGCAGCTTCATTGGGATATTTTCACATCTCTCACATAACACACACATTCTTCTAGATTTATGAATGTGTGTGATAAAAAATGGAAATGAAATACCTTTTCAGTGGGTATATTAAATGTACGCATTGACGATGCTGTGTATAAGTTAAATGGCAATTATACCTTTTCGGTGAGTATGTAAGCGTTGACGATGGTGTCGACCTCCTCGTAGGCACCGGGCAGGTAAGCACCGATCTTCTTCACTTGCCACTCCTCCCCAGTAACCCTGTCCACGCCCTCACGGTCCTTGGTCTCCTTGCGCGCCCGCAGCCTGATGGCCTGGTTGGGTCGGATGATAGTGGCCCTGATTGTCTCATCGACCACGACCTCCTTGCGCGGGATGTAGGTGCCCGGCCCCTCGAACAACCACTCGTCCCCAGCGACACGCTTGACGTCCCCGTCATCGAAGTCCAGGATGGCACGCAGCCGCAGAGCTGAATTGGCCTGGACAACCTTCAGCGCCGTCACATCCTACAAGAACAGGAGAGAAAGGATAGGGTTTATTGTATACTGTACAGCATGTATGGTTCTTCAACAAGTCAAATCTCTTTATTAACCCCAAGTCCCCAACCCGCCTTAACCCTATGAATGAAATCTATCAACGCCACCCTGTCAACAAAACAACAATTATTTTGAGTATAATGAAGTCAGCTTTAAAAAGACCAGCAGCAGCGGCCAAAATGTAGATCTCTAGCATCGTAATAAGTTTGTGAGTCAAAGGAAAATTAATTATACTTAACCACGATTTTTACCACAATGAACAACATTTCATGTTACAATTAAGTTATTATTATAAAGTAGGAATAGTTCCTGGACAAGTCTGATCTCAATTAGGCCTGAGTCATGTCGGAATTTTTTTGTTCCGGAATCCGCCGGTGTTGTGCCGGTCGGAATCCGGTATTCCGATAAAAAAAATCTGCCAATGAATGATACGGAACGAACACGCACTAGAAGGTCTGCCATGGTTTCGGCAGCACAGGCATGCAGGCCCCGCGCTGCGAGACAGGCCAACTCAACTGCCTTGACCTTGCAAGCAAGTTGCACTCTTAAAAAGTGCCGAAAAGGAACGAAAATGTCTCTTATTTTACTTACATGTTTGTATGGCTTTTAAAATAAATACGAGAACAATTACCTGCAAAAACAGCAACAACAAAAAATGCGCTGATTATATCTTGAACATTTTCTAACTCGCTCGAAACTGCATGAACTGAAGCTAATACTAATAGGTACATGCAAGATATACAACGACACGAATAAGTCAACACTAACTTGTATACTTTGCGTGCAGGCTATAGGGTCATTTTCCTACGCGAGATCCATCCGCTGGGGATTTCCCCAATTCCCGGCAGATCGATCTCGCGCAAGAAAATAGACCCATAACCTGCACACAAAGTATACGAGTGATATGGCGGGCTGTGTCGGAGCATTAGTAGTACCGATAGAGGGCGGACTGGATGTCAACGTTTGAGAAACGTTTGATGATCATGACATATGGTACGGCGCAGCTAGCTCTGACTGCATAGCAGCTGCGCTGCATGACTGTGCGGGGCGCGCCGGGGTAGCTTAGCTAGCCTAGTCGATCGTAGTAGTACTCGCTAGATCGGCTTTCATATAAACGCAGCGGATTTCTTGTCGTTGTAAGTTGCATTCGACATCGTCTTTCTTGTACTTTTTTGTCATTTGTTTTCTTATGTTAGTTTTCTACTACAAAATATGAATTTTTGAGGAAAAAGAGGTTTTCCGTGATTTTCATCGGAATACCGGAATGGAGAAAACAATACCGGAACACGCACACACCGGACGGATTCCGGTATTCCGTCCGTTCCGACCCAGGCTTAATCCCAATTATAATCTTTTTTGACTGAATGGATGGAAGGATAGATGGATAGATGGATGAATGAATGAATAATTGAATGAATCAATCAATCAATCAACCAATCCCATGGATGAATAGATAAACAAACAAACAAATAAATGGAAGAACAAATGAATGTATGATAGCATGAATGAATGAATGAACAAATTAGTCAATCAATCAATGTCAGTGATAATTAATCCATACCTGCTTCAGAATTTCCCCCGGGTAGAGAGGGAAGGGCTCCTGGGCAAGCCTGATCTCAGAGTCGGCATGGCAGAGCTTGACCTGTCCATTGGCATCGAAGACCACCTGTCCTGCATCATTCCTCAGGGTGGGGTTCAGGACGATGCAGTAGTGGCGGGGTGGCACTGTGATCATGCGCTCGGGTCCAAAAATTACTCTGAAATGAGATAATTAGATGGATGTCATTATTATTAATAATCTTGGAAGTTTACATTCACACGAGATAGTGACTATCATCCCTCAAGCTGGGGTTCAGGACGATGCAGTAGTGGCGGGGTGGCACTGTGATCATGCGCTCGGGTCCAAAGATTACTCTGAAATGAGACAATTATGATAATTAGATGGATGTTATTATTACTGATTTGGGAGTTTATACATGAAACTGTATTAATTCCAATTCAATGATACCCTAAATGTACATACAAAAAAGGAAGAAAATAATGATGAAATTGCATTAGAAATCTGTTAAATCTGGATTAAATTCCTTCCTGGATAGCACTGTGATCAAGTGTTCAAGTCCAATAAACTGAATCATCCTCTTCTATTTATTAGGGTACATGATGTATGTGGGTACTGTAAAGGCGATCAACAGTGCTTCACATGGTACTAGAACTATAAATTAGACTCTCCAGATAGTCTGCTAGACTAACGTTCTCTCATGGTCCTGCCTGATGTAGGTCTTGGGCCCATCCACCACCTTGGTGACGTTGTCATTGTGAATTGATCCAAGACATACTTGTGCAATATTTGTGGCCATCGCATGCATCATTCATTATTTCTTTAAAATGGTCCTAGAAATCTGTAGAAAGAAAGGAGAGTCTGTTGGACTAATTTTCTCTCATGGTCCTGCTTGATGTAGGTTTTGAGCTCGACCACCATCTTGGTCCAGTTTTCATTGTGGTCTCGGATGTGGATGTAGAAGTAGGGTTGGATGTGATCAATAGTCCTTAAAATGGTCCTAGAACTCTTAATTAGACTCTCAAGAGTCTGTTGGACTAACCTCTCATGGTCCTGCCTGATGTAGGTCTTGGGCCCGACCACCACCTTGGTCACGTTGTCATTGTGGTCCAAGACGTGGATGTAGTAGTAGGGTGGGATGCGGAAGATGGACTCCTCCTGACCGCTCCCCCTCTTTCCGGATCGATCCATGGTTTATCAAAGGTCAAAGGTCAACGTTCAATTCAAAGACAAAGGATCTCCAGAGTGTCACAAACCTGCACAGTATGAGAACAATGAAACATGTTTACGGACGAAAATGTTACATGCATTTACTCAAGCCTTCACACTATTTGTCTGCACTAGCCCATTTGGGCAAATAAAATCATGAATTTTTGTTGACTTGCCCCAACAGAAAATTCACTTATACCGACATATTTCAATTTATGAGAAATTTTGTGTGCAAGAAATTAAATTTGCCTCGCCAGTTGAACTTTATAGGGGGTGTGGGGCCTACATATTGCCATTATATAACAGCCAATTTATTCATTAACCCCTGAGTCATGAGACAGCTCCAACTGCTGACAAAAGTGTATAGAACTAGTTAAAGCTGAATTAGAGCAAAGTCAGGATGAGCATGATAATTGACAATGGACACAAAAGGTACAGTGTACATACTATAAAAAGTATATTTCTAAAACTCAGGGTAGGAAATATAAGGGGCCGAGGGCTGAAATCAGTAGATAGCCCCTTAAATTACTGTAGGGTATTATGTGAAATATTTTGTGATATCCATCAGATTGAAATTTAAGTAGCCCCCTAAAACAAAAAATTAATTCCTGCATTGCTAAGTCTACATTGTATGTATATATTAAAGCAGTGTGGTATAAATGTGACGATTACTCAACAACAGCAATCAAAGAGATCTACAGAACTTTACAAAGTATCAATTCAATGCTTGAACATGGATGTCACCTAGCTGGACCATTGGAAGCGGAAAAAATAAATTGATCAAAGGTTAAACCTAAATGCTCCTTTTGGGAAAATTATCGGAAATAACTTTATTGGTCAAAATAATTGATTAGTATTGTAGAAAAAGCATAAAAAATCTGAACCATAGTATCGTTTAATGCAGAAATATCAGTTAAAACGTTTATGAAAGCCGCTGACATAATGAGTCTAAATTCACGGTCAGTTTGGCCCGTCTACGCTTTGGCCACATCTATACGCTCGTTCGTGCGATACACAGACCTGCGCCGCATTTGCCACAGGATTAGCACGCAGCGCACAAGGGTTTTTAATTCGCGGCGATTTCAATTTACAGTTAGATGAGTTTTATAATTTACCAAATATATCAATAGGAGGCGGTTTCAAGGCCAATTTTGTATCATCCTGTATTAGTAAAAACATATTCTTTCACATGATTGGTAATAAGAGCGTCCATTTCATTTTCATTTTTTGAGTGGGTTTCCCAAACTGGAATTGGACTTTGAAGGGTACCACCACCCAAAAATAATATTCTTATTAAAGAAAGGTAACATCTTTAGTATTCCATTCCATCAACAAGTTCACAAAAATATGTTTCCAGAAAAAATATATATAATTGGAAACGCATCACCATTCTAAAGCATGCGTTCATGCGGTCTGAATTGCGAAGACTGCGATGTGTGCGGTGAATTGCGATGTGTGCAGAGCGAACGAATCGCCCGGGAATCTATTGTCTACAAACGTACGCATGAATAGCATTGGCGCACTCGCAAATGGTTGGCCCGTATGGAATCAGGAAATAGCAGTGGTTCCGTAAGTCGTGGAAATAAATTGCTTTGTTTATGAATTACACAACCCTTTGCAAAATGTTGGGTATCTATTTGATATCACAAAACGGTACCAAAACATATAATAATGTGTTGTTCTTTGCCTGGTGGTCCCCTTTAATGGTCAATCTGTATCCCAAGTTATATTTGAATGCATACTCTGTACATTCACAGTATGTATCATGTACATGTGGCAAGTTCAAACTTCAAGGTCACATTTCCTTAACTGAAAGACAAACAGGATGTTCTGTGCATGTTATTGTTGTTTTGTGGTTCTTTGGCATTCATTCAAATATATTACTTCCCCCCCTGTGCACAGGGTACGAAATATACGGGGACCGAGGGCGATTTTGCCCCCTGATTGTCAAAATAGCCCCCTAAATTCAGTAGGTAATCCCTAAAATTACCATCTAGGGTATTATGTTGAATATTTTGTGATATCCATCAGATTGAAAAAGTAGCACCCTAAAATAAAAAATAAAAATTCCTGCATTGCCTGTGCATGGACATACAGTATATAATGGATCAGTGACATATTTATAAAAATTGAAAAAAGTAAAGAAATAATAATAAAACAAATTAAAAAGCATGCCCCCCCCCCCCCCCCATGAATTCTGATATCATTATCAGTTGGACCATGCTAGCATGGCATGCTATGTCACTAATATGGATGGACATCATGTTAATAAAAACTCATAATACAAATATATAATTTAAACAAACAAAATTTGCATTCCCACACATCAACACAAAGATTGTACATTATGATTATGACACACACACACAAGTATAATTTGTATTAGGTACAAAAAGCACCTCAGAGACAAACAAAGTAATTCAGAATCATCTACATGTAGGCTAATTGTTAACTGTGATCAGCGCCGTCCGTAGGCTAGGACGGCGCTGTGAAGACGAAACGTTTAAAAATTTGTAGGAAATTTGCCGACGGGTGGTTTCAAGAACTTTCCATCTATTATTATTATTTTTTTTTTAGTTCTAGACATTAATTAAACATTCAACCTACCTTGCTTGCTATTTAAATTGTTGCAAAAGAATGATAACTTAGCTCAAATTGATGATGATGATGATGATGACTATTATTTCCTTCGTCTTTGTTCGCTGCATGCAATGTCAGGTGACCGAAAACTCGTCGGCAATGCATAGCGCATGCGCGGGGCGATCGGTTGATCGGGTACAGTGTACAGCTAGCAGGGGGTGCATTGCCGACAAGTTTTTGATCACCTGATATTGCTTGCAGCGAACAAATTCGGATACCATTTTCGTCACTTCTGTAATCTTGCCAGTTTTATAGTAAATTTCAGGATAAATCAAACGAATGGAGCATCAGACGTTTTGCAATTTGGATCATTGATGTCCATGCATAACATAATTCGTAAGTATGAACCGAGATATGTTATTTAAAGTATGATATATATATTTTTTTTGTAAGTGTGTTTGCCGTTAAAGCCTATCAAGTGCTACCATCACGGTACACACACCTCAGTATGCCTGGTTAGGTTAGCTAATTGTGTGATATAAGCTATAGTAGATTACACATGTTGATATTTGCCTGCCAGGTTGTGATACAATCTCCTGTCAGTGGCGTAGCTATGGGGGGGGGGGGGGGGGCTGGGGGGCACGTGCCCCCCCCCCAAATAATTTTGAAAAAACAATAGAAAACAAAAGGGGACATTTTTTTTTTAAAACAAAGAAATACAAAAGGTGTGCCCCCCTCCCCCAATAATTTTGGTGCCGCCCAATCAGTCCGACCATTGCTACGCCACTGTCTCCTGTTAATAACTAGCTGGAACAATCCTGTCAATTCCCGCTCCCTACATTTTGACCAATGGATTACACGTGTTGTGTGGAGTGTGGACCTTTCTGTGACTCGTCATCACAGGAAACGGCTCATTAATATGCTGAGTTTTGCAATAACTCTGAAAGTGAATAGGACTACCCTGGCACTTCGCAACTTTTTTCTATAGTCAGATTGTAATTAGTTGACCCCAAGAAAATAGGGTGATGATTAAGGGCTGTTTTGCCCCATTCCTTAATTGTTTAATTTCTCCAAAAGCAACATTCTCTCACCCTGTCTCACATCAACATTTTTTCATCAGTCATGCACATCTTTTGATAAACATTATTTAAAATCAATAAAACTTAAAGGGGTAGTTCAATTTTGGAACAGAAGAGTTTCAAGTCACAACAAAATTATTTCTTGAATTTTGTGAGGTAATAAAAAAACGTGTAACAATTTGGAAGGGCACATAATTTCAATGACAGAAACATCTTTGTTCGATCAAAATCGGTTCAGAGACGGCTGAAATATCCACGCATGGATTCCAGTTCCACAACAATAATTTGATAATTTTGAACCAGCCGTTTATAAATTTATAAATCATATAGCAGGGGGTTGTATATTACCAAATGGGTTGTATTTCCAGACATGCAAATTCACATAAGAAAAATGTTTGAATTTAAAAGTTGAATTTGACAGTCGGCATTAGCGGATGATAATAAATGGATGTTCAGCAAACAATTTCCATCATTTCCCAAAGAAAAAAAGCATCCTGAGGCGTTATACGCGCGTTTTTCCGCACACCTGTGGCAGCGCGCATGTCAATGACATTCCCACGCAAAACATTCAAGTTCGGTAATACAACACAAAATTTTGCGTCGGTTAGACTTAGTTAGACTTAGAGGCTTCTTTTTTGGAAGGGTTTACAAGAAAGTTGATTTGGAGAAAAATTGGTAAATTCTTGAAGATATTTTACATCAAATGTGTTCTTTATGAGTTTATGCAGCTGCTCGTATAATTTCCACTTTGATTTTATGCATCTAATGTTAGTTTTGTGCGGTCAAACTATCGGTATCCGGTAATAGGACATAGCATTATTACACATTTCTGAAAATATACCCCAAAAATGGTTTTATTTAACATTGACATTGTTTTTGATGACCTCTCTACAAATCGCTAGTACGACTATAAAGTATAGAGCATCTTTTAGTTAAATGCATGCCGAGTCGTGGACACGTCTTCAAAGAGAATGCCTGCATTATATTGAATGCAACAATATTCACAAAATAATTAGCAAAATTCAATTGACGTTGTCATGGTTGTCATTGTTGTTGAAGAAAATACTCACACTCACAGTCGAGTCGCGCGTCGCACGGCACACACACGTACTGACTGACAGAATTAGACAGTCACCGACTTGCTACCGTACGACCGCATAAAATCGCCACCGCGATTACGATGACAATTTTCAACCTTGCGTCCTTCAAACTACTCCTTCTCAAAAAATACTCGCAAAGAACACACGAGAATCGCACACATAAAACTTGAGAACATTAGCTTTCAAACTGTGTGTTTGGTCCGTATCGTAAAGACGATCCTACTGCGCACTGCGCTACCGAAAATGGTCTACATTGCGCAGGACAACAAGGAGAAATTTACGTTTGGGGCGACGGGGCAGAAACTGCAAAACAAGCTTTCGATTCTTTGCTATCGTGCGTAATAACCCGTGCGGATTTTAAAGCCACTTGGAAAATGTGAAGTTTAAAAGTTACTTATTCAGTACCAACTATTCGCCCGACTGGTGAGTGTGTTAATACGGAGAAAAAAGGGCGGCGGAACAAACCCAAACAAAATGCAATGTTAAAAAATTCGCTGCATAATCCCACTGCCCATAGACATTGCACGTAAAATTGATCAAGGAAAGGTACAAATTACAACTTTCGGGCGAAATGAAATTGTTCTAAATAAGTTATGACTATGGCAATGACAACTATACCGTATCAATCTGTATACTTTGCTACGTCTAGTTCTACAGATGACATCATCTAAATATAATTTTAAATACATCTAAACACAATCGAAACTTACTACTTAATAGGTCTTTCTGCACTGGCTTAACTCCATAAGTATATCGGTAGTCTGCGCGCCCCAGAATGCATAATGCATACGGTCGCGTACTAGTGCTATATAGGCGGTTAGCTATAACATGTGTAATACATTATACACATAAAGAGAGAAAGGAAAATTCCCCTGCGCGCGCTGGCCTTTGTTATTGCGCAATTACACGCGTCAGGGCGCTACTAACGCGCTAATATACGCGATATCCTCCAAGCTGATTGGTGATTATTTTCATCATTTTGTATCGCGCATAGTAATCGCGCGATCTTGACCAACAATTTGAATAATATAGATGCGTCCTGGCCTCATTCGACTCAATACAAACGGAGTTGATTGGCGTCACTTGTGTTGCCATGTTGTGAACCGAGTGATAATTCTTTTACTGCACGTACCAGTGGGAATACATTTGGATTTGTGCAACATTTCGGGCGACGCTCGTTCGTTGAGGTTTTCAATTTGTTTTATGGCCAAAATTAGTATTTGATTCAAATTTTCAGTGAATGGTTCATATCAAATTACGGAGAAGTTTTCAATATTCAAGTTGACTGGAGGATTTGCTAACACATTGGATATATTTGATAAAACGGCCATCTAAACCGAGACTTAGTTTTGGCTGCGTTGCAACTTCGTGTTGATTTCCGTCACAAAATATTTTGCTTGCTTCGGAAGCCTTCCTAAAATCGTTTTTTTATGGAACAATCGCATGTTTGTGGATGTACATGACGGAAAATATCACATATCAAGTACCCTGAGTACAATTTGAACAACATTTGCGATGATATATTTTGATATTTTGTTCGTTCTAGACCTGTTTTGATAGACTAGCGTAGCCGACTGCGACTTGGCGATACTTTGACAAAGTACTGAGGTTAAATCGCCAGCTCGATTTTCGGAACAAAATCGGGCTTAGATTTTGAATTAATCAATGTCATTCTATAATAGACTTGAATAATAAATGACAATAGTTTGCTTCGTCCATGTGTAAAGTTATTTTGGAGTTCGAAAATCAATATCGCTAGAAATAAGGCTTTAAAAAATCTGTCCGGCGGAATAGGGCAACTGCACGGTAGCTGCAATTAGCTCAGCCTCGATCAGCACACGTAACTTCACTCCATTGCTAACTGTATTTAGCACCACATATTTATTTGATTTGAACTATCATATGAAAATCTACTTACTTTTATAGACCTCTGCTGCCCTGTTCAAAGATTCAGCTCTGATGAGTTATGGTGCAATACACGTACATAGACAGCTACCCAGCTAGCTCAGAGTCTATGCACACAAATATGCATAATGCACGTACTTCCGCATCGCACGCGGCGCTATAAATAGCATCTTACGTTTAGAGATATGATAGGCAACTTGTGTCAAAATATCATATTTCAGTTTTGAGATAGGTAATTTTTAGCTACCCTTAGCTAGCTTTCTTATACAACTCTATGGTTTAAATTAACAGAGTGTCGCCTAATTTTAGGTCCTAGTTTTTACGAGATTAATTAGATTATTGAGTTTGTCTAATCTTTAGACAGAACACCACCTTGTGAATGTATTGGTGTGTATGCCCAATCCCCGCCCAATCGAACAATATAAAAAAGTTAGTTTTTGGTGGTTTTTAAACTTTTTAGTCAGGTAAATTTTGTTTGTTGCATGACCTAAGTCACGTAATGTAGTTTCGTAAAACAGTCTGTGATTTTAAACTAAATTAAATTGGTCGGAGTTAGCAAAGTCAATGTGATCTTGCCGAATAGGTACCGAACTATAAATTCCGTTTCGGTAGATATTTTAAAAAAAATCCATAGTTGTAATTTTTGACATTATTTGCCTTTCATATATTCCCAACATTTACATGGGGTGGTGCAATAACGAACGGGCCAATCAATATCGATCCCTGGGAACGCCTCGACGATTTGCATATAAAAGTAATCAAACAGAATGATCAGACATGACAGATGCGCTATGCAGAACAAAACAGTATAGTGTGTGACGTCAAACCAATATGAATAATCAATGTTTGTCTAATTGGAAAAATGGAATGGCAACCATTTCCATCAGAGGAGTTTCAGGATGAACGAGGTGTACTCCCGCACTATATGTATACGTTCGTAGTATTATAAGAATTTACCTGAATGACAAGATTGAGAATGTCATATTCTGTTAATTTTGTCAAGTTTTTTAAGGGGTAGTTCAGTTTGGGTTTAGAGGGCGCTACAAAAAATAATTTTGTTGTGACTTGTGAGGTAATTATACAAACAAGGTCCTCTAGCTACGAAATTATAAGTGTGAAATTTGGAAAAGCACCCGCAGAATCAACTTTGTTTTCACATTAACATATAGTTTAATTTTTGAATGGCTGAAAATATAGGAGGGTGCCATCTTGTGTTAATAGCTGTTTTTTTTAAACGAAAACATCCCTGTAACTTAGCCGTTTATATACATTATTATGTTTTTCTACAATTCAAGTATCGATGATAACTATTAGTGCATGTTAATGGTAACTACATATTCAGTGATAACTGACCATTTTTATTTACTAATATTATGTTTGACCATGAATTTTTTATTATAATATTATGTATTTTCTTCATTCCCAGCAGTACAAAATATACAAAATCAGAACACAGAACATCTTATATATTTTTTTGTTTTAAGAAGTAGTATATTAGGCTACAACATAGGCCTACACTTTATTTGTTAGTAACTATATTGCTGCATGTGGGATAACTTTTGCCTACCCGGAATGATGTGTGAAAAAGACGAGTGATAACATATTGCCATAAGTTTGAATACAGATTTGAGATTATTATTCCCAATAAAAAACAACAACAAATATCTCCAAAAACAAACAGACCGTCAATTTGAAAGAAAAAACAACATACAAACAAAGCCGTTTCATCATTATACCGAGTAACCTATATACAGGGTGCTTCCCCCCGCCACCAAAACAAAACAAAACAAAACAAAACGGAACGGGGCACTTCCCAAAATAAAGTAACAAAATAATTATGTCTATCGGATAGCTAGGTATCCTTTCCCATGAAAAACTATACCAAGAACAGTTATTTTGGTTGTGTAGTTTTTGTTTTAGGGCGCTCTGAGAGACACCATGTCAGCGCTCCCATTTTTGTCAATTTTTGCCACGGTTAGTGCCTGATAAATCGTACTTAATGCCCGTCATAGCATTGAACAACGAGTAATATAATAAGCGCACTATTGTTGCATTCAGCTGTGTGCCGAGATAATGGGCATGGTTGTTTGATGATATGACGGCAGTAAGTACGATTTATCAGGCCGCTGACTTGGTAAAAATTGACAAATATGGGAACCTGACATGGTGTCACTCAAAACCAAAACTACACGACCAAAATTACTGTTCTTGGTATCGTATTTCATTGGAAAAGATATCCTATCCGATGAACATTTTGGGAAGTGCCCCGTTCCGTTTTTTTTGGGGGGGCCACTATATCTACCGTGTGTCCAAACAAAAATACATGTAGTACAAATGGAAATCTGCTGAGGTCAGGGACGAGTTGTGCTTTAATGACCCAGTTTGTTGTGATGAAATATAATTATACAGCCTTGGAAAAAAGTTATTAGACCAAGCAATTTTGATCAATTTGTTTGAAGTTTTTCGCTATTTTGTCCATTTTATAATATTTTAAAGAAAAATTAGTTAATGACATATAGTGATACCTACCACACATTTTCTGCCTTCAATTTGATTAAAAACGTGAATTTTATACAAATTGTATGGGTTTTGTCCATTCCTTCATGTACATGAAAGGAATATGGTTTTATATACATTTTTGTTTACTACAAAGTGCAAAATGTGTTGATTTTTCTGTAATAATTGTGATTATATCATAAAAAGGTCTCCTCAGTTCCAAGTGTAACTTGTATAAGCACTTTGATTTTTGGTGAGAGTTGCCAAGTGGCATAAAACTCTGTTGGAGAAGCAAATAATAATATTTGGATGCTGACTGCCTGTGCTTCAGCAGTATAAAGCAGGATGATAATCTATCTTCGTGCACCTGCAGTCTTACTTCTTCGATAAGAGCGATTGACTACCACTTAGCAACTCTATTCAATAATTAATTTACTCATAAACAAGCCCTACAAAGAATTGAAAGACATTTCTATAATATAAGCACTACTTGCAGAAAAAAAATCTGCATTGAAAACGTGTGTATAAAACCAATACCTTTTTATGGTAAAAATCCATGCAAATATTCATAAAATTCGTGTTTTCTTCAAATTCAAGACATCAAATCTGTTGTAGACATTCCTAAACTCATTGACTATACCCCCTTTGATATTTTATGAACTTTTGTTTCTTTAAAATGTAATTAAAGTGACAAAATAGTGTAAAACATCTCCAAAATTAGCAAAAAGTGCTTGGTCTAATAATTTTTCCAAGGCTGTATAATTATTATACTACCGTATATGTCCCCCAAAAAATTACAATCGGAATTTCTGCAACGATAACTTTAAAGATAGTAGATCAATCATAATGCTTTTTCAGGATATGAAAATATAACTTATTACATATACATAGTGCAGAAAACCATATTCGATTTGCTTCAGTGTTCATGGAGAATGGGGTTCTTGCCCGGTTCTTGTATGATCATGTCATGGGTCCGTTTCTTCCAAGTTTGACACTTGGATGCTCTTGGCACCCATATGAATGGAAATATTTTGCTCACAACTGTCAGGGCAACTGAACAAATGAATTCAAATTCTGTGCATACCTTTATATTAATGGTGTGTACTCGTGTGAGGTTTTGTTGTTGAAAGATGTATTGATCTCTCAGAAAAAAAGATAAGAGAAAGCCATAAAGGAGGAATTAGAGCTCAAATCAAGTCTTCCATGAGTTAATGATTTAGTTTCTCTTTCACACCTTACCAATGTTTGCAAAACTCAGAAATATGATTCTCTTTTACTTCATTTTATTTATGATTTACTTCGTTAGTTGAAAATGAAAGGAAACAAGCAGTCACTTTCTCAAAAGATATTTTTGTGCGAGAACACAATGAACAACTTCGTATTTGTAAGGCGTGAACACAATGGACAACGTGTCTCCTTACAAAACCGGGAGGGAAGGGACATCTGACATGATTTACCAAGATCCCCATTCGCCATGACTACTGAAGCAAATCAAATAAGGTTTTCTGTAAGATGTAGGTAATATTAAAGTTATAGTTTCATACCCTGAAATAGCATTCTGATTGATCTACTCGTTGCAGAAAGTCCGATTGTAATTTTGTTTGGGATATACGGTGTACGTGGTATAGATGCGTTATTTCTGTTTCTATATAGCGATTTGAAAAAAGTGCGTCGATTTCCTTAATATATCGTTTGCGATAAACATCGTATAATATATATATATTTATCGCAAACATTTGGTCTTCTCATTTATGCAATTATGAAATAATAACGATTAAAATAATAATGACTTGGGTAAAAAAAAAAAAAAAAAAAACACCTCTTGACAATAATGATGATAAAATAATGTGTAAGACATCACTTAGGCTATGGTCTAAAAAGATCTAGCACATACCAACATTAAATTAACCCTCACAAGGCTTTTTTCATGCTACTCGCTATACTTTCATGTAAGATATTTTACATAATTATTATAATAGACTCGGGGAGCTGTATTATTTTCACTTATTCGTCATTTATTCGTATTTTAAACTGAATTATGCACTATTATAACCAAACAGTCAAAAATTATGTATTCAATTGGCTTGACACTTTGTTTGAAAAGCAGGATGTGAGAATATTAGTATGGTTCATGTATTTTGTACAAATTTGTGACAGAAAATCAAAGTAATGTATGTAATGGATAGTTGAGGATAATCAAATCATGTTATTCACAATACATGTCTGTCCATTACTGTACTCTAAGTGATGGTTTGTTTAAATATAATAATGATAATCATAATAACAATACAATATTTCAGCTAGATTAACTTAATCTTTAACAGTGATCAAACAACTAGGATATAAATTACATTGAATATATATTGAACTATAATTGTAGACACAAAAGTGCACTTTTGCGTCTATACTAGTTGTGTCAGAGCGCGTTGATAGATCAACGCGCTCTGAGTTGTGTCATAAAACGCCCTCTATTGTCCAGCCTTGATCAATATATATATTCGGGGAGAGCGAAATTTGAACAACTTTTATTAATTTCAGTCACGTCATCACGTCACGTCAGCTGAGCTGATATATCCAGTACAGTCAAAGTGCGCTAACAGAAAACTGTCTGGAAGGAACTAAAATGGCAGGTGTTTTACGAGAACGTCAGTTACACAGGACGGATCGTGCAAATACGGCGATATCCGAGAAGGTAAATTAAATGTATACATGTACTGGATACAACAAGATTTTTAAAGGAAACGACAATTTTATTTTATCACGATGTCGATGGACAACAACAAGACCAAGAGTCAAGACTCAAGAGCACTGCACAGCTGACAAGATGTGGGACTACAAAGTTCGCGGAGATGCGATGCGCGGTACGAATACCAGCAATATCGGTGAACATTCGCATTGCATTAATTGGTCATTGAGCAATGTGAAAATAAATGGGCAACACATTTTAATTTCAAAATAATTCACATACCCTATAAATGCCATGGATTTAAAGTAAATGATATCAATTGCCCCGTTTTTATTTGAATTCCGCTACATTATTGTGATAATCTTAATTTCTTTTTTAACATTTTATTTTTTAAATTTTTTTTTCGGGGCACTGTTTCCCGATATACCGAACCGGGTCCCGATTGAAACGGTCGGTAACCGGTGTGATCGACCGAACCGACTCAGCCTTAGAATAAACTTTATTTGGTCAAAATCGGTTCAGAAATGGCTGAAATATCAATAAATATATCCAATCATATTTATTTGGGCCGCCATATAAATATGATTTTTTGAAAAAATTTAAAAAATGCTTACACTTTTTCAAAAATTTTAAAAAGTGGTTTTTAAATAGTTGTTGATCTCTCTATTTAATCATTATTTCAACAAAACATCACATGCATAATTTTGTATGAAAAGTGGTTGAAACCAATGCCTTATTAGAGAGCGCCCTCTTGTGTTTTAATGGTGCTTTTTGAATGATAACAGGCTTTTTACTTAGTCTTTTGTATTTTTGTATACCTTTCGAGCATGGTGGGGTTATAAATATTAGTTTGTGCAGGTTTTGGTTACTGAAGTTCAGCCTTACCAAAACTGTACTACTCCTTTAAGTTACAGTTACAATTTGTTTATTATATATTTTCGTCAAATTTTTGACAAATCCCTTTAACACACAGGTTTATACTTGACACATTTTTTTCCCTGTGAGAATACGGACAACACACACAAAAAAGATGGTGAAATAGGGTTATAAGATTACAAGGAATCTATTTTTAACATTCTCCCTCATCCCGTAGGGCAAAACAGAAAGAAGAAAAAATCCCCCAAAAGAGGACGATCCTCATTTTTGCTGATGCAGTTTGTAGTCGTTTACAAGGATATCTTTTTTTTGGGGGGGGACGATCACCGTTTTGCGAGCGTGTGCCTGTACTGGTAAAAGGCTTATATTTGCATTGCCATGATATTGCTCTGCCATATGGCCATGGCAAATATGCATTTAATTGGCATTGGCATTAACATGTCATTGCTGTAGAGTATACTCTATATGTGACCTTACACCACAAAACGACCAATAAGTCGGGAAAACTGATTGTGCTGAGTTTCATTTAACATTAAAATAGAAGTCCTTACCTTTAAAATGGTATATAATTTGTCATATTTGGACTAAGCAAACCCTTTCAAAATGAACGCCAAAGATTTGGAATATGGCTGAAGCATTTTTAAAATAAGGGAGAAACGGGCTACAGGATCAGTGTCCATTCAAGCGCTGTAATAAGATCACATTTATTACATGAAAAATAATATTTAAACATGATTTCCAATGCTCAAAACTTCACAGGAGGTAGATTAAGAATTAAGATATGATTATTCAGGAAATACCAAAATCCTAAATCTCATATTTCGAACAAAATTTGACTATTTTAGCTAATAAAAAAGAAACTACCACAGCGACATAATGGTCGTTTTGTGGTATAAGGTCACATGCAAACAAGTACACTGAGACAGACACAAATTGTAATTACTATTTGTACATGTTTGTTGAATGTTGGAATTGCTTAAAATTTGTTGTTTTTAAATATTATCTCATTTATTTTTCGGGGCACCAAATATTCCATCTAGGGTCTGGGTTAGCAACAAAAAATTTAAAATTTGGTGGTCTAAAAGTCCAAAGGCAAAGCAAGCAAAGGCAAGGGTCACAAGAAAAAAAGATAAATGACTGTGGAGCACTGCCACTGAGTGTAATTGAGTGTAATTACCCACGCCGATGAAATCGGCAGGGGGTTATGTAAAGGGTTCCGTATGTTTGTTTGTTTGTTTGTTTGTTTGTTTGTCTGTTTTTTTTTTTTTTTTTTTGTTTGTTTGTGTACAAGATAACTAGAGAACGGGTGAACGGATTTGCACCAAATTTTCAGGGAATGTTTGGATAGTGACATGGAAGAATCGATTAGATTTTGGTGATGATTGGTTGACCCCTGCAAATTCTGTGGAACCTTGAAGTTTGAGTATGTATTTAATGCACGTGTGTGCCTAAATAATATCTGCACGTTATATATAGGCGCGGTACGGTAACCTCGCTGAATCTCGAGCAGCAACTAACAAGTTTAGTCCAGGTGTGCATCGCGATCGCGCGCACGGTACCATATGTTATGGTACGGTACTTTCGATTCCGGGTTAATTAATACGGAACGGAATTGAATTGCAACACGCTGATCTGAACTTTGAAGCGCCAAGAAATTGGTAAGTTTCCGAAAAATACATTTATTTATTTAATAATTATTATTGACCCGACACTAATGTGAAGATGAACAGATGTTCATTTTTACATATTGAATACATCTAGACTGGTTAGAATCAGGAAAATAGGGGAAAATGGATTGATTATACAAAAGTAAAACAGTGTGCAGTCTCATTGTCAATAATTTTGTACACTGCCTCGCCATGGGGCTGCCGCGCCGCAAGCAACAGCAGTTCGCCAGTTGCAGTCGCAAAATAATAATTAATGGCATTAATGCACACATCCTGGCCCAATGACCAGAACAATGGTGATGATCCTCTCAAGTGGACAATTTACATGCAATTTAAACTTATACGCTTAAGATAAACATACAGTTCATACACTCGTTCTGTTCAACGGTTGATCACTATGTTTTTAGGATGCATCGGTAAGCAAAACAGGGTTGAGGCCGACGAAGGGGTAGAACAGGGCTAATGGGAGGCGTGGGTATGCTGACTTTGTCGGCCTTCTAGTTTGTTTAGTTAAACTAAATCAGACATGATTTTACTTGCCCGAATGGGCCAGTAAGGAAAAAAAGTTAGTGTGGAGGCTTGCATAGTTGCATAGCATAGAGAATACTTTGATGTTACTTTTTCTTTCTCTCTCTGCAGGTCCAACAAACCAGTAGCAATAATGTACCCGTCCCCCCGGTCAAAAAACCAAAGAAATGCTTTCAAAAGGTATGAGTATAATTATACTGTATATACAATGTATATTACTTATAACTTTGCAGGTTAATCCTCCTGGTTACTCCAAGTCTAAACATCAGACTTTACACATTTTGAGCCTCAAGATAATCAATGACTGGAACAGCCTCCCTCAAGAAACTATTTCAGCACCATCACTAGACATATAAAAAAGAAAAGTAGATCAATTTTTTTTGGAGGACAGATTCAATTTGCACTGAAGGCCATCTCATGTGAAGCGCCAAAATACAGTACAGGCCACACAAGCCACACCAATCAAACGGTCAAACCTATCCAATGGCCGGAAGATCCACAGGACACAAACCAATCGGATCTAACTGTATAGATGATGATAATGATAATGATAAATGGAGGTGGTGCTAATTATGATCAATGTTGCAGATTGTTAAAATTACAAATTAATGTCAAATGTTCGAAAGTAACTGATAATGCTGCTCATAGTTGTTGCTTGAAAACCATCCTACGGTCCCTACCTAATAACATGTCATGAGAGTATCGGTGTCAGACAACAGCACCGAGTCAGAACACCCCTGGCTGCATTGAAAATTGGTAAGTTGAATGTTCAAAAGTAACTGATGGTGCTGATATTTGTTTCTTGAAAACCTTCTTATACAATTTATAACAGGGCATGAGAGTATGGGTTGCAGACAACAGGACCGAGTCGGAAACACCCTGGCTACAGGCCACTGTCACAGGACCTGGCACCAGCGGAAAGGTCACGGTGCAACTAGATGGTGGAGAGGTAAGTTTAACACTTAGTACTGTCAAACCTGTCTATAAAGACCACCCAAGGGAGACAGAAAAGGTGGTCTTTATCAGCAGGTGGTCTCTGACTTGGCCAGGTTCATTTACATACATGTAAACTGCTTTCAAGGGAGTGAAGATTAGTGGTCTCTAACGTTCTATCTCTGGTTACGGATAGTTGCTAGAAGATATGTGACTGTATTAAAGCCCATTTATAACCAAGGACAAATTACAAATGACTTTTTACTGTGTACTACTAACAAAGACTTGAAAAATGGTACCTTCTGCCTTCTAGCCAGGCGCTCGGCATTTATAGAATGGAGACGGGAAAGTTAATCACACGAGTTACCAGAGGACTGGCCCCCTTCTCTAGCTATCGCTACATTTAGTAGACGTGTGGCCTAGGGCTAATGAATCAAAGATAGGCGCCGCCTTACGTGCATAAAGTGGCACGGGAAGGAACTAACTTTAACTAAATATGTTTAAGTCAGAAGCAGAAAGGTCTCTATGCAGCTAGATGGTGGATAGGTGATTTAATATAAAGTCATCTTTCTTTTTGCAGTACTGTATTTGCAAACAGGAAGACCTAAATGCAATATATGTTATTTCTAACAACATAATCATTTATGTTTGATGGTATGTTTCTTAGAGGGTTGAAATGTTTTAGGCAACAGTATGAATGGTGCGTGAAGATGACTTGAATCTGAGCCGGATTTACGTCTGAATAGGAAGATAGAAATGTGTTCCTGAACCTCTTGCGCTGTGACAAGTCTTCTAAACATGAAACTCTTCTTTTCCAGCTCTGGTATGTGAGTTGTTCATTGGGGAGCTCAGCTACCAACAGAATGTACCGAGCTGGATTTAAGTCTTGTGAATAGGAAGAGAGAAACGTGTTGCTATCTTGTTGAACTTCTTGAGCTCAGCTAGGTCTGGCAGATTGTAATTTTGAAGTGCGGCTTTCACCCTCTCACTGTGGGGGCTTAAGGATGATGGCAGAGAATATGTGACCGGCTATAGTAAAACCCCGCACTTGTCGGTAATTCATGTTTTGAAGAAATGGGCATTTTAAGTTCACACAATGTGTGTATTAAAAAGATGTTTTCTTTTTGGAGTTGTTTTCCATGATGAACTTAAAGGGCTTTAGTCAAACTGAATTTTAGTAACCAAAACCTGCACCATAACGTTAATACAAACTATACAAACTAATAGTTATAACTCCACCGTGCTCGAAAGGTATACAAAATTACAAACAACTATTCCCATTGTGTATACTAAAGGGATGATGATACATACTATGTACCTCTTTTGAGGAATATGCCGTATTGATAATGTTTAGTTTAGTATGTTAAGCAACAGAGTCCTAGTCGCATGCACAGATTAGATGACATGATCTACACATTTTAATATTGATTATTATTGATTTTATTTTATTTATTTTATTTCCACACTTTTTTCAAAACAACATGTTTACAAAGGTACATACAATAGAACACAATTATTATTAATGTAATTTGCAATTTTTTGTAATACTTTGTTTTAGATTTTGGATGTTTCCAGGAAGGCGGACTCCATTCTACTGGCGGGAGATAATAACTACATAGAGGTTGATGACCTGACCAAGCTATCACCCCTCAATGAGGCAGAAGGTAATAGAGTATAAGCCCTTTCTCAACTTTCTCAGTGTTGTAGCCGATGCTAGAAACAACACTTTTGGGACCAGTCGGGCAAGTTAAATTGAGATTTATCAAATTTTGCTGGTCCTGAATCGGAAGTGAGTGGCCCCAAACAAAGAAAACAAAAACACTAGGAAATTTCGCTAATAAGGTTGCCCTGTCGGGCAAGTAAAATTTGTCATCCAACTGTTCAACTTTTTAAGCCATTTAACCATCAAAACATAGTCGTTCATTTATATTTGCGCATTATAGAAATAAAGAATTGTTGGCATTCTCTACCAAAGCATGCCCACAAATTAGCATGCATGACTTAAAGAACCGATGGTCTATACAAATTTAATAGAGCATCAATTGGTTATTTTAGTCATTCATGCCTAGTCGTGGGCACGCTTTGCTAGAGAATGCCAAATTATGATTATTATTATTATTATTATCTTGTGCAGTTTTGCAGTCTGCAATGTCAGTTCAGGAATTCCAGGGTTTGCAGCAGGGCTGGTATTACCTTGATCAGCATTAACCAATTCAAGGAGATCTTTGTTAGGTACTCTGTCTCTGAGAGAGCTATACATTAAAATGAACATCATACGCTGAGGAAACCACTGATTCCTTTATATTTGTCACCTTCTGCTGTGTACAGTTTTGCAGAGTCTGCAATGTACGTAGGTTCAGGAATGCCAGGGTTTGCAGCAGGGCTGGTATTACCTTGAACAGCATTAACCCATTCAAGGAGATATTTGGTCTGTGCTATGTTTCTGAGAGAGCTATATTTAACAATGAACAAAACATTATTTATATATGCTGAGAAAACGCATCATTCCGTAATTATTGATTCTATTATATTTGTCACCTTCTGCTGTGTACAGTTTTGCAGAGTCTTCAGTGTCGGTTCAGGAATGCCATGGTTTGCAGCAGGGCGGGTATTACCTTGATTAGTATCAACCCATTCAAGGAGATCGCTGGCCTGTATGATGATGCCGCCATACAAAGCTACCACAAACAAGAGGGTGTCCTGGTAAGTCATGCATTCTTAACCTGTTCAATTTGAGATCCTGAAATCCCTGTTAGACTTAATTCATAGCTCGCCCGGTTCCCGTAGGCAAGGGGTTAATCATATAAACCTGGAATGCTCCCCAGGGAGTGGACAATGTGCACTTTGTGTGCTGGATTGAGTGCAGTATGTATCCGATGACCGGGGTAATAATAGTGATGCGCCGCGAGCGTCGAAAGACGGAACGTGCGCTATATAAGTAGCCACCATTATTATTATTATTATTATTATAAATATTGGGCTTCAGACCTCCTCAAGACAGGGGAAGGGGAGGAAGAGGGGTAAAGTCCTTCACTGCCAGGGGGAGGGGATGCTTCCATACAAAGCTACCACAAACAAGAAGGTGTCCTGGTAAGTCATGCATTCTTAACCTGTTCACTTCGAGATCCTGAAATCCCTGTAGACTTCATAGCTCGCCCGATTCCCGTAGTCAAAGGGTTAATCATATAAATATTGGGCTTCAGACCTCCTCAAGACAGGGGGAGGGGGGGTTAATTCCTTGACTGTCTGGCGAGGGGGATGATGCCATTACAAAGCTACCACAAGCAAGAAGGGGCCCTGGTAAGTGAAGCAATCTTAAACTTAGAAAGATTGGGCTTTAGACCTTCCCAGGATGGAGGGAAAGGGGGGGGGGGGTGGATTAACTTGTTGACTGCCATAGGGAGGGGGATTAGTTATCAGCTTAATGAGATCTTGTCTATTGTGTGATCGGTCAGGACGAACATTGACATGCACATGTAATCTACAATATTCATTGTTAAATTAAAGTGATCCATTAACTAGCACTTGCCCTGTTGCCCTGGGCAAGTAAAAGTTTATGTCGGGTAAGTAAACAGAGCTCGCCCTTAGCAGTGGCTCGGGTGCCAATGGCCACTCTTGTATTCACAACAACTTCTAAAAGGATCTAAATCACACAAGCCTTTTTTGGGAGTCAATTGGATGGGTCATTTGGGCCATGTGAGAGAAAAAACTAAAGGGAGAGCCCTGGTAAAATTTCATGAATGGTCAAAGTTTTGGTTACCCAATCAGGCAACTACTATTTCTGTTCAACAATGAGAGAAACAAATGTAACTTCTTTTGTGTAAATCTCATCAACAATCTAGAGCGAATTTGTCTAGCAGATCAAGCTACCTGGGAAAATTTAATTTTCTCTTGTTTTCTTGATATTTAAGGGCAAGTCAATTTTCTGTACAGGCAAGTAACATTTTAAAACTCATGATTTTTACTTATGTCCAGAGCGAACGAATCGTCCGGGATTAATGTCTCCAAACGTACGCATGAATAGCATTGGTGCACTCGCAAATGTTTGGCCCGTACGGAACCAGGAAATAATAGTGGTTCCGTAAGTGGTGGTAATTTATTGCATTGTTTATGATTTTACACAACCCTTTGCAAAATGTTGGGTATCTTATTTTATATCACAAAACGGTACCAAAACATATAATTGTGTGTTGTTCTTTGCCTGGTGGTCCCCTTTAATTATGGAGATATTTATGAATGAATGTGTTTGCAACATTGATTCATAGGTTTGAAATTGCCTCTCTTTGTAGAACGATGCCCCTCATGTGTTTGCAGTAGCAGAGAAGGCGTTTTCCAGTCTGCGCTATGCTGTGGGATGCCCCAATCAGTCCATCATTGTCAGTGGAGAGAGTGGGGCTGGAAAGGTAAGAATATCTTTTAATAATAATAGTAATAACAATAATGATAATAATCCACCACTTATTAAGCGCATGATGATATAATCATGTTCTCTTTACATGCATTTTACATACAATTATAATTAAAATGCTTACATCTTACAGGTATAATCCACCACTTATTAAGCGCATGATGATATAATCATGTTCTCTTTACATGCATTTTACATACATTTATAATTAAAATGCCTACATCTTACAGGTGAAAAGATCCATCTAGTTTATATTTTGTTTGGCTTTGGATGGGTTGGGAACTAATATAGGGAGGGGTGGGAGGTGGGACAGTGGTTACCAGTATGGTTCAACCGGGGGGTGTTGCATAAAGAGTTGCAATCAATCACAAAGTTGCAATTAAGCGCTATTCTGAAAATATGCCTAAATGCGCAAATCTGATTTCATTTCATTTCATTTCTAGTTTATTTCACTCATAAAAAATACAAAAATACAATTGAAACATGTATAACGACAAAACACATACTACAATAATTTACATAATAGTAGTATAAAAAAGGGTACATTTTGAGTGGGTGGCGGCCAGAAAGAAAATAAATCCTTATAAAACTTATAATCCTTATAAATCCTTATGATTGGCTCTAATGCGCATATTTCTGTTCTGACTTTGATTTCAACTCTTTATGCAACACATCCCAGGGCTATTCATTTTCAGAAGTTTTTTCTGTCAATGTATCCAAACATTTATCAAAGGACATACTGGTATATCATTTGCTCATTAATTTGCATTCTATATTACGTATTCGCTGCATATTTCTCCTTCACTTGACCAGTTATTATGTTGTCATTTTCCTCTTGCAGACTTGGAACACCAGATGTCTGATGAAATATCTCACCTCCGTGTCACTGTACAAGAACCCTGGGTGAGTGGAAAATATTACTCACCTTATTCTTCACTTATTTAGTAGTTGTCACAGACTATTGGCATTTTGGGGGTAAGTCACCCCAAACCCACATATATTTGTGTTACTGCCTGTTATGTTTTCTTTTCCTAAATGTTTTAGTTGCACAACTTTTTGGCATTTAGGGGGGCTAAATCAACGCGAGCCCCATAAATTGTTGTCACTGCCTGAGCAAGCGCGCTTGTATGCATGCTATACCCCGGTACAGCCCTAAAAAATAAATAAATAATTGAACAAAATGGCGGATATTCGTTTGGTACCCCAGGGTACCATTTATGTCATCATATTTTCTTTTCCTATTTTCATATTGACAGAGGAGTTTCTCCACCAGCTGTGAAGAGCATAGAGAGGAGAATCTTACATTCAAATCCCATTCTGGAAGCATTTGGTAAGTCATGTCAACAAGATATTTTATTTCCCATGCAGATTCAAAAGGATTGCTAGTTACTATTTTGACATATGAAGTAAGGCTGAGTCATGTCGGTAATTGTCGGAACCGGGTCCCGATAAACTTTTACAGGTCGGGAACCGGTATCCCGATAAATTTTTACCGTCGAAACTCGGACCGGTAAAATCACGCAATCGTGCACGCATCGGCAAAATGCACTGTTTGGGGCTTATATTGCTCTTTTTATATGCAAATAACATAATAAATACTGAGGCTTTAATGGATTTACATATCAATCTTTACGGGAAAATAGTTACAGTATCCAGAATTAACTCAGTTTCGCATGAAAAGTTTTTTTTTTTTCGAAGTAAATTCATCGTTTGTTCACCATTGCCCATCGCAACACGGTTCACAGAAACTTAGCCCGCTAGTCTGGGGGAAACATCACATGTACGATCGCTTGTGACTGTGAGCCACTGCATGCCCTTAAAAAGTGGCTATAAATTAGCCTTTTCGCAATCAACATCATTTTGATATTCTACTTACATGATTTCGAATGGCGTTTGACAGCCGAACAGAAAAAAAAGAGCCCCGAAACAATGAAAACAACTACTCAAAACATCAATAAAAAACGACTACATCGCTCCAATTCGCTCGTATACCCTGTGTGCAAGTTACGGGGTCTCTTTTCTTGCGCAAGATCCATCCGCCGGGGACTTCCCCAATTCCTGGCGGATGGATCTTGCCGATAGAGGGCGGACTGGAACATATTTCCACCGGCCAAAAGAGACCCGTAACTTGCACACAGGGTATACGAGCGAATGGGAGCGATGTAGTCGTTTTTTATCGATATTTTGAGTAGTTGTTTTCATTGTTTTGGGGCTCATTTTTGTTTCTGTTCGGCTGTCAAACGCCATGAAATCATGTAAGTAGAATATCAAAACATTTTTAAATGGTGCAAATGACCAAAAAACGTATTTTGAGCCACTTTTTGAATGCACTGGCTCATCAGCTGGATCATACAAAGATCCATCAGACAACTCCCCTGGAGTATCGGACTAACATTGTGTGCACATCCGCCGACAATATCGTTCAAATGACTAGCAATTTTGCGCTTCCTGTTCAATTTCTGACTGTCAAACGAAGTAATGAACCAAGAATTTCTCGAAAATAACCACTCTTTAAAGTAAATGATATCAATTACCCCGTTTTTATTTGAATTCCGCTACATTATTGTGATAATCTTAATTTCTTTTTTAACATTTTATTTATTTATTTTTTTTTTCGGGGCACTGTTTCCCGATATACCGAACCGGGTCCCGATTGAAACGGTCGGTAACCGGTGTGATCGACCGAACCGACTCAGCCTTAATATGAAGACAAAAAATGACAAGGGTTAATAAAATGTGAATTTCCATGACATATCCAATGCGCTTGGTGGGTAAAAATGCCATGTTGGACATTGCAACATCTGCACATGTAATATTAAAGTCATGCCTGTAAAGTGTCTAACTCCACGAAAATTACTTGGAGCTTCCTCGTTTCTCTTCTACCGTGTTGTTTAGCTTATGGTAAAAGAAGAATAAAACAGGGTTTGATTTTTTAAAATTTCCCTTTAGTATGAAGATAATTATCATTGAAATCTTTTATTTGAAAAACGTTGATCAACGCTTTTGATAAAAAGTACAATTGTCCTAGCTTAACATGTCCGGATGCAGCACGCGTGGGAAACATTCCGGAGATTGAACTTTGAGCCGAGCGAGCACAAATTCCATGAATTCTGTACTACGTCTGTAAACATACACGGGTGCGAATATCTCAAACGGATGATTATTACTGCGACAAATGTATGGTAGACCATCAGTATTCGGTGATAAAATATGAACTCAATATTCGTTTTTTTCACTAGGTAAACAGTGTTCGTTTTCTTTCAAACTTTCACAAATCTTTCAATTGTATTTTACAATGATATTGATATAGGATTGAAGTCTCAAATGTCATTTTGTGCAATATCTGACACTTTACAGGTATCACTTTAAGGGGCATAGCCATACATTTTTACCAAAGGACTGCAATTACATGAAGAGGGTAACACAAGTGGTAACAAGTTTCTCCAGATTCAGTGTTCATACATTTGGATGCATTTCTGAGCTAGTATAAATGAAGAGTGTTATATGCGAAAACCAATAAACACCATTTTTGTCATTCTACAGATAAATGTACCTTCATATAGCTCAAAATATGTTCTTTTAAATGATACTGAATACCAATGTATATTTTTGAAGATTTTATTAAAAATATCTAATTTGTCCTTATAATTTTCATTGTTATTCAACAGGTGTAGGCTTTTTGGGTTGTATTTTAACCCTTGCACATAAGGCTGCACCTATCTCTAATTATACAGCCCTAGACCACACTTTTACTATAAGAAGCGGATGCTGCAGAAGGGGGCTAGTCCTCTGGTAACTCTTGTGTTTGAAATTACTTGTTATTAAGGTTTAATTTGATCACGGCAAAGATTGGTGGTAAGAGTACAAATAAATTCCATAATGGTGTTCCAAATATTTGTTATTTTGTTTAACAACAGGTAATGCAGGGACGGCCAGGAATCACAACAGCAGTAGGTTTGGCAAGTACATCCAGCTGCAGTTTGACAGGTACGATTTCTGAATTTTCTGAAAGAAAATGGTTTCATTAAAGGGGACCACCACGCAAAGACTATATGCTTTGGCACCTTTAGTTGATATTAAATTGATGTTCAACACTTTGCAAAGGGTTTTGTAATTCATAAACAATGTAGACAATAACCAAAACTTACAGAACTAACATTATCATTGGCGCCAAGCGTTTGCATGTGCGCCAATTCTATAAACGCATATGTTTGGAGACAATAGAATGATGGTTGACGTGTATGTCCTAGACAATAGGCTAGTCTTCATCTACAGACCCAAATGGGCAAGTAAAATAAAAAGTGAGTGTTGAGACTTGAATACATATAGTTGTATATGGGCAATTCCACAAAAAATGTTACCCAAGGATGGAAAAATGAAACTCATGGGACAGCCTTGTTAACTACTTGATAGTAATGAGGAAGGACCATATTTTGATGACTAAAGGAAAAAAGTTTGAAATTCAATGCAGAAATTTTTTTTTTTGGCCATTAAAGTTGGGACAAAAATTGTATGTATTACCCCCCAAATGATGAAATTTGCATCCGTTGTTTGTGAAATAAAATTTAAAAATATGGATCACTTCAGAACAATAATTCTACTTCTAATGTCTTGTTTATGCTTTGTTTTAACATCATAGAAAAGGAAATTGTGTAAAAATCTTTACTTTTTGAAAACTGTTATTGGATAAAATCTTGATTCTTACAACATTGATGTGTAATGAACGTGACGTTTTAGATATAAAAGTTTTTGTAGAAGCAGAAGTCCTAATTCAATTTAATTCAAAATTCATTTGCAAAGCTAGAATGTTATATCATAAAGTATATCAAGAGCATTTACTAAAATATTTGATGGTTTGTCCAGAATGGCGTCACGGACATTACGTCACGGCTGCGTCACGGACATTACATACACAGTGAAAAGTATAAAAAAGCAGAGCAAAAAAATATCAAGCATTATTTTCTTATGTAAATGTCTTATTTTAGCCAAGAAATAAGATAATCCCAAGTAACAGGGGGACTACTACATTCCTGGTTTAAGTTTTAATCAATTGTATCGTTAATCAGATAGTGAACTTTGAGTCAGTACTCTGAACTATTTATAAAACTAAATTCCTTGCTTAATTTGAACATGCATGTCGCAATAATCAATAAAGACTTGACTATAACTTACTGGGAGGAGAAAGAGATGGTTAAATCTCATAAAGTATGATCAAATTGCACAAATTATACTCTTAGTCCATGATTTTCCATGTGTTATGCCCATGATGTACACAACTTTTTTTATATTTTACAATTTGTTGGCACAAAACAGCATTGTACCTCATTAAAAATGTATAATATTGTTTTAAATAGTTAAACATTTGGTTTACTGCACATTCTGTTGAAAAATTTCAAATTTTACAATAATTTTGGAAAAACTTATTAATATTTTTAAAATAATTTTTTGCTAATTGAAACAAAATTGAAATATAATTTTTTTTCTCAAAACTGTTTGATTACATATCAAATGTACAATTAAAAAAGTTTCATGCACAATGGAGCATTTTCTGCGGGTTATTTCTGAGTTTAGAAAAAGTGGACAAAAGTGTAATGTCCGTGACGCTGAAAATGTAATGTCCGTGACGCAACGTTTTGTTGTCTAGATCACATATGCCTGGCCCATTTCCCCCAAAACAACTTGGATTCAATTCAGCATTGCCTTGTCTATAATTAAATACCTAAATCACCTTTGTGAGGTCTCAGAACTCACAGACTTTTGCAAAGATGTATATGGATGCAAAAAGTCATGTCCAAAAGATGTAATGTCCGTGACGGCGCACATTTTGCAGAATTACTCAGTAACGAACTGGATAAATGTTCTGAAACTTTTTTTGCATACTTAACCAGGATATTGCTTTGTAATCAAAATAAAAGTTAGACATTAGTTAGAGGTATGAATTAGTAGTGGCATTGGAAAGTCATGAAAATTCTCTGATTTGTAATGTCCGTGACGCTGGAGTTGCCCATACATGTATATTTGATTCACAAACCATGTATGGCTCTTGTTTTGTAACGCACCATGATATAAATACATATTTTGTTGATAAGATTCATCAACCATAATAATAATACATGCTCTTGCATTGTTTTCATGTATTCCCTGCAGAGGTTGCTACATTGTTGGTGCCTCCATCCAGACCTTTGTACCTACTAGAGAAAACCACCTAAGGGTGCTCATCTATTTGTTACGCACCATGATATAAATACATATTTTGTTGATAAGATTCATCAACCATAATAATAATACATGCTCTTGTATTGTTTTCATGTATTCCCTGCAGAGGTTGCTACATTGTTGGTGCCTCCATCCAGACCTACCTACTGGAGAAAACCAGGGTGGTACACCAGGCGGAGGGGGAGAGGAACTTTCACATCTTCTATCAGGTACTCTATTTGTGGTAACATTGCATGACAGTTCTTTAGCTTATTCAATGCTAGAAATTAACCTTTGTGTATCTGATAAAAGAGGTTATGAATAGTAATGTTGTGACGCGCTTGAGAGATGATAAATTATGTATAAATCAAAATTATTATGATTATTACAGTCGGGCAAGTAAAAACAAGATTTTTCAAATTCTAGTTGCCCAAATCTTGAATCTGGTGGCCCCAAACAAAGAAAAACATTACAAATTTTGTGTTTCATAGAAAATGTTTACCTAGTGAAAAAAATTATAATTGAACTTCTAGATTTTTATCACCTATTGCCCATTGGATTTAAAGTCTTTCCCGTACCAATGTTGGCACATAAGGCGGCGCCTATCTCCGTTTCAATAGCCCTAGGCCACACGTCTACTAAATGTAGCGAAAGTTACAGAAGGGGGCTAGTCCTCTGGTAACTCGTGTGATTAACTTTCCCTTTTCCATTCTATAAATGCAGAGTGTCTGGCTAGAAGGCAGAAGGTACCATTTTAAAAGTCTTTGGTATGACCCGGTCTGGGTTCGAACCCGGGACCTCCCGTGCATGAGGCGGACACTCTAACCGCTAAGCCGCCATGCTCCCATTGGATTTGACTACAATCGAAAATCTTTTTGGAACACTTATCAATTCAGTCATAAATGTCTCCATATTTAGGGAATCAAAACAACAAGGTACAAGAAAAATGTAGAAGCTCCAAGTGATTTTGATCAAATATGACAAAGGTAATGGATTACTTTATCCGTCAGTAATCAATATTTTGACATTTTTTATATCGATATCGCAGGTGATGCTTTTGAGGAAAAAATAATTTACCGACTTTTACGAAGTGTGCTTGTTTTTTTTTTTTATTCTCAAAAAAATTAAGTTTAACAAAAAACTGGGTGAATTTATTACTTCCACATACTCTTACCTGACCCTGGGAAAGCAATCAAAAGGGCATTGAATTCCATTGCACAGGGACTCGGACACTCACTACTGCAGTGTGTATACACACTGCTATTGTGTACAAAAAAAGAAGATATATCGCCATATTGGCGATATGCTCTGCCCGGTAAACCAATATCTGGAAAAAAAACAACAATACCTGAATGTTCTATATATTCTTCAGATTCTCTCGGATGCATCGGATGAGGAAAGGGAAGAGTGGGGAGTGGCCTCGCCCATTGATGGTGACACTGACTTTGCTTACCTCCCATTGGACAACGTAGAATGTGAACCGGCCAATGAGGAGCAAGGCCTTGCCGTTACACAGAGGGCTATGAACAGTGTTGGTTTGACAAAGAGACATCAAATCAACGTATTTCAGGTAGACGCAGTTTTATGTTTAATATGTGAGATGATATGCTTTGTATTATAATTACCCGATATTAGATAAGATATTGATATTAATATGAATTTCCATTATACTGAAAATTGAATGATAATAATTTTTTATTTTTTTGAATTTGTCTTTAATGTGCAGTTTTGATTGGACAGTGTTGGTCTTTCAAAGAGACATCAAAACAATGTTTTTCAGGAAGACGCAGTTCTATGTTCAATATGGGAGGTGATAGAATAACCTGAGTAAGATATTGATGTAAATATGAATTGCCATTTGATTGAAAATTGAATATCCTACATATGATATAGTGTAACAATGAGACATCAAATCAATGGGTATTAGGTAGATGCCGCTTTGTGTGATGTTGAGATGATACCATCGGTTGTGAAAGAGAAGGGTTCTAAATCACAATTAATCGCAACTAATTGACTGGTCTCTATTCATTATTCTAGGTGCTCTGCGGCATTCTTCATCTTGGAAATCTGGAGTTTGTGAGTGATGAGGAATTTGATCCGTGTGAATTGGATGAAGAAGGTAAGGAAAATCCTTTTAAAAATGCTTCTACACCGTTTTTTTAAATTCAGCTAGTTTTCGCGCACTGCATACACTGAGCCAGTGTGTATTTCACACAGTGTGCAAGGTTTGCACAAGATGGCCTGGCGTGACTGATTTGCGAATCTGAACTATCTTTAATTGTACAACTAATTAAACAACTTGTTTTTTGTTTAATGTTGGTACTGTTTTAAATAATATTTGGGTTTGTTTTGTTTTTGTTGCCACCTTGTGACACATCACTGCCTTGCACAGCAAATGCTAGATTGTATCCCACCCCACCCCCCCCCCCCCCCAAATCATACTAGATATCTATAAAATGTAACAAAGATCTCATATTGCACCAGAACAATCAAACCTTTGTACAGTGATCACGTAAGGGAAACAAGAAAAGTGGTCACTGTAGACAAGTGACCTGTTTTATAGATACATTCCATAACATTGTTTTTGCTTTGCTGCAGTGGATTACTTTTGGGGCCACGATGGGCAGTATTTGACAGTAGTGATATTACAGTCAAATCTATGTATAGTGACCATCTAAGCGAAGCAGATTAACTGGCCACTGTAGACAGGTGAACTCTGTAGACAGGTTCAACAACAATGTGATTTTCTCTGCAGGGGTCACTTTTGGTGCGTGCAGACTTTTGGGGCAGTTTCCATAACATTGTTTTTTCTCTTTTTACTTTTGGTGGCCACTATAGACAGGTGGCCACTTATACAGGTTTGAATGTATTCATATTATTTTGCTCTCTTGCCAGAGAGTGAGGTCTCTCTGGACTATGCGTGCAGGCTTTTGGGACAGTTTCCATAATATTGTTTTTTCTCTTTTTACTTTTGGTGGCCACTATAGGCTGGTTGGCTGCTATAGACAGGTGGCCACTAATACAGGTTTGAATGTATCCATATTATTTTGCTTTCTTGCCAGAGTGTGAGGTCTCTCTGGACTATGCGTGCAGACTTTTGGGGCAGTTTCCATAACATTGTTTTTTCTCTTTTTACTTTTGGTGGCCACTATAGGCTGGTTGGCTGCTATAGACAGGTGGCCACTAAGACAGGTTTGACTGTATTCATATTATTTTGCTTCTCTTGCCAGAGTGTGAGGTCTCTCTGGACTATGCGTGCAGGCTTCTGGGGCTGGACAGATCGAGTCTGATAACATCTCTGACCTTCCGTCGCATCACCGCGTCACACAGCAAGCGCCAGAGCGTGTTCATGAAGCCGTGCTCTGTGGACGAGGCGGGAGTGCGGAGGGACTGTGTGTCCAAGGTCATCTATGCAAGGTACGTGAGAAAGGAAAATACTAGGCTGATTTCTCATACTGGTACCAACAAGGACTGTGTTTATATTCATTATGCAGTCTTTGCATCCACACCAAGCAAAGATCATAGAGTAGTGATGTCACATCCCTGTGTTATTATATAGTAATGGTTCTACACAACTTGTCTGGCTTTTGGTAGTGGGTTTGAGCTGGACGATTGCCCTCTTAGCAATCGCTAGGTCAGAAATGTGCTGCTTGCCTGACATGTTTATAACCATTACCCATGGCAATGAATAGCTGTGACATCACACTTCGGTACTCTTATTAGGCCCATCACACCGTAGCTCTGCACATTCAGGGCCAGACCATTTGAAACTAGAGGGTGCTCATGAAACTGTGCTCGGCGGGTGAGGCTGGAGTGCGGAGGGATTGTGTGTCTAAGGTTATCTATGCAAGGTATTTGCGAAAGGGAAAATGTTTGGATTAATTCTCATACTGAACATTATTGGTTTTTTCTCCAAGACTGTTTGATTGGCTGAGTAGTCCTTTAAGTGGGGTATCATTTAAAGTAGAGTAATACAGCATTTCAAATTTCCTTGTCTCATAAAGGTGTTTAGGGGCCATCTACAAAGTATGTACGCAAATTATTGTCCGAAATTGACCCCCCCTCCCCCCCTGTACGCACTTTTTATGCCTCGGCCAACGAAGTGGCCGGAGGCATTATGTTTTCGGGTTGTCCGTCCGTCCGTCCGTACGTACGTCCGTATGTACGTCCGTCCGTCCGTCCGTCCGTCCGTCCGTACGTCCCGTTTTCGTTCTCGCGATATCTCAAGAACCAGTTGACGGATCAATTTCAAACTTGGTATGAGTGTACATATTGGGGTGACAATGATCTGATTAGATTTTAGGGGTCATGAGGTCAAAGGTCAAGGTCACAGGACTCAATATATATACAAAAATGCCTCGTTCTCGCGATATCTCAAAAACTGGTTGACGGATTAAATTAAAACTTGGTATTAGTGTAGATATTGGGGTGGCAATGATCTGATTAGATTTTGGGGTTCATGAGGTCAAAGGTCAAGGTCACAGTACTCAATGTATGTGTAAAAAAGCCTTGTTCTTGCGATATCTCAAGAACCGGTTGACGGATCAATTTCAAACTTGGTATGAGTGTACATATCGGGGTGCCACTGATCTGATTAGATTTGGGGGGTCATGCGGTCAAAGGTCAAGGTCACAGGACTCAATATGTATGCGAAAATGGCTTGTAATGGCAAAATTTCAAGAACTGAATGTCAGATTTCAATCAAACTCGGTACCTGAATGTTTTTTAGGGAGCCATCAAAGATTAGGGTCATATGGTCAAGGTCACAGGACTCAAAATATATGAAAAATATTTTTAAAAATTAAATCAGTGCATGTTAATTTGGGCTTGATATTAAAATCGCGTGATAGCGGAGGCATAATTTTCGATTGCGCGCAATCGAAGATCCATCTAGTTATGCTTGTGGTTGAATGTACCGTACGCATCAGCGTGAACCTCCCCCATCTTGTGTGTATGTACTTTGTAGATGGCCCCTTAGCCGGTGGCCTTCCTCAACCAGCACACATCAGCCGATTAGTGATGCTCTTTTGTTGGGCTCCTGGAATTATGTGGTTTTTAGAGCTTTGCTAGCAACAGTTTGGAGCAACTCTGCTTCAATTATTCCTTTATGAATGTTGTTTATTTATTGATTCTTAAATTAAGATTATAATACAATAATTTAAATTGTTTTGCAACTAGGGTATTTGATTGGCTGGGTGGCCTTCCTGAACAAGCACACCTTGGCCAATCAGTGGCACTCGTTTGTCGGCCTGCTGGACATCTACGGCTTTGAGAGCTTTGCTAGCAACAGCCTTGAGCAACTGTGCATCAATTAATTCATTATCTTGTTTATTCATTCATACATGATGCTTATAATACAATAATTTCAATTGTTCTTGTCTTGTAACTAGGGTGTTTGAGTGGCTGGTAGCCTTCCTGAACAAGCACACCTCGGCCAATCAGTGGCACTCTTTTGTTGGCCTTCTAGACATCTACGGCTTTGAGAGCTTTGCTAGTAACAGCCTGGAGCAACTTTGCATCAACTACGCCAATGAGAAACTGCAGCAGCACTTTGTGGCACACTTTCTACGAGCTGAACAGGTGCGAATACAAAAGTGTATTTGGAAAACAAACCATCTTATTTCTCTCTCTGAAGTATGATATTAAAGGGATCTAGTAACTGTGTTGGTAAATGCAAAAACTTACAATAAAAGTTGACGAAATATGTATTTCCGTGATCTGATATGTCCACAGAGTGATGTGGGAAAAGGCAATATGAGAGTTTTGAGGGTAATGCAAAGTGCAATTTCCTATTAAACTTATTGCCAGAAGTTTGTTCATAGTTGAGATAATCCCAGGGATATTTTCACATTAAATAGCAAATAAATAATTTACAAAGAGTAAATTTAACAAACCAATGCAGGATTCATACTCCAATTAGTAAGAGGAAACAAACGGGCATGAAAGAACTATTAGAGGTGCAAGTGAGTCTGTTTGATTCAGACAAAGTTACGAGATCCCTTTGAATGAATACTTCATAGTTTCCATTATGTATTTCTATCGTTGATATTGTCTTCCCCCATGGTGGACTTCAATTTGGATGATCATAGACCTTGGGCAAGATCTTGATCGTAAAACGACCCCTGTCCCCCGCTGGGCTCAGAGCTGCTAAGTCTAGAGTCTGTTGAGTGCTAGTCTCTAAACAAGGGAACATCTCTATAATAGTGTTCTGATTTTATTATTTTGTTGTAAGAGCTCCCGTATAATAAATGTTCTTTTGCCATGAAATAATTATACATGTACATTGTATATGTGGCAAATTTTATTTCTGTGGTAAAAATAATTATAGCTGTCATCAGAATAGTTTTAAAAACACTTACAAACTGATTCGAGGTTAGTGGCAGTGCTGGTGTTTTGCAACAGGTGACAGGCACTTTGACTGAAGGGAACAAATTTCAGTAAATTTCCAATACAAATCTAGAATTGTTTTGAAATAGTCCACCTATATATTGTAAATTCATCAGTAGTCGTAAAAAAAACTTTGAACAAAAAATATTGAGAGAAGTAATAACACCTTAGTTGTGTCCATGTCATTTATAACGCGGCAGCTATAGGGACAAGGCTACTTCATGATATACTGAAGTAGAGTTATGCCCGCGGGCTACTCTCCTCCTGATAGCAGAATCTGTTATTGATTAGTACTATAGGGCTCGCAGTTTGGGGCAGTTGAATCCTACCTTGTCTGTCTGTCAAACAGATAAGTACTAGAAGACACAGCAGGGGGTCGACCTTAGAAAAGGACGGTTTGGTAAGGTGTGAGAGCAACGGTGGAATAACCTCATGCTTTGGTACTGTATTGATCATTCTATGTTGATTTTACACAAAATCTGACATACATGTAAGTCCTACAATTGCTTGCACAATGGAGTTTAGGTCAGAGTCAGTTAATGAGCTTAATATTTTAATTTCATCCATGCTTTACAGGAAGTGTACAAGCAGGAGGGGCTTTCCTGGCAGTTCTGCAACTTCGTAGACAACCAGCCTTGCGTGGAGACTATCGAAGGAAAGCTCAGTGTGTTTTCCCTTATGAATGAGGTGAGATGATTATAAATACAAAGAGAATGCTCAAAATTATCACTAGCCATCGGCCAACGGCCAATTAAAATTAGCTTTGATGCGTTTAGTCCACTGGCCCGATGGTCAACCAAATATTACTAGTTTTGAATGCTTTTGTTTGTTTGGGGCCACAAGATTCAGGTTACGGGACGCTAGAATGCACAAAAGTTAATTTCTAGCATTGATTATGATAAAGATGTTTAATAATAACATGTTGCCTACAAGAACCTGATATACATATAGTGCAATAGCTGTATCGTCAAAATGTTCATGCAGTCTATTTTTTTTTGTATATTACTTGATACAAGTGAGAATTCATTATATTTCCTCTTGTTATGTCTCTGCCAACAAAGGTTTCACTCCCATTGTGGTGCATGTATTTCATAGCTATCTCTCTGATGGCTGTTTAAAACCATCCTGAATTAGACATGTGAATGTTGGCACGTCTGCGCAATGAATTGTCCCTATTTTACCTCCCTACATGTATTTGTATGAATAAGGAATGTCAATAAAAAAATCATCACTTTGCATGATCCTTCACACTTTCCCCAAGTTGATTTCATGTCCTTCGAGTTTGTGTCAGGCTTGTATAGCCTCTGACTGGCACGAGCAATGAAAAGGGATTCTGGAATGAACCTCTATCAATAGGTTCTTGTAGCTCAATGGTTAATAGAGCAGCTGGGTGTGTTCTGAAAACGATTTTAAGTTACAATTTATTGTATCTACTTCATATCTACGTCACTAAAATATATTTTAGCAAATCGCTGTTCCTTAAGTACAGTTGAATATTTTAGTGACGTAGTTATGATGTAGATACAATAAATTTTCAACTTAAAATCATTTTCAGAATACACCCCATGGTCTAGCAATCCAGAGTCCTTGGGTTGGATTCATGGCAAAGCCTCATTTTCCTTTTTGCTTATTTTTCCTTTTTTTTTAATAATAAGGAATGTCGTCTGAATCGCCAGTCTGACCCAACATCCTTTGAAGACAAGCTGCTAGCCTCCGTGGACAGTCCCTTCCTCACCAAGGCACCCATGGGCCACCCAGAAGCTGCCTTTACCATCAGGCACTATGCAGGGACCGTTACGTATGACACGCATGGACTCATTGAGAAGACGAAGGTAACCCAAAGATTGTCATGCGTGCATGGGCTATATTGGGGATCGTAATACATGTCTTAACATTGTTTCTGGGCTATTTTGTATGCATTGCATAACACTGAGCCAGTGTATATTGTGTACCGTCACGTATGACACGCATGGACTCATTGAGAAGACGAAGGTAACCAAAAGATTGTCATGCATGCGTGGGGATTGTAATACCTGTCTAAACAGTGCGCATTACATAACACCGAGCAGGTGTGTATTTCGCTCCATGTGCAAAGCGTTTGTAAGATGGCACAGCGGGTCCGATTTAGGAATCTTAACTAAATGTACCTTTAAAACTTGATATGATTCATAAATAAGCATTTATAGGGGATGTTTTTAACTTTAAAATTTGCATGAACATTTTAAACGCTGTAAACCTCCTGAGTTTTGGATTGACTTAAACGAAGCTAAACCTGTCTATTTCAATTATGTTAATTACAATTATTTTGTCATTGTACTTTTGTAGGAATGCGCTTTGATTATTGGGAGTCTTTCAGGCAAGCACATATCAGTTTGGATCACCCAAGTTTAATCAATGTGGTACAGTTAGTTTACCATTCATTTGAATCTGACTTGATCCAATTGATTCAAATTCTGTTATGTTTGAATTTGTATTTCAATTTGCTTAGGATCCGATCCCCATTGAGCTACTAGAGGTCCTTCAGGCAAGCACCAATCCGTTTGTCTCACAAATCATCCAACCAGAGCTGGAACGAACAAAGGTAAAGGGATTTTTATGCCTCCGCCAACGAAGTGGCCGGAGGCATTATGTTTTCGGGTTGTCTGTCCGTCCGTCCGTCCGTCCGTCCGTACGTCCGTCCGTACGTCCCGTTTTCGTTCTCGCGATATCTCAAGAACCGGTGGACGGATCGATTTCAAACTTGGTGTGAGTGTACATATTGGGGTGACAATGATCTGATTAGATTTTAGGGGTCATGAGGTCAAAGGTCAAGGTCACAGGACTCGATATATATGCAAAAATGCCTCGTTCTCGCGATATCTCAAGAACCGGTTGACGGATCAATTTCAAACTTGGTTTGAGTGTAAAATTTGAGGTGGCAATGATCCGATTAGATTGTGGGGTTCATGAGTTCAAAGGTCAAGGTCACAGGACTCAATATATGTGTAAAAATGCCTTGTTCTTGCGATATCTCAAGAACCGGTTAACGGATCAATTTCAAACTTGGTATGAGTGTACATATCGGGGTAGCAATGATCTGATTAGATTTGGGGTTCATAAGGTCAAAGGTCAAGGTCACAGGACTCCATATATATGCGAAAATGGCTTGTAATTGCAAAATTTCAAGAACTGAATGTCAGATTTCAATCAAACTAGGTACCTGAATGTATCATAAAGAGTCAACGTAGCCATAAAATGTTGGGGTCATGAGGTTGAGGTCAAGGTCACGGCACTCATTATACATGCAAAAAAGCTTGTAATGCCAAAATCTCAAGAACTAAATGTCAGATTTCAATCAAAGTTGGTACCTGAATGTTTTTTAGGGAGCCATCAAAGATTGGGGTCATATGGTCAAGGTCACAGGACTCAAAATATATGAAAAATATTTTTACAAATTAAATCAGTGCATGTTAATTTGGGCTTGATATTAAAATCGCGTGATAGCGGAGGCATAATTTTCGATTGTGCGCAATCGAAGATCCATCTAGTTAAATCTGATATTCTCTTTTTTATACAATCATTGTGAATAAAAAAAAAACTTTCTATGTATTTTACAATTGGACTGATAAATGTAATGAAGCAAAATGAAATTAGTTGCTAAAACTGTCACAATGCTGTTAATTTGAAGTATTGAATAAAATATTGAATACTTCTTTCAAATGTTTCATGACCTTGTTTATAACTGAGCAGCATTCACTTATTGGATACTATACCGTTCTTATTGGTCTATCACTTTTTACTGAGAATGATGGTCCAATTTCCTGAGAATGTCATGGACTTCAAGTATTTTTTAAAATGTCACTACTTGCCATTAACCCTTCTTTTATAACATACTTTTCACTGAAATGTATTCGTAATTAACTCTTAAGTGCCAGGGATGTTAATGCTCTATGGCATTTGTGTGTATTGTAACTCGCAAAAATGCGAGCTTGGCACTCAAAGAGTTAAGAAAACTGGCAAAAAATATATATATTTTATTTTTAATGGATGAAAAATAGCAAAGAAAGATAAGTTAACACAGTAATGGAACCCAAGACCTTGGGATAGCTAGACTAGCATGAGCATTGAAAAGGGTTTTGGGGATGTACCACCATCATAAGAGCTTCTAGCCTAGTGGTCAGGGTACCGGTCTAGTAATACGGAGGTCGTGGAGTTTGATTCCCGTTTAAGCCCGCTTTTCCTTGCTCTTTTTTGTTTATTTAAAGAATTTTGCAGTGTATTTGTGTAATCTATCATATCATTCTGTGTGACTTTCCAAACAGGAACTTCAAAGCAAGGGCAGTTCCAAGGCGTCTGTCAGTAAGACAGTGGTGTCAAGATTCAAGGTATATAACTTACATACAGTATTATATTGGGTTATGTTATATTTGGGGCTCGACACTTGACATTTGCCCGCTTGACCAGGGCAAGTAAAAATTGATGTCGGGCAAGTGAAATTTCATAAAAGGTCTAGTTTGCTTGCCCGATCAGACAACGTAAATTTCTCTTCAACAGACTTCTTTGGTTGATATGTAAACTGCAGCGGATCCACATGCTGGGCAAGTGGATCCCACAGCCGCTTTAAGACAATCTTCTCCAAACACTTCATAACGACCGACGTTAGCGCAACAGGCCGGTAGTCATTATGCTCTGTCGGTCGTCGCACCTTAGCTACTGGGATGATAGTTGCCGTCTTCCAACACTTTATCACTGCATGCTCATCCAGGGATCTCTGAAACAAAGATGTAAAAGGCACTGCTAGCTGATGTGCACAGGCTCTCAGCACTTTACCGCTAATACCGTCAGGACCCTTGGACTTACGGGGATTCAGACGTTGGAGCAGGCCCTCTACCTCCCAGGAGTTGACAGCAATGGGGGCGCCTTCACTGTTGGACTTGGTTCATCTCCATCTCATGATCATCATTCTCGAACCTGCAGTAGAATCTATTTAGATCGTTTGCTGTTTCTTCAGGGTGATCTGCAAAAAGAAATGGATCATTACGATTTCTTTTATAACCTGTCATTCTTTCCATACATTTCCATGCATCCTTAGAATTGTTTGTCTCAAAACACTGGTGAAGTTTATCTTTATACAGTAACTTTGCATTCTTTACAACTTTCTTCAAGTTTTTCTTGCATTCTTAACTTTCTGTGTTTCTCCATCATTAAAGGCTTTCCTTTTCTCATGCAACAACTGTTTGAGCTCTTTTGTTATCCATGGTTTTTCATTTGGATAAATTGTTTTAGTTTGGGTTGAAATGTGCAACTGTTCGCAGAAAAGAACATAGGCATTAATAACTTCAACAGTGCCATTCAAATTCAAATCATCATCATCCTCCAAAAGCACTTCCCAATCGGTGAGGGCAAAACAATCTTGAAGCTTCTGAATTGATTCTGCATTCCACACTTTGACTTGAATCTACTTGGGTTTAACTGTTTTTAATCTTTGGCGATACTTAGACAAAAAATGAATCATACAATGGTCCGACTTATCAATGCAGGACGGTTCATAGATTTATATGCACAAGAGACTGAGCAGAAACACTGATCAAGAATGTTATTTCCTTGTGTAGGTTTGTCAATACATTTCTCAAATCTGGGTAGCACATCGTTCAGTTCACATTGGTTCACATCGCCCAGAACAATTATTGGTGAATCTGGTGATGAGCCCTCAATAAATTGCACAGTTTCATACACGACATCAGAAGCTTTCCTTTTATCTCCATCAGGCGGTATATACACCAATATAACAAAGACTTGATTGAACTCTCTGGGTAGATAAAAAGGTCTGAAAGATGTACAAAGTAATTCAATGTTGGGGTCACATAGTGTTTTCCTTACACAATGCATTTTGCATTTTCTTTAAATTTGTCCTGCAAATATGTTTGTCATTTGGATATTTGTAAATTTTAGTAAGATTTAATGAGACTTAGATGAAATCTACCGAAAAAAAAAAAAAAAATCAAGGATATCTTTGTACTATCTTGACTCCACCCTACACCAGATGCATCAAACTAAAACCCCGCTGTCAGCCAGACTTGTGGGACAGTTGTTTTGTTATAATTATGTCATTTGAATATTGGGTCAATTTCACTAAATGTAATGAGATTTAGGTAGAATCTACCAGAATTCCAGATTATCTTCAAGGATTTGTTTCTACTTTCTTGAATAGGAGTCTTTGGCGAGTCTAATGCGGACCCTGAACTCTACGACTCCACACTACATCAGATGCATCAAACCGAACCCGCACTGCCAACCAGACTTGTTGGACAGCTGTTTCGTTGCATCCCAGCTGAAAGCCTGCGGCGTGCTCGAAACAATCGCCATCAGTGCAGCTGGGTTTCCAGCCAAGTGAGTAATGACAATAATACATCATAGATAATAGATTACTTTTATATAGTGCTCTATACAACAGTTTCTAAGCGTCGTAGAAACAGTAATAGTATTGGGTGAGTTCAAGTCTGCCGGCAAGGGAGGGATGTAGACTCCTCCACAGCCTCTTGCTTAAAACTGAAGACAAGGACTTTGCAGTTACCAACATCTAGTAGCTTGTTTCTTGTTTATAGGGCAGTCACATTTCTGCAGGACATTATACACATATAAATGTGAAAAATTGATGAATAAATGTATAATACGGTCTTTTGATTTCATTTTGTTCTATATCACTTTAGAATCTCTCGTGCTGAGTTTTGTCAGTGATACAGGTTTCTAATTCCTGGCCAGGAGCTGAGTTAAACTCTGCTGACAAGAGAGGGATGTAGACTCCTCCACAGCCTCTTGCTTAAAACTGAAGACAAGGACTTTGCAGTTACCAACATCTAGTAGCTTGTTTCTTGTTTATAGGGCAGTCACATTTCTGCAGGACATTATACACATATAAATGTGAAAAATTGATGAATAAATGTATAATACGGTCTTTTGATTTCATTTTGTTCTATATCACTTTAGAATCTCTCGTGCTGAGTTTTGTCAGTGATACAGGTTTCTAATTCCTGGCCAGGAGCTGAGTTAAACTCTGCTGACAGGGGAGATATGTAGACTCCTCCACAGCCACTTCTTTGGAATGGAAGATGAGGACTTTGCAGTTACCACTATTTAGGAGTTTATTTCTTTTGAGGGCAATTAAATGCAGATAGAATATGTGAAACTTTTATGAATAACGGTTGAATGTTATGTTCTGATTTCAATTTTTTATATCTCTTTATAGACTCTCTCACGCTGAGTTTTGTCAGCGATATGGCATGCTAATCTCTGGCCAGGAACTGAGTTCAACTCTGCCAGCAAGAGAGAGGTGTAGACTCCTTCACAGCCACTTGTTTGGGACGGAAGACAAGGAGAATGACTCTGGTGTGAGCACCATGCAGCAGCTGGGCAGAACCAAGATATTCCTCAAAGAAGGACAGGTAACTGATGTGAATTGATTTGATTTGATTTGATTTCCATACTTTTTCAAAACAATAAGTCAATAACATTTATATAGTATAAAGTTTGGAACGGAAGACAAGGAGAATGACTCTGGTGTGTCCACCATGCAGCAGCTGGGCAGAACCAAGATATTCTTCAAAGAAGGACAGGTAACTGATCTGATTTCATTTAATTTCATTTAATTTCATTTTGATTTGAATTTATTTCCACACATTTTCAAAACAATAACATATATATATAATTATATTACAAGGATATATAAAAAATCATAATATTGAATTGTACAATTAATGATTAAGTTATTCTTATAATATAAAGAATATGATTGAAAGACAAATAATTGTACAGAAAGTTTATAACAGAAAGTTTATACAACTTTTTTTGGAAGTCATAGACATAATGGATAGTATTTGAAATGATTGAAAACAAAGGGAAAAAATGAATATGAGCAAATAAAATAGCTTGATTGTTTGAGCACCGGCAATCCAGAGGTTTCTGGTTCGATTCCTTGCCAAGCCCAATTTTGTTCGCTCATTTTCATATACATGTATTTGATTTATTAGTGGTCAACTTGCCATTGAGTGGAAGTGGGAAATTTGCACTTAACCGGGGTAATAATAATAATGTAAAGCGCTATGATACTCGGGTGAATAACGTTATATAAATAACCGTTATTATTATTATTATTATTATTATTATTATTATTATTATTATTATTATGTGTTTATCCTTCAGTTGGAATACCTTGAGAGCATGCGTGTGAAGCGGTTATCACAGTGTGCCACTGTCATACAGAGGGCATGGAGGCTGCACATGGCCATGGTAGAGGGACAGAGGGAGTGGGCCGCAACCATCATACAAGCTGGTACGTTGTCTGTACACACATACACATAATCTAAACCATCATACAAGCTGGTACATTGTCTGTTTGTGTGGAACGCACATCTAAACCATCATACAAGCTGGTACGTTGTCTGTTTGTGTGGTACACACATCTAAACCATCATACAAGCTGGTACGTTGTCTGTTTGTGTGGTACACACATACACATAATCTAAACCATCATACACTCTGGTACGTTGTCTGTTTGTGTGGTACACACATCTAAACCATCATACAAGCTGGTACGTTGTCTGTTTGTGTGGTACACACATCTAAACCATCATACAAGCTGGTACGTTGTCTGTTTGTGTGGTACACACATCTAAACCATCATACAAGCTGGTACGTTGTCTGTTTGTGTGGTACACACATACACATAATCTAAACACTCTATTTAATGTAACACTGTCAGAGTTACACAGTTTGAATACCAAGAGAGTATGTGTGTGAAGCACTTATCCCGTAGTACCAGTGTCATCCTGAGAGCTATGGGAACCTGATTAAAGGCCATGGTAGAGGGACAGAGAGAGTGGGTGGCAACCATCATAAAATCTGGTACAGTGTCTGTTTGTGTGGTACACACATACAATTACATGTCTACCCACAGACAAACACATGCATTCGTACACACACTGACACATACATATATGATTGGTGATGGTGATTATGATGATGATGTAATGATGATGATGATGATGATGATGATGATGATGATGATGATGATGATGTAATGATGATGATGATGATGATGATGATGATGATGTTGATGATGATGATGATGATGTAATGATGATGATGATGATGATGATGATGATGATGATGATGATGATGATGATGATGATGATGATGATGATGATGATGATGATGATGATGATGATGATGATGTAATGATGATGATGATGATGATGATGATGATGATGATGATGATGATGATGATGATGATGATGATGATGATGTTCTAGGAAAGTATGATTATTGATCAGTTCTGGACTGTAGGAACGCAGAATAGGTGTATGGAATTTTGTGTTATGTTGATGACTGCTAGCTGGTGATTATCTTGATAATAATCAGGCATATTACATACATTTAATACAGTAAAGTTAAATTATTATTTTATTTTATATAAAATAAATGAATAAAATAAAATAATAATTTAACTTTACTGTATTAAATGTATAGAGACAACATTTAAACGTAAATCAGACCAAATCTTACCTAGTAATTTGGCAAGAATTATGAAAAATAAGGTCGAGAATGCACCAGAGAGCATTTAATACTCAGACTTTGTGCTCGCAATGTGCACTTCCTGCACACTTGTGCAATTACGCCGCGACTTTCCTCTTTTTTTGTCTTACCCCACTCACATGCCTGATAATCCAGTTTTGTATTCCTATTCCTAGGGTACCGTGGTTGGAAGGTGCGCCAGGCCATGCAGATCATGAATGATGCAGCCAGGGTGATCCAGCATGCCATGTTCATGTACTGTATCAAGAAGAGGAGAGAGCGAACTCTGACACCAGATGTTGAAGAAGACCAAACTGAGGAGGTAATGAACTTCTCAAAGTAGTAAAGAACCACTATGAATATATTTTGTTGGGCTTGGTCGTAGGACCAGTAAGTAACTTGTTAATTTTAGTACCCTACCCTATATATCAAGTGTGTACTTTTTTATAGACAAGCCTCTACTTTGCTAACAAGGGCTAAACGCAACAAACATGTTGGTACTTAAACCAAATTGATAGCAGGTACCTATTTTTTGTTGTACATATTGTATGCATTATCCATGAATGTCAACTTCATAAATACTATATCTTGCTATGATTTTTTTTTGTCATGTAATTAAAAAAAAGGAAAATACTTTTTTTTTCATCTTAGATATATTTTGGAAACTGTGCCAATTTTGTACTTTTCCTTGCATTTTAAATTGAAAGTCCTCAAACAGAACCCACGCCCAATTTGCTGTGAAAATTCCCAAAGTCTGTGGGTCTATTCTAGACATTCTGAAGAATCATTCCCATCTCTTAAATGCCTATAATTCTCTTTCAAACTTGCCAACTATATCCTGCTATTTATTCTCTTTTTGAATCCTTTTAAAATTTCAGTTTGAAAGTCCTCGCACAGAACCCAAGCCCCCGAGAAAATCGGTCCACTTTGCATCAAACCTTGCCACCGTCCGAGAAATCTACTCCCCGAGTCCCGTTCCCTCCCCGTCTGCAACGCCCACCCCCTGTCAACCCAGCAAACTGGTATTCACCGAAAACTCCACCCACTTTGACGGTCTGTCTACTGTCGACCATCACCATGGTAACAACGAAACAAGGAAGACAGCTATCAAGGGGAGTGACGGAGATCCTGTGGCAGCTTCAGCGGCTTCAGGCACGATGAAAGAAGAGGATGCTGATGCTGATGCTACGGGCAGAGGAGCAGTTGCCACGGTGACCAATCTACTGAGGAAGCCGGCGGTGGACGTGGCAATTGTTGGTGCGATCGCGGTTCTGCTGTTCACTGGACCGCTGAGATGGAATTAGTACTGTCGATGAGCATGATTGAAGAATGCCAAATGACGGCTTCATCAATTGCAAAGATATCGGGGTAGGATGATTCTGGTAGAGATGCAGTTGCTATGGTGACCAATCTTCTGAAGAATCCTGCAGGGATCTTTGCAATTGTAGGTGTGGTCGCGATTCTGCTGGAGCACTGAGATGGAATTAGTACTGCTACGATGACAGTCATCTGAAAAAAAACTGCCATTGACATCGCAATACCACATTCAGTTGCGGTTCTTCTAAAAACGTGACCGCTAAAGATAATGAACATTGAGGAACCTTTTTCCGCAATCAGGTGCAATTTTGACATATTGATATTTTGGAAGTAATGTCATTAGAAAGTTGAGAATGAAAATATGTTTTAATCCATCGTGTTGATCAAGATTAGCTTGTCTATCGATGTCCATGCATGATATCTCTGCAAGATTTTAGTATAATTAAATTTTCTTTTATAGTTCCAAATTATTGTACATGTAATTCACTAAATGCTTCCAATACATGTACATTTGGATTTAGCGCTATCCCCAATTTCAGTTTAATATTATAGACTGTACCTGTATTATCAGGGGCATTGCTTCTCAAAGAAGATGACTTCATGGATTTGTTGTTTTTGTTTTTACTTGAATTGTGTTTAAAATCCAATAGACACAGATCATTCTCAGTAAAATTGAGATTAGTTAGATGAAGAAATTTTAAATAAAGTATCAATTTATGAATTTTATCATGGAAAAGTTGCACATAACATGCTGTACTAACAGCGTTTTTGTATTCTGCGGACGTGCATGGGTTACCACATGTATGTGGCTATTTAATTTATTGTGAACATTTTTTGTGCAAATTTCTATTTCTCTTTTGTTTTCAGAGAAAATGGTTGAATCTTCCATGTGTCCGAATAGTACCCTTACTATTGCATTAGTGGCTGCAAATCTGGATACAAAACTTTTAAAATCTCTGATTTAAAATCAGAATGCAAGATATTTTCCACCAATCAATCATAGAATAATGATAAATATTAAGTTCTAAATGATAAAACACGAGTCTTAGCAAATACAGTAATAATAGGACACAACAAAAATTACTCAAATTAATTAGTTTTAATTAAGTTGAGTCTCGAAACCAGAACTAATGTTTAAATTATTATGTTATCTGACTCGGTAAAATAAGAGTCATTGATTGGCTAAACTCAGTTATGTGATGTCAACTTAATTCGGTATGTTCGCTGCGATTGATCGATATGAGAGAATTTTCATCAACATATTTGACTGAAATTTCTAGCCATGCTATGGATTTTAAGTGTTATGTTCACCTTTGGAAGTAGACACAGGATGCAAGTTACAATGTTGTTTTAATGCTGCATTCTTTAGATGTATTCTACTCCAGGCGGGGTGAAATGTACACACTTGTTAATACACTGTGTATGACATTCTACAGATACCTGCATGTACTCATCTATTATGACTGGCAATGATGTCCATATCACTTTGGAAAGCCACAATTTGTACCCAAGCTCAGCTTCTTACATTTTAATTGTACCTCAAAACAAAGTCAAATTAAAACTTACCAGATATTAACTTTGTTACTAATTGATTGCTACTTGATTGGTGGAACACCCGTGTGCGTCGGCCAATATGACGTGTCCTTTACTGGCCAATCAAGCGCTTACTCGCTCAAGCATGATAGCGCGTTGCACCTGCCATAGGGTATAAATACCCTTGCTTACAGCATATTTGTATCACCTGACGAAGTGTTGCAGCGGCGCACGAAACGTTGGAGCTTTAGATTCCTTGTTGACCTTACATTGCGAGACAAACGAATATCACTAGCGATATTATTAACAATATTAACTTTGTTGACCATACATTGCGAGACAAACGAATATAACTAGCGATATTATTAACGATATTAACTTTGTTGTTCGGAACATCATGGAGTTCTATTTCATGAAGACAATTTGTCTCTCAATAGCATTTCATATCCCTCATAGACGAACATTCCGTGATATTCCCTCCACCACCACTTAACATCTGTATAATGTTCATCAGGGAAGAAAGATATTGATTATGTACATACATGTATTTTATATAACTAATTATTTGCATTATCTCACAAGTTAATGACCAATATTAATCAAATGTTATATTATATATATAGTACTCTCCGTAGTAATGGAATGTATACATACCAAAACAAATATACCATGCCAACATCAATATTTCAAACCTAGATGGATCTTTGCTTGTTAGCAATTATAAAGGAAAACAACAAATGTTTTCAGTTTCTCTTAATCATGTGAAAACACTCAAGAAATATGCTGGCGTGATTTTAGTTGATGTAAATATATCATCTTTTAATTGGATGATGGTGCTCTATTCTAACATTGTACAGAAATACAGATTTCAAATGTAAATTCATTGTGAAATAAAAAGATATATACATGTATTTAAAAATGTATTATGACGTGCTGATAATTTATGACATTTATATGAGAATTTCATGCAATAAAAGTAAATTAACTAGTATATGAAGTCCTAATATCTGCAGTTTGTTTTTATTATGCAAATAATGGCTAATGCTAAAGAAACTAGAATTGTAATGTAATGTATTGTAAAGTAATATCATGCATAGAAAAGAACCTAGTCTACTTCTCGAAAAGAGTACCTAGGGTGTTAACCCTGTTGACTAGTACACCACATCCTGCACATCACAACCAAATCAAAGTGACAGAATAACCAGCAAGTTGATATTGTTCACTATACAGAAGAAGAAGAAGAAAAATGTACATTGTACATGTACCACAAATGAAAACAAACAAAACAAAAATCATTCAAGAACATTACAAACATTGTCAGTGATAGCAATGTGGGATTTTGCATGTATTCTGATTGATGTACATTGTATTTTTTTTAATGTGGTCATATAAGCATCTCAAATGTTTGGAAAATAGATTTAAATTAATGAACGCTTAAAGTCCATTGACAGGGGGTGACAAGACATGCATGTAATTTTACTTACTTAGGGATATATACACAATTAATCCTTGTGTAGGGTAGCAAAATACTGATCAAATTTGTTTGGGATCTTATTTTTTTGGTCTCCCAATCAATGGAAAGTGCAGTATTCTACTAAATTTATCAACTTAGCTGGACCAAGTTCATAACCGTAGGCTAACTAATCCACACCTCAGATTAGTTGAACCTGCAAACTTATCACTTTAGGCTGGCTTAAAGTCATAAACAGGCCTACCAGAATACAAAATTTTAGTCCGGACTAAAGTTATCAACTTAGTTGGGGGTTAGTCGACACTTAGTAAGCACTTTAGGCCAGACTAATTTAGTAGAACACCGGCACCTGGGTTTAAATCAGACTCGTGTTCAAAATACTAATCAATGCACAATTTAACGTCTATTTAACACTTTCGAGTGCCAGGGAATTTATTGCTCTATGGTATTTGTGAAAATGCAAGTTACAATTAATTGTAAGTCAGATCATGTGTTCTGAATGCGCTAATCTGATCGGTTGAAAAAAAGCAACGGGGCCAAGGAGTTAAACGCTGGCATTTTTTGCTTACTGTTCCAGATAACTGCATAATTCCAGTCACTTCTAGTCGTATATTTCCTCTGTGATGCAAATAATCAACGTTTTGACTGAACACTGGAGAATGCCATGTTTTCCAATGGTACTGCATGAAACTAAAGTGGATTATGTAACCACTGACATAGCAGCAGATTCAACAACGGTTTATACATACTGTACCTTGCTTTTGTTAGTCCACGCTCAAGATGACGTTTCATGCGGTACTGTTGGAAAACATGGTAGCCTCCAGCGGTCAGTCAATAGCAGTTTTTGATTATTTTCATTATTAGTGATTACCCAAGAGGAAATATGCAACTAGAAGTGAATGGAATCATGCATTAGTCACTAATAGTAAACAAAAAGTACAGGGGGGTGTTTCACAAAGATCCTAAGTTGATCTAAGCACTAAGATGGTCTTAAATATTATGGAAAGCCATTAGTGTCTTGAAACAGTTTTGTAGTTAGGTTGAAATGCATAAGATGTTGATTCAAATCATAATATATTTTCTATTAAATTATCAAATAAATTTCTGGATTTCACATAAAATTCATGAAATCTCTTTGATAATTAGAAAATATATATGATTTGAACCAACATTGTATGCTTTTCAACATAACTTTTACAAAACTGTTTCAACACACTAATGGCTTTTCATAATATTTAAGACCATCTTAGTGCTAAGATCAACTTAGGATCTTTGTGAAACATCCCCCAGGTTTGTATGACCTTCCTACATCAGTTAATTAATAAATTGAAGAAAACAACAACTTGACACGTCAATACAGTATCCTAGTGCAACTGAATTTTATTCAAAGAACATACAAAACAATATACCATGATTACAAAATACTAAGATATTCCATTTTTTAAATTTTATTGCAACTCTGATTTTGCAAAGTGACTACAAATGAACACGTATTACAAATAAGTTCATGTATATACATATACTTAACATAATTCCCCATTTCCTTTCCTATTCTAATAAGCAAGGAAGAGTTGGAAACAAAATCATCCAAGCTAAGTACACTTACAATCATGGTATACAGTGTACAGTTTATAGAAAATGTACATTACTCGATAGATACCTTACATCTTATTTATCTAATCCACAATTGATGAGTATTTCATATCACACTTTAAATGTAAATTAACTTTCAAATAGATCAGATAGAGCAGACATGTTGGTACATGTATGTTTATACCTTATATTTGTATCTATAATTATGCACAACAATCGTAAATCAACTATGACGGAAAGGAATCATTCGATTTGCAAAGTTATACAGAAGTTTATATTATGTACAAAAAAAATCAATAATATGACAGAGTATCATTCCTTTTTTTTTTTTAGTGCAAAAAAATACATGTACAGCTTTTTGTGGAAAGATTTATCAATTAGTCAATAAGATCTTGTGTTACTATCATCAATTTCCCTGATTTGTTAATTTGCAACAAGTGATAACACAAGGTAGCTTTAGTACACAACTCGAAATTAGCTTCATAAATTTGTTGTGAAATAAGAGGTATACAAGTGAAATCTGACAATACAGATAATTGAAATAATGCATCATTTATCAAACAATAGATGTTTAAAATCCAAAACAAACATTCTTTATGCTATTTTTCAGGATACGCAGGGGAAAAAATGCATCCTTCCATTAAAATAATAATTACAATTGATCATCATGTGAAAACTACTTAATTTGACATTAACATACACAACGAAATATAGACTGTTTAAACATTTCACTAATGTAACTTACAACTTTTGATGAACTGGTTTGACCTTACTGCACACAAATGGGACAATACACACAAATTAATATATAACCAAACAAAATAAAGTTAGTTCTACCTTAATCAGATTAGATCTTACTAAAAATACATGGAATAAATTGACGTATATTCTCATATACATGTATGTCATTGGTTGAGAAAGTGACTTTTTGTACTTTGGAGTTTGAAGTTTGAAAGAACCCAAATGTAGCTCTCTTGTATGTATTTGTTGAATGTTCCAAATATTGGACATAATTATTATCTGGAAATTTAGCAACGCAAGATTGTTCCAATATTGGTCTAATATTGTAACAACTTGCAAAGAGTGAAGTCTATTAATTACTAAACAGGTTACACAATGCGACATCCACGGAGACTAAACTTGTATAAGTATACTTAAAGGGATCTAGTTAATTTGCTGACGCATGCCAAAACTAACAAAGCGTTGATAACATTTTAATTTCTGTGATCCGATATGTCCACCGAGTGATGTGTGAAAATTCCATGTTAAATTAATTTCATATGGCCAAGAAATATGAGCGAAATGCAATACGATATTTCCTAACTTATTGCCATAACTTTGTATGAAGTCGAAATGATACCAGGGAGACTTCCAACTTTTTGAATATGAATATTTTTATAACGAAAGAGAAATTCAGAAAATTAAAACCTGATTGATGCTTCTGCTGGTAATTCAAAAACAAGAAGGTATGTGAGAACTGCTAGTCGTTCTAAGTAAGTTTTTGTTGATTTTGGCAATGTTAATAGCTCCCTTTAACCTTACTCAGCATAGTGAGACATTACAAAACAGTTCAATGATCGGTAGTGAAAGGACGAAGCAGGATGTATCGTTTAGAGGGCGACGGCGAATCCGAGGCGGTTCTGTCCGCGGTCGAACTTGGTGTAGTAGGCACGGAGGAAGGGGTCTCCCAGGATCCAGAGGGGGCCGACTGGGGGAGGCACATCAAGACCAATGAAGCCCACCACGCACAACTCAATTGTGCCTTGCTTGACCTGAAGGAGGTCGGGGTGACGGAGAGAGGGGGGGGGGGGGGGTAAAAAGAAGGAAAAAAGTGTTTATTAACAGAAATATCAATATCATATTATCATTTGACATTTTATTTTATGAAATGGGAAAGTACCATTCCGCGTTCCTTATTACGTGTAAATAGAGAAATTGAAATAAGCAAAGAAAAAAACCCTCCCCAGAAATTTGAACCCGAGACCTCCGGATTGCTAGATCGGTGCTACCGACCGAGCTTAATCGCTCCGCTACAAAGTAATAAGCAGTTTATCAAAACTTCAGCGCATCACAAGTAGAGTAAAACACAAAATGTGCCCAATCTCTTCAAAATTATTTGCCTTTTATTCATTTATTGCATGAGAAGTGCATGAAGATAAAAAATATAGAGTACAGCAGTGTGGCGTCACAGCTATTCATTGCCATGGGTAATGGTTCTAAACAATGTCAGGCAAGCCATACATTTGTGAGCTAGCAGTTGCTAAGAAGGCAAGTGTCCAACTCAAACCCATTACCAAAAGCCAAAATTAAAGGAAAATATTACACAAAACATACTCCTTGCATTTTATCAAGGCATATCTTTGAAGATCTTTGAGGATTAAAAGTATCACAAATTGTTATATAATTCAGATTGTTTAATAGCAGACTCTTAATTCTTCTTAATTAAAGGGATAGTTGAGTATTGGTCAAACTTAACTTTAGTAACCAAAACCTGCACCATTACGGTACAAAGTAATAGTTATAACTTCACCATGCTCGAAAAGTATACACAATTACAAACGACTAAGTAAAACCCCTGTTATCATTCAAAAAGAGCCGTTACAACTCAAGAGGGCACTATTTAAAAAAAAAATCATTGGTTTTAGCCATTTAATGTTTGTTAAAATAATGATTCAATAGAGATATCATCAACGACTTTTTAAAAACCTATTCTGATTTTTTTCAAAGTAGTCTTCAAGCATTTTTTGAAATTTTTCTAAAAAGTCTAAATATCGCCCGGTGATTGCCGGTGAAAAACATTTTGAATAAAAATATATTTATGGATATTTCAGCCGTTTCTGAACCGATTTTGATCAAATAAAGTTTCTTCTGTTTATTAAAATTGTATGTTCTTTCGAATTTGACGGTCAGTTTTTCATTATCTCACAAAAAAATATCGGGGGGGGGGGGGGGGGGGGGGGCACTTCGGGAAATACCAATACTCAACACTACCTTTAATCTTTAATCTTCAATTCAATCCCATGGAGCAAACCTACCTTCAGGATGTAGTCACTCCCCTCCAGAGTGAAGGTGTGTCCGTTCAGCACGATGGAGATGGTGGGCAGGCTGGGGATCTTGTTGCAGTCGATCATGTACTGGTAAGGTCAAGGAAGAGTGAAGCTCTCATCAAATATACATGGTACATTGTCCTAATGTTAATTGCTATTGTCATATCGTCCAATTGTACTCGTGTTAAATGTATAATAATAATAATTAATAATTGTCCATTTTTATATATATATAGTGCTTTATTACAGTTAAGTCTCAAAGCGCTCGGAGCATTATTACCTTATTCGTCAAAAATATAAATGTTGTTGTAACATGACGTCAGAATGTTTGTGACCTTGTACACATTATTATATAACATAGAGATACTTCAATATAATCCGATAAATTTTAAAATCTAATGATGTAGTCACTGATGATGATGATGATGGTGGTGGAGATGATGATGATGGAGGTGGAGATGGTGATTATGGTGGCGATGATGATGATGATGATGATGATGATGATGATGATGATGATGATGATGACTATGATGATGATTTCTAATGGTAATGAAGATTGTAGTAGAAATGATGATGATAATGATGGTAATGGTGATGAATGAACACATGTTATAAACATGTAAATATGTTATTGTTGTTAAAAAACTTCCAAACTTCAAGAGATAACGATTTACCTCTCCAGATACAATGGGTGCACCTCCAATCTGCTTCTGCAGTTCCTTAATCTGGGCAGAGGGGCCGGCAATGAGGGAGGTGCCAGTGTCAGCAATGGCGTTGCAGTTAGTGCAGAAGCTCGAGTTGGACCCAAGAGAAAGACTGCACAATGAGAAAGAAGAACAGATGAGATTGGATAAGAACAGCTATTTGATATAGCTATTCATGCGAGTATCATTGTAGCACTTTACTATACTATTATCATTCCGGTCAATGGAGACACACTGCATTCATTCCTGCAATCATAAGACAATAACAAAAACACTACGATTGCATTTATGCAGCAAGATAATCTCTGGTGGAAATAATAGGGACTCTTTACAACACCAAATGTGAACAAACCAACAACACCACCATTATCACTACCATCAGCAACGCCATTATCACCCTCACCATCTTCTTCTGCTCCTTCATCAATCTTCAGAATCAGCATCATCCTTATCACCACTACTAACACCATCATCGACATCAATGCCGTTAACATCGTCATCAACCTCGTCATCGTCATCATTATCATCATAATCATCTTCTTCTGCTTCATCATCTTCAACGTAGCACTATCTCCACCACAACCACCATCATTGCCATCCTGACCATCACCACCATCATGGTCGTTGTCATCGTCGTCGTCATCATCATCATTGTCACCACGATCATCATCATTGTCACCACCACCACCCTCATCACCATAATTACCATCATCATAGCCATCGTCACCACCATATTCTTCAAATCTACTCACCTGTCCATCTGAAACTCCCAGTAGCCTTTCTTGGTGACAGGAACGTAGAAGAAATCTCCCTGGTAGCGCTTGGGGTCTGCTCCTCCAAACACAAGCTCACCACCCGGCTGCTCTGATGCATCCCTGGAAACAATAGGAACAAATGTTGTTAATAAGTATTGGAATCCATGGTGATATACTCTAGATACACAGTTAGGCTTACAAGTAGACAATTGCTTTATGCAAAGTTTTCCAACAACATCATTTTTTTTCTTCTTCTTTTTTCACTAAGGAAGAGGATAAGTTTAGTTTACAATAGAGGTTGAAAATTAACTGATTATACATTTGTAGTAAACAAGAAATACATTGCAATTTTGTTGTGTGTGTGTTTATATTTTCCTCAAGTTAGGTTCTGTGTCTTTCCATTTCTTTAAAAGTTATTTTGCGGTAGTATTATTGTAAGCATTTCCAGTTATATCATGTTATATTATGTCATTTCATATATAGAATAACTTTTCCGCAAGCCATTTCGTTATTAAATGTGATCATGACTTCCTTGCCAAATTTTAACGTGGAATATGAAACTAATGAATTGAAAACAAATTGAATTGAAATTAATTGAATTGAATGCGCTTACTTTGCGAGGTAGACGGAGAAGACCTGATCTTGGATCAGTTTCTGGGCCATCATGTTGTCGAAGACCGGCACGTTGCTGATCCTGGTGATGGTCGGGTAGCCCAACCCCATGATGCCATCAAACTTAGCCGCAACGAAGGTCAAGCCAGGCTCAGCCGTAGCCTCCCCAAACCGCTGGTTCTTCACCGACAATTGTCCCAACTAAACAAAAAAGTTCACAGGACAACATGTAATATAAAATCAATAAATATGAACCATGCACATGTATTTTTTTAAACTAAAACAGAATTTACAGGGCCACATGTTGTAATTTTCTCACTAAAAAATATGTATGCCAGTCACAACACAATCTTACTTCACTGACAATTGTCCCAGCTAACAAACAAAGAAGTTCACAGGGTCACATGTCATTTTCCCACAATAGAAACTACAAAAAAAAAAGAAATTAATACAATCTGCATAAAGCAAAGAAACAACTATCTTTGACAATTGGGTAACCCAAATACAATCTGCTTATAAATGGCCATTGGTGCTTGCTATCCAGCAGCAACAAATACAATAACCAGCTGTGAATAAGGACCTTTATTTGGTATTTAGCACATAATGATTATAGTCTTCAATATTGTTGCAATGGCACAAAAAGTTTC